>JAQJVL010000117.1:387500-477500 GCA_035578905.1 Stictocephala bisonia | reverse complement strand
ATGTAACCGTAGTGTACTCCTGGTGCCTATTCCATGTAACCGTAGCGTACTCCTGGTACATATTCCATGTAACTGTAGCGTACTGCTGGTACCAATTCTATGTAACTGTAGCGTACTCCTGGTACCTATTCCATGTAACCGTAGCGTACTCCTGGTACATATTCCATGTAACTGTAGCGTACTGCTGGTACCAATTCTATGTAACTGTAGCGTACTCCTGGTACCTATTCCATGTAACCTTAGTGTACTCTTGGTACCTATTCCATGTAGCCATAGTGTACTCCTGGTACCTATTCCATGTAACCGTAGCGTACTCCTGGTACCTATTCCAAGTAACCATAGTGTACTCCTGGTACCTATTCTATGTAACCGTGGCGTACTCCTGGTACCTATTCCATGTAACCGCAATGTACTCCTGGTACCTATTCCATGTAACCATAGCGTACTCCTGGTACCTATTCCATGTAACCGTAGCGTACTCCTGGTACCTATTCCATGTAACCATAGTATAGGGGAGATTTGCCTAATATCGCACCCCTTTTTACAAATTTAAATATTTTGGTTATTTTTTGAGTATAAAAATTAAATTTATGTCAGTTTATTAGATGTACCATTGTTGTGACATATCCTAAAAATTAGTTCAATACCTGGTATAATTATATATTTTTTTGAATGTTAACCGTAATAACGACATTTTGGATGCTTGAAAAAAGTTTGCCTAATATCGCACCCCAGTTGTTTTAATTGAAAAGGAAAAAGAAAGGTGAAGAAACCATAAGAATCAGATTTATTATCATTATATTTTACACAAAATTCAATTTCAAAGATGAAATGCTGCAAATTGCCATAGTTGACAGTTCAAAAGGAAATACCTAGCTGTCTAAACAAAAATCACAAACATAGGTTTTGTAATCAGTGGCTCCGGAACATTGTTCATGACACCAAATGCGACATTTCATGCAAATAATCCACTTTTCTCCACCTTTGTCAGTTGAGTAAGGCTGGTTACAGAAAGGGCACTCACAATCGTTTTCGCTGTCTTCGTCGTCTGTAGAAACTGTCAATGGTTCGTCAATATCTTCGTCTGATTCTGAGGATAACTCTGAGAACAGTCTTCTTTTCTTTTTCTTCATTCCCACACTCTCTTTCTTCTGCACAAGTTTTTGTTTATTTTCTATTTTGGAGGTAACCTTGCTTTTTGTATTTGATTTTGTTGAAAAAATATTTCTGGTCGTTTTTTTCTTGTCCTTTTTAGCAAGATCTTCACTTAATTTTAGTTTGTATGGAGTACTTGTCAGAACGGTTGCCAGGCAATTTGGTCGTCCTCTTTTTTTCGCTTCAACATTTTTGTTTAGTTGGGGCAAAGGACATATCTGTCGGAAATACCTTGGGAACTTGGAGACCACTGGGTTCAGGTTGGGGTTCAGGTTGTTCTTGTCCGATCAAAATAGTTTCTCCTGGACCACTGTCATTTGTCTGTGATTGTGAGACTTCTAAAAGTTCTTCTCGGTGTGTGGTCTCGTCAGAATCAATCACTGCAAATTCAAAGTCTTTGAATATGTATTTATTCAATGGGTAAAGTCCAGTTACTCTGAACCCATGTTCGGCTGAAGCAACTGTTGCTGACTTTTTTAAGCTTCAGCAAACAGTTTTGCAATCTGAAAATGCGTAACCACCCTCCCTACGTTTTGTTTCAGCCAGTTTTCTATTTCTTGACCATAGTAAGTCTTCAGGGGGAACATGAATGATCGATCAAGAGGCTGCATTTTATGTGAGCAGTGAGGAGGCAAACTTACTATATGCACTCCGTTTTTCTTAGCTGAATCAAGTAACGGTAGGTTTCTAGTGTGAGAATAGTGCCCATCTAATACCAGGATTACTGGATCTTCTTTTGTAGGCTTCACACTCTCCAGAAACTGATTTTCAAACCATTGAAGGAAACTTTCTGACTCTATCCATCCCGACTTGTGGTAGGCGGCTGCACTACCGTTGGGAGCCCCATCTAGGAGCTCAGGTTTTTTATTCTTTCTAGGAAACACTAATAAAGGAGGAATAAAGTGCCCTGTTGCACTCATACATGTGACAACCGTAATCAAAGAACCCCTCTCTGCAGAAGACACAGAGCCAACTTGGCGTTTGCCTTTTAAAGCCATGAATTTTGTTGTCTTATGTTGCACAATAGTGAGGCCAGTTTCATCACAATTTTACAGCTTCTTTGGATCATGGTTTATTTTTTCCATTAGTGGTTCAAACATTTCAAAAAATTTATTCACGTTTTCTTTAGTAAACCCCCATACTCGCTTCATTGATGTAGGCTGTGGTTTCCTTAAACTAAGCTCTGGATGCCTCCTCATAAATGAGTGGAGCCATTTCCATCCGGCTGTATTATTGGACTTGTTAAAAGGGTGTTGTAAAGAATTTTGTTCAGCCAACTGGAATGCAATTTGCTTGCAATCTTTAGCAGATAATCCATAAAACCTGGTCTCCATATCCAGGCAATATTTTACAAGGGATTTCTCAAGGTCATTAGGAAGGACGGGCTTCCTTCCAAGTTTAGTTTTAACTAATTTATCTAAGTCTTGTTCTCCAGAATTAACTTTATCTTTCAACGTGGATTTTGGAACGTCAAATTGCTTGGACGCACGTCCCAGGCCCATTTTCTTATTTCGCACAGCAGTTATAGCACTCTTCATACTTTTCTCGGTCCACTGCTTTCTCTTTTTTTGTGGCATCTGCAACAATAAAGATTAGGCCTATGTTGCAGGTCACCAATAAAGAAATCACGAGTTTAGAATAAGCGAAACAAACAGTGTGCATAATATCGTACGGTGCGATATTAGGACTAGGCTTGGGGTGCGATATTAGGAACAACATGACTTCACAATATGGCCGACCCTGACCAATAAACTATGAGCACGAAGCTACTGACAAATACATTTAGTTAAACTACATGATCCCTAGATAGTGTGTAAGATACTAATAGAAGGAATAGTACTTACCCTTGAGACAGTTAATCAGCGTAAACTAAGTCGTCAAAAACTTTAGGTTTAGACAAAATATTTAAACCGTTCCACACACATAACGCAACTGATTCTCTAACCAACACGCTCACAGGTCTAATGGCTGCTTGCTAGACACTAGTTGAACCGGTTTCCGCCAGGCTACAGCACCTCCTTGGCTGGATCACAGGGGGTGCGATATTAGGCTAAGGTGCGATATTAGGCCTATTACCCCTACTCCTGGTAACTATTCCATGTAACCGTAGTGTACTCCTGGTATCTATTCCGTTTAACCATAGCGTACTCCTGGTACCTATTCCATGTAACCGTAGCGTACTCCTGGTACCTATTACATGTAACCATAGTGTACTCCTGGTACCTATTCCATGTAACCGTAGTGTACTCCTGGTACCTATTCCATGTAACCGTAGCGTACTCCTGGTACCTATTCCAAGTAACCGTAGTGTACTTCTGGTACCTATTCCATGTAACCGTAGTGTACTCCTGGTACCTATTCCATATAACCGTAGTGTACTCCTGGTGACTTTGAACCAATCATTAGTAGAGAGTTACATAAGTACGATTGTTATTAACCATCTCTTATTGAAATAATGAGGCCCAAGTTCTTCCTAGCTTTTGGTACTACACGTTTTTCGTGTTCAGAGAAGATCAGAACTTTTTTATTTCGTTAATAACATATGTTAAATGAAATAAGTCTAAATATAGAAACATTTTAAAGATTATTTCCCGTAATCCTAGCCAGCTCATCCTGACAGGAATTTATCTACTTAGTAAACCTTTCAGTCAAATAAGATTTAAGTTTTAACATGAATAATTCTGAGATATAAATGAATATTGCCGGCGTGGTGGTTCAGTGGCCAAGCCTTTGGACTGTGGAGGGGAGTGTCCAAGGTTCGAATCCCTACTCACCCAATGGTCAGTACTTTACTCGGTGAGTAAAGATCACGCACAAGCCTGTAGGCCAATGTGAACTGATGAATGAAGTTAAAAAATTCAGTTTTTGAGGTAAAGAATTAAATAATCGTAAAGCAGGTCAATGGAGATCCTTATATCTAAGCGTAAGCCTGTGAAGGGGTATGTCATATATATTCGATTCCGAGTGTGGTATAAGTGACCAGCTTTGTTCTCTATGAATAAGTAACTATTCGTTTTGAAGAATAACAACCCTTCGAGGATACAAATTCACGGTAGTGTCGGAATATATAGTTCTTGGAAAAGAGGCTTGCAGTGGTGTTTATAATTTAATCTACACATAATTATAACCATTATTTTCTGGAACCTCAAACCTCTTAAGATCTCTTGATGAGCTACAAAACCAAATGCCATATTTAAAATGGCTATAAACATAGGTATAATTTACCTGAATTTAGATTTACCTGGAGACCACAGATGTTAATACTCTAAATGCGAAAATAATAGATGACAATTTTGCATAGAGTCAATCTACATGCTTTTACCAATTTAGACGTTCGTCCACACTAATACACAGCAGCAAAGCAGATTCTGATGGTCTGATAACAATTATGCTGAAAAAACCAAAGCAACGGAATATGGGGAGTACTGCATGATTTTTTTATCTTCATTTATATGTAGACAATTCAATTGAAACTACTTGTTTAAATTGATGTACGCCTCATTAGTTCTAACTTCAATAGCATCTATATAAAGACCAGAATAAATGGCAGTAGTGTAGTTCACATAACACTATACTAGAATCAACATTTAAAGTTAAGTAATCTAAGTACTCGAAGAAGAGAAAAGGGCCTAAAATTGTGCCCTGATGACTTCCCGAAATTATCTGCAGCCAATTCCCAAATGGACTCGCACTACCAGCCAAAGAGACCGTCTCCTTTATAAATATGAAGTAAATTAGACAAAGCATTAACTGTTAAGCTATATCTTTGAAGCTACACCAATAGAATCGAAAGCTACTCACACAGTCGAAAGCCCTGGACAGATCACAATAAATAGCCCCAGCAAACTGTGATCATTCAAATACCTCCTGGATGACACGATATACAGCATTAGGTGTTGAGCAACACCTCTTCAATCCATACTGTTAGTTAGATAAAATATTGTATGAGCAAAATAAATGATCATGTCTTGAATGAATGATTGTCTAAAAAACTTTGGCGATAGTTGGCAGGAGTGATATGGTCCGTAATTTGACTTATCCGATTTCTATCCTTTTTAATAGATAAGACGCACGACAGAGAGCTTCAGATGTTCCGGAAAAATACCCTTAAGATACGATTAATTTACTATGTGGAGTAGGGGTGATGTAATAGTATTAGCACATCGTTTGAGAATATCCAATGGAATGCCATCCGTATTCCTGGATTTTGAGGCTTTTAGCTTGTTAAAGAGAATAGAGAACCTCTTCGATCGTGTCAGCCGGAATGTCACAACACAAGGAAATCAACTTGGCAACTACAGAATAACACATCAAACAACAAGCAATCTGTGGTCATCGTTACTTTGTCCCAATTTCTAACGTAACTGTAACATCACTGGTAATTTGAAAAATTAATAGCATTCCAAAAAAATATAAAAACCTTCTGTATTTGAATATTTTAGTTTAAGACTAAAATAAACTATCACTGAGGTCCAGTAATAGGTCATGTCTGTGGTCTGTAGACATATTGTAATATCGTTGTCGTAGAGTTGTGGTCTTAAAAAATAACAATAAATTCAAATGTATCAAGTTATAGGCGTGTTCTACTCGTAAACTGGAAACAAAATTCTCTGAATACAAAAAACCTTACTTTAAAATATCCAACTCTAAAGACAAGCTTTAAATCATTCAATAGGTTTTCGTGAAAATCTGAGGAAGGGAGGTTTTTAAAGGATTCTGTTTAGCTGTTGGTCAAAAGATCCTTAAAAAAGGAGCATCGTTTTTGCAGGTGATAGGAACCGTGGCTTTATTGAGCATCTTTCCTTACGTAAAGCCATATTATGATCTTTTACCCTTGTGCAATTATTAGCCCTAATTAGGAAGTTGTGGAATTTAGAACACGAGTTACATTTTCTCTAAAACATATCTCAATATGTTGGGGGAACCACCCACCAAGTGTAACATTTTGAACTTTTTAATGGATTCTGTTATTATCAAAATAGTTCTTACTACATTGAAAAAATATTAGCAGTTTAAACAATTCTTTTTTTTATGACTAGGATAGTAAATATAGTTAATTCCACTGGACCATAGTTATTAGAAAACTTAATACAAATAAAGTTTGTGCTAGAGGTAATACATAGTCTAAATTGGATAGCAGAGAGTAATCTTTCAACTCAAATCTATGTGATTTCCTATTAACTAGGTTCGTATTAGTTACTTGCTCAACAGCATTGAGAAGTAACCACGTACTCCATATTAAGTAGTTACTTGCTCAACAGCATTGAGAAGTAACCACGTACTCCATATTAATTAGCTATTTGCTCAACAGCATTGAGAAGTAACCACGTACTCCATATTAAGTAGTTATTTGCTCAACAGCATTGAGAAGTAACCACGTACTCCATATTAAGTAGTTGTTTGCTCAACAGCATTGAGAAGTAACCACGTACTCCATATTAAGTAGTTGTTTGCTCAACAGCATTGAGAAGTAACCACGTACTCCATATTAAGTAGTTATTTGCTCAACAGCATTGAGAAGTAACCACGTACTCCATATTAAGTAGTTATTTGCTCAACAGCGTTGAGAAGTAACCACGTACTCCATATTAAGTAGTTATTTGCTCAACAGCGTTGAGAAGTAACCACGTACTCCATATTAAGTAGTTATTTGCTCAACAGCATTGAGAAGTTACCACGAACTCCATATTAAGTAGTTATTTGCTCAACAGCATTGAGAAGTAACCACGTACTCCATATTAAGTAGGCTAGTTGTTTATACGTTTAAGGACGAAACTTATCAACTATGTTATTTATTATGAAATTATGTTGTCGTTTGTTTCAGACAACCCACCCTCACAACTGATGAAAACTGTTCAAAATATGCTCATTAGGTATGGGATGGAAAATGGTTACATTCAAATGAAAATATCTCAATTCACAACGTAGTTATTCGTATAATTATGAATATAAGGAGTGATTAAAAAGTGTGACCCGATTTAAAATATCTATATTTATTAGAAACAAGGGCTTTACTCAAACATATTGGACATTGAAATACTCACAATAGATGAAGTTTACGGAAATGTATAGTAAATTTTCAATATGTCCTCCGTTTGTAGCATAGATAACATCTAGCCTATAGCTGAGTTTGTCCCTAATTATCCGTAAGATGTCTATCAGAAATTCAGCTATCGACTACATGTCATTCGTGCTCCAAATAAAGAACACTGATCACTTATGATACATTTTCATAAACTTCATTCTTTTGTAAGTATTTTAGTGTGCAATATGTTTGGGTAAAGTCCTTTTTATAATAAATATAGCTATTTAAAATTGGGTCATTCTTTTTGAAACATCTTGTACTTATTATGTAATATATATATCCTAGGTTAAATTTACTATGGCTACAGTATTATTTAAATAAAATAATATAAAAAAGATGAAAACTAGGCTAATTTATTTACATCAACATGTACACATCAAATACAACTACTATTTACTTACTTATCAGTCTATTTCAATATGACAAAACCGGAAAAGATAAAACCTTACATATACATTATTTGGACATAATAGATGTGAAATAAAATTGTTTCGACGGGATTAAAGGGTATTTTGGCTTTAGCTAGATGAACTTTACACAATCATATCCTAAAATAAACATTTCTTCACTGTTCTTAGTTCGCTCATTCCCTTTAACTGGTGCCGAAAATGGCTGTGGGAGAGACACTCTGTAAGGGGTACGAAGATCTTTAACTAAAAACCTCAAAATCGTGCTTTTTGGGATTATGGAAACTTACCCAAAATTTCATTTGAAATAATGGAAATGCATGGACTGATGAAATTGAACATAAATAATCTACACATGTTGTAAGAACTGTATTTGGGAAAACTAAAATGTAAGAGGAGAAGGTTTGAAGGATTACAGTTGATAAAAAAATCAAGTTATAGCAATCACTACCAATTCATTATATAAATAACGAAATTTTTATGAATAAGACATTGGGTACACTGATCCATGTAATGAGTGCTTGTTGAATAGTTTAAAAATATGCTCTAAATAATAGTAATTTCTTTGAAAAACTTGAAAATTGCTTTAATCCAAGTTTTGTTTTACATTCTTAAATCTGCATTTCAAATGTTAAAATACAAAAAAGCAGAAACGTTATTTTAAAATTTCTAGATACAGTATGTGCCCAGTTAATAGTGTTTGGCAGCACTAACGGTTTAAGGGAGAAATTTTAAGGCATAAAATTGGCATCACACACAATTTTCAGTAAAGTGATTCCAAACTGAAAACAGAGTGCTATTGCCAATGCAGTCCATTAACTGCACCGTTTCAGACAACGTCTGTGTTTTACTATACGGTATTTAGGTTTCAATATTAAATATACTTCATTTTTAATAATAATTCATATAGTTCTTGTTAATTTGTCTGTATTTTTTGGGACAACATGGTTCATCAAACAGGTGAAAATAATCCAAAACACGTTTGAAAACATTTATTTATTTTTATGATATGTATTCTAGATTTTATGAATACAAAATAAAACTTAGCAGTTGGATTTGTGTTAAAAGCCTACATGTAAGTCCTGACATTATTTCTAGAACAAATCTGTTTGCAATTATTTTGATAATTGTAGATACTGCAGTACTGTATATAGGACTGTAGTAATTCTATTGGACATATTGATTATGTTGTGATCCAAAGGTCCAAATTACCGGAAGTGAAGATCACAATCCGGAATGCTTGGTCAAAGCTATCCCACCCTTAACCGAACCACCTTTGACATGCTTCCATGTGAAAAATATGCCTGAATGAACTGTAATTGGTTTTGAAATCTGATATTTCAATAGATTCATTGACCTGCGGTCTTGTGGTTAGTGTTCGCGTTTTGGTTTTCCCTCGAGAGTTTTATGAATTCACTGGTGCATACTGTTCTATTTACGACGTATGTTTCAATTTTTGGCTCTGAATTATAAGGGTAGAATTGTTGATTTTGGAAATGAGTTGTTACAGTACATAAACTAAAGTATATAAATACAGCATGTTTTTATATTTTTAACATGAAATTTGGGCTCTGTAATGGCCTCATAAGTTTTGGTATCTGCTAGATAATACAAATCGTTTTAAATATTATATACAGGGTTTTAGTTACTGAACGTTGAAAACTTGGCCAAATCATCAATTACCTGAAATTTACATCAGAATCATTAACATTAATTAATGATTGGGTTTTTACCTTTAAAATTGTAAAAATTTTTACATTTTTAAAAATGAAAAACATCTTAATCCCTTCAGTTATGTATAAAAAGGTGGTTATACAACATATTAAATTTATACGTTGAATGGTTTTGTCTGATTTAAAACCAAGTAAATACACCAATTCGTTAGGCCACAAGTTCTAATGTAGTGGTTGAACAATTTTTGTTGATTTTTCTTATCTCAAGGGAAGTTAGATTAGCTAATTTTTATTATAAAATTGGGAAATAATTAAGTTTCCGAAAACCGATTGCACCACCTTAACTAATGGTTTCATATAGTTTAAAACTATATGAAACCAACTATGTTAAAAATGGTCGAATATTAAGGAAACAGAAATAATAAGGTGTAATATATAGAACATTTTTGTCATATACAAGAGAGCAATTCAAGCAGCTAAAACATATCTTGTAAACAAAACAATATTTTATTTTAAAAATGCATCGAAAAATGTATGGGGAATTATGAACAATAATAAATAGCATAGCATTAATGAACAAAATTAAATAAAAATTAAAATTTGGGACACACGTATTAATAATGCTAGAGAGGTAGCGAATGATACCCATACAAGTACAAGGGTATTAACCAACCCACCCACCCATACACGTACAGTGGCATTGAACACCCATACACTTTACAGTGGTATTGTCCTACCTGCCCACTCATTCACGTACAGTGATATTGACCCGGCCACCCACCCATACACGTACAGTGTTATTGACCCAACCACCCACCCATACACGTACAATGGAATTGACCACCCATACACTTACAGTGGTATTGTCCTACCTCCCCACTCATTCATGTACAGTGATATTGACCCGGCCACCCACCCATACACGTACAGTGTTATTGACCCAACCGCCCACCCATACACTTACAGTGGTATTGACCTACCTGTCCACTCATTCACGTACTGTGATATTGGGCATCTGCGGCCCGTGTGCTTGGACTATCACGACCTAAATTCACCACTTCATAAGGCCGTTCTAATGTAGTCTTTAACAAATCTCAAGGGAAGGTACATAAACAAATTTTGATTATAAGATTGGGAAATAATTGACTCACCAAAAACCGATTGCACTACCCATAGCTAACATTTTAAATTTGGTGTATTAATTTCAATGAGTTTATTTATAAATAGTTTTATATACATATATCAGAGAAAGAAGAAATAAAAAATAGGAATGAAGAAATAAATAAGTAGATAAAGAAGATATTTCATTCTAAAACAAATTGATATTAACAATACATGTGTACACCAAGAAACCCTAGACTTTTTTTATAGTATGTAATAGCTAGCACGCTATTAAAGTAAGTAAATTATGAGGTACAGAGTCTACAGCTGATACTAATATCTAGGCAGTTTGCTGCAGTAGGTGAGACGTCTCGAACTAAGAAGAAATTTCTGGAGATAACCTACATTTATTTTTCCATATCTATACTTAGGCTTTATCAGCCTTTAAAATAATTAATAAGTAATAGGGATTTCAAACAGCAATTATAATATTATTAAATTTGAAGAGTCTATATAAATAAAAACCATTTTGGAAAACCAATTTGGTGCCTCGTCAAGTTTACTCCGACAGGTAATGAGATGTCAGAACTCACTGAGTGACGTAACCTCAATTGGCTCACTCTGTTCACAGTAGTAAATTTAGTAAAAACAAATATCATACTAAGTACTATAGTATATACATGACGATCTTTGTGTTTTAAAAACAAATACAATTCAACTGACCGTCACACAACACACATTTATTATAATATAAGTAAAATATTATGTTTTTTTACGGTAAACTACGTTGAATTAAACCATGTTCTTGACTAATCTATACAACTTAGACCAGAGGAATTCACAGATGAATGCCATTGGGTTCCACTACGCTAGCTATCTATATACCAACACTTGTCACGGTCGACAACCACCTAAAGGTGGAATCGTAAAACATATATGTTTACTAGAACAAGCCAAGTATTTACGGTCTGAGGTGGCAGTAACCGGTACATATTAAACTATAAATATCACTGGTGGCGCAGTGCTGTAGCCCAGCTACTTGGGGACAAAGTATTTGGGAGATTGTAGGCGATAGGTTCCATGCTCGGTTCTCTTAATACCGTCTCGGCGTCCGCTCAATGGTTGTCATCAACGTGGACACTACTAGAGAAGTCTGGAGTGTCCATGTTGAATGGTAGTCAAGGTTCGGATGTTGTGTAGGGAAGAGAACA
Organism: Stictocephala bisonia; assembly: GCA_035578905.1. Lineage (NCBI taxonomy): Eukaryota > Metazoa > Arthropoda > Insecta > Hemiptera > Membracidae > Stictocephala > Stictocephala bisonia. Next base: position 465,868 of record JAQJVL010000117.1, on the reverse strand, counting down.
GAGTGTCAGACTTGTCATTTAGCTGAAAATCATACCAACACTACGTGGTTCGGATCCCACGTAAAGCTGTAGGTCCCATAGTTGCCATGGCTATTAGGCTATTAATAAATAGTCCTTTCTGAGCTAAGTCGAACTCAGATAGTAACAATGACTACACTCGTTCATGTACACAGATCACACTCATTCACTCCTCATATTCGCCTATATCTCTACGATCGGCGTCTTAGAGATGAATACTAATGAATAAACAATCCCCAAGACGTTTGCAGCAAAATTACATAAACCCGTAAGGTTTCGGATACTTTGTTATCCACTAGCATTTACTTAGATATACTTTGTTAGAACTTAGAAGACATCATTCATTTGTAATTTTATTTTTTAAAACAACATTTTAACACTATAATATGAATACAATACAGTACAAGTAAACGTCACACAACACAAATTTACTACACAAAGTTATTATTATTGAAAAACTATGAATACAACGTATAAAAAAGTCATGAGGAGGAAAAAGTAATTTCAAACAATACTATCTTTTAATTTACATAAATTCAAAAACCAATAGTATCGAAATAAGCAATACGACTTTATAGTATTACTAGGTCATATACTGTATATAAATAATTAAGTTTTTGTTCCAGCGGTCATAAATTCTCAAGGTAGTCATAATTATAAACAGCGCAAGAGCTCTCTCTTGTATCCATTATTGAATACTTTGTAAAAATATGTAATGTAAACAATTAAAACCACGTAAATAATAAAGGAACATCTTAAACATATTTTCACAGTTTTTAAAACAAATGCATTTAAAGATAGATAAAATAATCATGTAACAATATAATTCATAGAATATGAAGTAGTTAAACTGAAGTAATGTCTTAGAGACAACGTATATGGACTGTGTGGTTTTGTTTGTATATGTTCTCAAAATGTTATTAGATAACAGTGATAATATGATATTGTTTTAAGAAAGACAAAATACCAGTATTAAATACCAAATCGTATGCTTGGGATTTGAATGTTTTTAAATACAAATCCATCGCACTTAGAACAAAATATTTGAATAGGAACTCAGCCAGTGAATACATTTTATTGAAATTTAGGCTTTTAATATAGACATTTTAAAAACTCAAGTTATTTTTATGGGCTTAAAGAAATTTACACAAATCATTTATTGAACCGTAGTGATATTACTGTATTTACTAATAATTGAATGCTATATCGCTGTTGAACCATGCTCAAGGTTTAGATTGTTTATGTGGATTGACGTATTCACCACCACAAGCCGTCAAGTGACGTCACTGGTGCGACGAGTCTCAAAGCGCCCCAAAATGTTATTCGCAGCCACAAATTGACAATCACTCGCGCTCTTTGGGACTTATTGGATTTGTTTTGTTGCCGTAAATGGCATTTCCGTGATTTCCGCGGGGTTTTGCGCCACGTCTACAGCACCTTGAAGTACTCACACGTGTCCTTACTTAAGGTAGAAATGCTATTAGAAAGCATTACTGTTATGATGCTATTTAATATAAAAACTAAATAAACTAAAGTAAAACAGCTCATATTTAATTGTTGTTATAACCAAACCTATATGGAAAAATTGAATAAATTTGTTTCAATCATCATGTAATTCTACCCACAACATTTATAGCAACTGTATAGGCAATCTCACTTATTCCTTATCTGACAAAACTCGTGCCCAACATAAGCCAGTAATTGTTTATTTGTCACTGCTAACCTAAGAAAAAGAATAATAGCCATTTCTGCGTATGTAACCCGAGACATCACTTAATAAATAATTAGGTTGTGAGTGCCTACAAAAATAAATTATATATGATATTTATGTTGCGTCAGGAGTGTATGAATGTAAACGAACATAACAATTAGAATTTTTAAATAAATTAAAAGACTCCCCAAAGGAATGTGAGTAGGAGATAAACTGGATCACCGCTGATCATTCCTTTCTTGCAAGATTTCACCAGAAAATGGAACGGAAACATTTTGTAAATTTCAGAAACATATTGATAAACATTTATCCACAGTTTACATGTGTTTACAAATTAAATATAATAGTCATGTTCCTAATGATATTGGGTAATGTCATTGACTTCATTAAAAATATGCTCACCCACACATGAACGTATACATGAATACACATAGGATGGTATTGACACTCTCCCCACGCCTATCCTCATGGTGGTATTGATCCACTCATACAAATACTGCAACCCACCCTCAAGGCCCTACGGATGGTGAGTGTGAAGACACAGGACCCAAGAGGGCAAAGCAAAAAAACACCATAAAGCTAAATATTGTTTATTAAAAAATTAAAAAGAAAAAAAAACAAAATACATGACATCAAACAAACTAAATAAAGTATAAAACTTAATGACAATTTACGCACAAAATAGGCGTTGCCCGTTTATGATTATTTACCCCAAAAATCTCTGAACGTAAAATAATAATAATAATAAATTAAATAACAAAAATATATTCATTAATATTAACAATACCCGTAAACATTAATCATATAAATCAATACCAAACAATTAATAAAAACTAAATGTGAGTTAAATTAGGCAGCTGAAAAATCTCCGAGCTTCGGGATCTAAAATACAGAATTTTGCCAATTTTGAAAAGTTACAAAACAATTAAAAAAAATTGTTTGAGTTAATATATATACCGAATTCTGCTAGCGAGACTGTGGAATTATCATTCCCACACACGGCTCCTAATGAAAAAATTCAAAACAAGAATTCACTAGCACCCCACCTTTTAAAAGCGACAAAATAAACAATAAAAATTAAATTAAGCAACATAAAAATAAAATCTAAATATTCTCTCCTTTTATCCCATGAAAAATCCTCTCTTAAACTATATAAAGAACAACTTTCCTCCCCTAATTACATAAAAAAGTCCTGACTACAAAAGTTCATCACAGTCTTCACATTGTAGCAAACAGTCTTGGCCCATATGTGGTCAAAAGGACCTAGAATAAAATTAGGGAATATCTCCTGCAAGCAGATGCCTTCGTCCTGGAGGAAGCTGTCTCCCAGTGAAGAAGGGGGGAGTAAGTGGCTGCCCCTCTGGACTGCACAGAAGAAGGAAAGGCCTAGGCCCGAAGGTTGGACGCTGTGCCTCCAGGCGCCATCAAGGAGAAGTAGCTAAGCGGGTAACAATTCGTTTCATTCCGAAACCCTGGAGCCGAAAGCCCAAAAGTATCAAATCGCAAACAAAATATATGGCAAGCTGAGATTCTTTCTTCCCTCTAATCAGCACCGAAATTAATAAACGAAAAATACGGAAAATTAAAAAGAGTATCTCAATTTAAGCATATTGATGAAATTATACTATATCAGGCGAAGAAGTATTCGAAAATGAAGCTCGCTGTCAAAATATGGTAACTGTTTCTAGATTAACACAAAAATTGTACTATTAAAAGTTAATCTCAAAATACACAAAACGCAGATATTACAACACAGTAATTAAACTAGAATGCGTTTATGGGGTTAAAACTTTAGTTTTAAACAGAAAAACATTACATTGAACAAATGCAAAAAAGAGAAAGAGTGATTATTGGGTAAATACCAGGGCAATGAACATTGACATTCACACTTTTAGAAAAAATATTTTTGATTAGAAAGTTGATTAGAGGGATACAGTGAAAAGGATAGAAACATCTTGGTGTTGTCCGATTGGGCCCATCGTTAATACTTAAATAAATGAATGAAATGAACAAGAAAATTAAAACAGTAAGGCAATAGATTGACCCACCCATATATATTCTGGCCACAATATCGTTCACATATGGTGGTATTTCCACACACTATTAGGCAACGCAGTAATATAAAAAGGAGGAATTACTAATAACGGTGCTATTAACAATTTTATATTGAACAGATTTTGTTGGTCTTCACAAACATCATATCTCACGTCAAACTATTGATGGCTCCCTCCATATTTACATACACAAACGTCCACTGGTGGCTAAATCATCCCCTTCATTGATGAATAAATTGACTTTGTTGACGTACTAACATCCTACTTGCATAACAATTTGCGGAAATACCACTCCTCTTTGATATACGACACTTCTGTTTGAAATTTAATGCTGTTTAAAATCATAAATTTTCATGTGAGAAGAGGATAAATTATATATCATGTTCTCTAGGATGGTTTTATCAAGGTATTCATATAAAAAATACAATTTCTATTGATGCGTATCTATTAAACTTAGCAACAATGAAAATCAATTTATTATTTTCTTACAGTAACTAGATATATAAGCAGATAAAACTATGGTCCATTCAGAGTGACATAAAAAACACATGTAATTGCAAGCAAGAAATTACAAATGAAAAAATATAAAAGAACAACAAGATGATAAATATATTTAAGAGAGTGAAAAAATTGAAAATGAATACTAAAAAAGAGAATGAACATAACAAGGAGCATTTGATAATACATTGATAAACAAAAAAAAAGCAAACGTGGTTGAAATAGTCTTTTTCAGATAAATTTGATGTTATTTATAATGTAAAATAAATGTTTGATCTCTCACTCCAACCAAACATGCTAATTTACGTCATCTATAATTTTAAGCATGGTAGATTTAGTTTTAATTGTTCTTCTCACTAAGAAATGGTCTAGACAGTCACACATGCTGTACCGGTTTCTAAATCTTCACGGAGATGGTAACAATTTTAACGATAACAATACTCTCAAATATTCTTTTAAAAAACGTCCAAACAAACTATTTCATATACACGGGGAGAATAATTTATCGTCAAACGGATAAGATACTGCAGTGTTTTAGTTCTTAAATTGCATTTAAATAAACCTAAACTCTACTTCTTCTTTTTTAACTACTGTCATTGAAAATGCAAAGAATGTCAAAGAGAGAGAAAGTAAAATATTGAAGTAGAGTTTTAATAATTGCAAGCTCCAGTCCCGACAGAAGTATTTGTACAGGCCAGATGAGTTTGTTCAGCTTCTGGCGAGTTGTTTTAACGATGAATCCTCCTGCCATCCTTTCTTCAGTGCCAATATACATTACAGTGTTAAGGTGTTTGGGCATGACGCCATCTAGCATATGTCATTAATAAATTATCAATGTAATAAACCAAATTGGTACCAAAATAAACTTTGGTACCAACTCCAAATTGTGCATGTAATCACTAAAAATTAACATCAGTTTCCTGTCTGCTAGTCGGAAGAATAATTTCTTAGGATAATTTGGTTAACAGAGAAGACAAAAGAAAGTATTTATAATTAAATACAGATGAACATTGATTTAACAAGCAAGACAATACAATCCAGGCGTAAAAAATAAATAACAATTTAATAACTACTGTTGGCTCGTGAATAAATATATAAAAATTATAATTTAAACAAATCCTACACTTTAATGAGTACTTAAAAAAAAAAATTCTATCAGAAAGGAAAAAAAAATATAAAACTTTTGATTCTTTTTTGCTGGTAAAAATTAAATGAACGTTATTAACATAAGATGGAACACATAATTTTGGATGAAAGACCTCATGGGCTGGATAGCACAAATATATAACGAATAAAAGTGTGCTTAATAAATTATCTTTTTCTTTAGCAAAAGAACTACAATTATGTCCGTAAAATAACATAAAATAAAGGTACAAAATTGTGAACAGATTCTATTTCGGAGGATATGTCATGACAGATAGAACGGCTGTAACGTTAAGCGGCCAATACAGATTACCGTCCGAGATAGCAGTGCAGAAAGGCGATATATTTCTCATGCATTGACATATCCGGATTATGGTGGCCACAGAGAGAACGGCTTAAAATTTTAGCGGCCAATACAGTTTTAACATCCGAGATAGCTGTAACAGGAAGGTCATATATTTCTCATGCATTGACATATCCGGATTATGGTGGCCACAGAAAGAACGGCTGAACCTTTCAGTGGCAAATACAGTTTTAACGTCCGAGATAGCTGTAACAGGAAGGTGATATTTTTCATGCATTGACATATCCGGATCATGGTGGCCAGAGAGAAAACTGCTATAACTTTCAGCGGCCAATACAGTTTTAACGTCCGAGAAAGCTGTAACAGGAAGGCGATATTTCTGATGCATTGACATATCCGGATCATGGTGGCCAGAGAGAAAACGGCTATACCTTTCAGCGGCCAATACAGTTTTAACGTCCGAGAAAGCTGTAACAGGAAGGCGATATTTCTGATGCATTGACATATCCGGATTATGGTGGCCACAGAGAGAACGGCTGTACCTTTCAGCGTCCAATACAGTTTTAACGTCCGAGAGAGCTGTAACAGGAAGGTGATATATTTCTCATGTTCACTGTGGCCACCTGTACCTTTCAGTGGCCAATACAGTTTTATAACGTCCGAGATAGCTGTAACAGGAAGGCGATATATTTCTCATGCATTGAAATATCCGGATTATGGTGGTCACAGAGAGAACGGCTGTACCTTTCAGCGGCAAATACAGTTTTAACGTCCGAGAAAGCTGTAACAGAAAGGTGATATTTCTCATGCATTGACATATCCGGATTATGGTGGTCACATAGAGAACGGCTATACCTTTCAGTGGCAAATACAGTTTTAACGTCCGAGATAGCTGTAACAGGAAGGCGATATATTTCTCATGCACTGACATCCGGTGATGGTGGCCACGTTACCCACTCGGCTTTACCTGCATTTTAAATATATCTGATACAGAATAGTTGTTTGCGTTTCATATTAATTTTCAATCAGTAACCAAAACATTATTGATTCTCGTTTTAAAAATATAACTAAGTTACTAGTTTGATTCTCAATATAAGAATTATTTTGAAAAAGTTTAATTACTTTAGGATAATACTTAATAAAAATTCTTTAGATACAATAATAATGTACTTTTAAAAGTGTTTATTTCAGTACTTCAGATTAAAACAGTTTAGAAGTTCAATTGTAAGAGGTGGTAATTTTAGGTGTATTCTATAGATGAAAATCTGTAAATACTTAGATTAATACAGTGAATTATTTGTAATGCACTCATATATTTATTTTTGTATTTATATATGTAAAAGTCAAAGTTCTAGCTGACTCTGTAGTGCACTGATTCTTTAGGTTTTCAATAGGACAACTAAAGTTATTTCAGATTGATAAAGTACACCCAAGGGGTAGAAAACACTCCTAAAAGATCTTTCAAGAAGGATAACATTGAATTGATTTTAGTAAATTAATAACATAATTAATTATGTTTTGTAAATAAATAAATAAGTTTATTTTTTATGTTTAACACTATACAATTGATGCATTTTTAATATTATATTATGAGTTTATGCTTCAGCTTAAACTCATAGTATATAAAAAAAAAAAAAAATTAAATGAGCACGTTTGAGATAGGCAAAGTAATACCATTATGTATTTATAATGCTAATAAATAGGTAGCAACGCAAGTAGTGTGAGTGAGATACTGTAAACTAATGTAATATTGTGATTTCACTAATACAGTTAATCTACTATTAATTGTAGTCAAAAATTAAATGACGCGGCCGAGTTGTATCGAGCTCAGCGAGCTTCGGGGTTGGCATGTGAAGCGTGCAGGTGTGTACCATAGTAATAATAATTTGAAGACTGAGAAGATGTCATGTTATAATAATAATAAGATGTTTAAACAGCATTCTATAACTATCTTGTTTTATATATATATATATATATATATATATATATATATATATATATATATATATATATAAGCGATATTTTTTATAACTAGGCAAATGTTTTTAAGTAGCTTTATACCCTTCGGATTGTGACAACGTTTTGGTGTTTTAACACGTTCACTGTGTAATTTCACGGAAGGGTCACTCCGAATGCGAACATTTTCTTAGTAATTTGGAGTTGAAGAGGTGTACTTATTAATTATTGTAGTTTATTTTACGTTATTTTGAAAGTTACATGTATAGTGAACGCACTTGTGTCAATTTGCCGCGCCATGTGTGCTTTGCGTAGAACGGGTAGTTTATCATTATTATACTGGGTATGTTGTTTTATATTCATTTTTAACATCTAACAATTTTTTGATTTTTTTTTTAGTTACATTTTATATGGACTGTAGATATAAATTACTAAAATTCCAAAGGCAGAAGACTAATAAGTCTAACAAATTTCATTAGCATAAAATAGTATTATTAAAGGTAAAATCAATTACATAAACACATTCTGATTAAAAGAAAATTAATTTTATTTTGCAAATAACAGTAAATTAAAAATTATTACTTTAAGTTACAAATAATATTTAATTTCAATTTAACAATACAATAATACAATTTTTAGATATACCAGCACTTTGATTATCCATAATGTACCTAAATGTTGGAGTATGTACCTAAATGAATATCAGTTAACACCATGAGTCAGTTCGGAATAAGACTACAGTACATAGCCTCAACAACGATCTAGCTACTGTACCACTGAGCGTCAGACACAAAGCACACAAGCACGTCCGCCGCTTACTGCGAGATGTACGCCACTTGTGCACTTTCCGCAGTGAACGTGTTTTAAAATAGTTTCAAGTGGAAATCTTTGACCGAGTCAGTAGACTTTAAATGTCAAACTACGGAGGAATCACTTATTATATTAATTTATTTTCCTAGATATGGTTAAGTTTTAAACATTTAGCATATTGTAACCAAAATATGAAAAAATATAGTACTCAACATTACATATAATGTTACCAACTTGGTAAACAAAAATAAAACTTAAGAGCATTTGAAATACTAAAACATATCTAAAAATATAGTAGTTTTATCTAAAAATTGCGTGTTGTTTGTTAAAAAACATGTAACTTTTTTATATGTTTATTTATTAAACCACAGAGTCAAATTTAATCAAACATGTTTTGTCAGTCAATATAAATTGTTTTTGTTTCACGTAAAACTGACAGTTGCATTTTTCAATAAACCAATTTCCATTTATTTTGAGATTGAAGGGCGTATGCTGTTAAGAACTTACCTCAGTTCACCTCCCTCGTGGTCATCAAAGCTGCTATATCATATTACGAGGCGTGTTTTTAAAGTAAGTACCGTTTTCAAATTACGCCGCCGCAGCGCTGCGGTCGCCGTTTAGCGCATGCGTGCCGTGTAGCCACATCTGTTGGGAAGCCACAGACGCCATTACGGAACAATCCGATCGAGTCTACATCTGTTTGCGTGATTTTAAAATGACTCCACCTATTGAGAATCCCGCCGACTGTAAAGTGTGTGCTGTAATACGGTTTCTCTGTGTTCAAGGCTTCAAAGCAGTTGACATTCATCACCAAATCAGTGAAGTGTATGGTGAAAACATTATGAGTGATGGAATGGTTCGGAAATGGGTTAGGGCCTTTAAAGATGGCCGTACAAACTTTCATGATGAGGAACGAAGTGGGCGACCTTCAGTCATTACCGATGGGTAATGACACTTCGTTCCTCATCATGAAAGTTTGTACGGCCATCTTTAAAAGGCCCTAACCCATTTCCGAACCATTCCATCACTCATAATGTTTTCACCATACACTTCACTGATTTGGTGATGAATGTCAACTGCTTTGAAGCCTTGAACACAGAGAAACCGTATTACAGCACACACTTTACAGTCGGCGGGATTCTCAATAGGTGGAGTCATTTTAAAATCACGCAAACAGATGTAGACTCGATCGGATGGTTCCGTAATGGCGTCTGTGGCTTCCCAACAGATGCGGCTACACGGCGCGCATGCGCTAAACGGCGACCGCAGCGCTGCGGCGGCGTAATTTAAAAACGGTACTTACTTTAAAAACACGCCTCGTATTGTTAGTGTTTTGTTTAATGGTATTTTTATATTGTACTGTTAATATGAACTGTTATGGCAATTTCGTTACTTTTCAAACTAGAGTAAATTACATTCCAACATTATTTAATCACCAAGAATGTGTTTAGTATATATCGATGGTGTTAACAGCTGATACATTCTGACACTAAACAGAACAAAATAAAAATGTTTATAAATAATAATTGAAATATTTGATATAAATTACTTTTTAGTTTGTTAATCTACATCTATTTGGTTTATATGATTGAACTACTATTTTTATGCTGCTAAATATTTTATTTACAAACATTCAATTCACAGGATCAGGATAAGTAGGAAATTAGTGAATTTTTATAAATATACTTAAGAATGTAAATAATATTATACTATACTATATATATTAAATAGGACTCACTCTTAAGTACTGATCATAGACTAATCATTGTTATTTCATAAAATTTAATCAGTTATATAACTGTTTTTGATAACCATAATAAGGCAACAGATTATACAACATTTTTGAAGTGATTTAAAGTCAATATTATCAACGGACATCTTGTGAGACATACAAATGTAACTGTGCTTTAATAAAACACTGAATTTTCGGGTTGGTATAAATATTATTTAAAATATATTATTGTAGTTGAGTATGATGGAAATTTAATCTGAAGAATAACAACCAGGAATGAGCCGAGAAATATTTAGTGCACCTTTAACCATCATAGCAATTGAAAATAAGAATTGAAATAAATAATTCAACACTTATTTTTATTACAAAAAGGAAGGTTTATACTCTGAAAGACATTATAATAGAGGTAGTGAAAACTTTTGTTATTTTGGCAGAAAGGTTAGTTCTGTTAATAACTATTTCAACAAAATTTAAATTGGAATTGATTAAACAAATCAATAATTATTAATACAATAAATTTAATGAATTTAATAACACAATTCAATAACTTAGTATTTAAAAAAATTATTTAATTTGATTTCATGAACGAATTTACGTTGATTTATGGTGAAAAATAAGAATTTAGATATAACGGTATTACATGGGTGTTACATATATTTTAAATTTGTAATAAGATTATTATATACAAAATAAAAATTATAAGTAAGAATATTACCCTTTGTAGCGTTCATTTACTTACATATTTTATCTTGAAAACTTTTTAAATAAGTTATTTGAAAACCTTAAAATGATGAAATTTAATCACAGACCTGTGGTTTGTGTAGGATTCAGTCACAATCAGAGAGTATGAAGGAAAGGAAATTTACTGTCAATATAATTTCCCGAGAGGAATGGGGTGCCCGACAACCCAAAGAGGGGGTGACCATAGGTACCTTGGAGCACCCGGTGGAGAATGTGATCTTCACATACGACACTGGTACAGATATGTGCTTCCTGAAGGACCAGTGTAGTGGTACCGTAAGAGAATTACAGAGGAAGTTCCTGGACCAAGGACTCGCGGACATACCTTACAAGTAACTACAGCCAGGTATTTCCCTCTAGATTACAGAATAAGTATTTACGATCCTGGTGCAGATATGTGCTTCCTGAAGCACCAATGTAGTGACATCGTGAGAGAGTTACAGAGGAAGTTCCTTTAACAAGGACTCGCGGCCATACCTTTCAATTAACTACAGCCAGGTATTTCCCTCTAGATTATAGAACAAGTTTTTACGACTCTGGTACAGTCTTTATAATAAGCTATTATGCATAGTAAAATTTAAATTTATGCATTTTTAGTAATCAATTATTTTACTAAAGCCAGCAAATATCGCAGTAATATTAGCATTTAAGCGTACAATAAAGCTGGTATGGAACATTCTAAATACCATTTTATACATTTTCATACGTATGTAATATGGACAAATATTAACCAATTTTAAAATTTTAAAGTAGTTTTAATTCAATTTTATTTCCATAGGTAGTGGCAACATATTTTTACATGAAACTAGGGCCTATACTAAAATATTAAAATTAATTGAAAAGCAGATCAATTTAAATTTATATTTCACTGTTTTCTTAAAAAGAAATGCTGTAATTCGAGCAGAGCTTTACAAGATAATAGCTTAGTAAGGTGTATAATCTGCAATTTTATAACTAACGGCGAAGGTAAATTAATTAATTATATCTGACTAAGAGTTGTTTTAAAAATTGTTAATTGTGTAAGAAAGAAATATCACAACATTTTAAATATATTAAAACGTCTAACTCCAACATTCGGAAACCAAACAAAGAGAACAAGTAACGTACTTAAAAGTTTCCTTTATATTCTCAAAACGCACAAATAGCAGTCAAATACCATTTAAATTTGACAATGATCGTGAAAAAAGTGAGATATAATGTTTAATATGCTTAGATTTGGTAAGACTCATGGACTGTTGGTAACAAGTCAATTAAATTTTGTTGCTTTCATTTAAATTTTCAATTTTAAATTGACCTTTTGACAATTGTATAAGCAAATATAGAGGCTGACATTATACGCCCTACTGTACCGATTTTTTAACACTTCATTGTCAAATTCAAATGGTATTCGACAGGCATTTGTGGTCTTCGAAGAAAATAGTGCAAACCACTTAGTGTATTACTTAGCGTAGTAATACACTAAGTCCATGTAGTACAATATGGACACTACTAGAGAAGTCCGGAGTGTACATGTTGGATGGTACTCAAGGCTCAGATGTTGTGTATGGAAGAGAACTGAGTGTCAGGCTTGTAAGTTAGCTGAAATTAGACCAACACTACGGGGTTCAAATTCCACGTAAAACTGTAGGTCCCTTAGTTGCTCTGGCCATTGGGCTATTAATACGAGTTCTTTCTTTTCTTCAGAAAGAGTTCGTAAATAGATCTTTCTGAGGAACAGACGTCCTTCGTTATTAACAATGACTACATTCGTTCGTCTCCATTCATTCGCCTCTCATATTTGCCCATATCTTGACGATCGGTGACTAAGTAATGAATAATTGATATATTTTCTCGGTTTAAATGTAGAGAATTTTACAATGTACCGATTTTGATGACAAAATTTTGATACATAATTTTATAACTCAAAATACAATTTCTTATATAGGCTGGCATCCTATAAATGTTATAATCTTGTTTAAATTTGTTATAAATATATTAAGATGATCTTTTTCAAACATTGAGATAAATATTTAAATTTCCTTGGATATCACAATTATTCTTCCATTACTATATATAAGACAGTACAAGTAAACGTCACACAACACAAATTTATTACAATATAAGCACAAAATGCACAAATATACTACAATACAAGCACAAAATGCACAAATATTATGGTGATCGATTTCGGTGAACTACGCTCACCTTCCTCAGACCAGAGGGATTCACAAAAGAATAAGCACAAAATGCACAAATATACTACAATACAAGCACAAAATGCACAAATATACTACAATACAAGCACAAAATGCACAAATATTATGGTGATCGATTTCGGTGAACTACGCTCACCTTCCTCAGACCAGAGGGATTCACAAAAGAATAAGCACAAAATGCACAAATATACTACAATACAAGCACAAAATGCACAAATATACTACAATACAAGCACAAAATGCACAAATATTATGGTGATCGATTTCGGTGAACTACGCTCACCTTCCTCAGACCAGAGGGATTCACAAAAGAATAAGCACAAAATGCACAAATATACTACAATACAAGCACAAAATGCACAAATATACTACAATACAAGCACAAAATGCACAAATATTATGGTGATCGATTTCGGTGAACTACGCTCACCTTCCTCAGACCAGAGGGATTCACAAAAGAATAAGCACAAAATGCACAAATATACTACAATACAAGCACAAAATGCACAAATATACTACAATACAAGCACAAAATGCACAAATATTATGGTGATCGATTTCGGTGAACTACGCTCACCTTCCTCAGACCAGAGGGATTCACAAAAGAATAAGCACAAAATGCACAAATATACTACAATACAAGCACAAAATGCACAAATATACTACAATACAAGCACAAAATGCACAAATATTATGGTGATCGATTTCGGTGAACTACGCTCACCTTCCTCAGACCAGAGAGATTCACAAAAGAATCCCTCTGGTCTGAGCGTAGTTCACCGAAATCGATCACCATAATATTTGTGCATTTTGTGCTTGTATTGTAGTATATTTGTGCATTTTGTGCTTATATTGTAATAAATTTGTGTTGTGTGACGTTTACTTGTACTGTATATGTACCAACACGTATTATGCTAATTAAAAAACTATTTATATATAAGAATGATAAAATGTTAAATTTTTTTGGAATGTCGTTCCCTCATATTCACCCCACTAAAGGATGTTTAATGGCCCTTGTGGACACTGAACTTACGCGAAACTAGTGTACAATATACCTCCTCTTTATATATGAAGTTAGACTAAGAAAGTGTATTTCATTAGAGTTAAAAAATGTAAAATTTTTCATTTGCCTGTTCAGGAAACTCAAATAAAACCTAAAAAAATATAATGTTGGGAATTTTTTTAGTGTGATAAGTAAAAAACAAACAACTATAATTAATGTTTCACGTAAGTACTATGCATCATTACATGTCTTCATTAAGTAAAATCAACACGAACAATATTTATCGATACTCGCTGTGATGATTCATATTTTCTTATATAATACTTTTTATATCTTATATAAAGACCCTTTCTTTGATTATTTTGAATGATTGTGTTTGACAAATATATATTAATTGTATAGGCAAGCTTGCGCCAGTAATTTGATTATATTATGTGATCTACTGTTGGTTTAAGTTGTATTACATTTACGTGGGACTCTAGTATTCAACACTGCCCTCTGCCCTAAAACAGATAATATTTAGGGGCACAAAATGCATTGTTGGATGAGAAATCTGCACAAGCTGCAAACATTGCAAACAGACAAGTAACACTGAAAACGCCACTTGTTAAGACATTTGGAGTACAAATATGCGAGCCAATAGAAAAAAAAAAATCGTCTACAACGAATTAATTTTTTTCACAGCTTTATTGTTGGTGGTGATTTGTACATATATGAAGGAAGAGGTTGGAATCTGAAACCAGAGAAAAACAGCAAATTCCCAGATGTGCAAGACAAAAGCATTGAAGTAGGATTTATTGGAAACTACAGAAGTGAGTATTTACATTGAACACATGTGTAATCAGAAAACAGGTTGATGTACATGCTTTGTATACACTCTATAAAATAGTTAAATGTACGTTTGGTGTAAGGGTAATGTACGTATGTTTATTAACAATTTAGTACTGTTAGAATTTTCTTGTAAAGGGGGATTAAAATGGAAACTCACAGTAATAAATTAATTTGAGGGTTTAAATTTGTTACATATATATGATATGTTGATAGCATTTTTATTACATTATTGTAATCAGTTTAATGAATATTCCGACTTGACACGAGTACGTTTGGTGGTGGTCGAGTGAAACTCTAATATGTTTTGTAATGAGGACATTGGTCTGGCAATATATAGCCTAAACAGTAAGGAACAACAACGTATAACAAACTAGAAACGATCAGAAAATCCACGGATATAAAAAGTTTACTCACACATAGTCACATAATCAAACAGTTAGATGAAGAATTAAAACGTGACTCCCATGCAAGGGCTAAGGTGTTGTTATGGTTACGGCTGGTTAATATCGTCACACCATGTAGCATTCCCACCCTCTTTGTAGTTCCAGCACTTGCTGTAGGAGTGCTTTCAAGTCAAGTCGGAAGATCTAGTAAATGGACGATAGTGATGAAGCTTTTTAGGAATGTACTTTGACTCAACTTAATATTTATTTAGTTGTCACGGAATATGTGCAAATTACTTTTATTTTTTAGAATGGAGTGAGTATTGAAAATAAAATAGAAATAGTCATTATGAGATTAAATTTGATCATAAAGATCCATTGTATATCATGTTTTTTGTTTATAAAAACAAACTGTTTGTTAAAGAGGGAAAACTACATTAAATTTATTTCCAAATGGAAGTAGCCTTTGACGAGATGTATCTCACTAAATCCTTAACTTGTAGAACTCTTCGATAGTTAACAAGTTAAAGAAAAGTTCAGTAACTAATACTTTAGAACCTTAGATGAGTTATTAAATATCATTATTATAGTAACAATAATAATAAAAAAAATCATCCACGTTGTTCAATATCTTAGAGTAAGTAGGCAATACACCTGTCCAAAGTACTATTAGAACTACGGAAGTCCGACTAATGGACTCATTCATTTGATTAAATGAAATATATCGTGGCAATATATTTAGGGACTGACATGTGTTTAAAATAACAGCAAGAATAATCAAACAAAAAACTTGTTTCAAATAAAAAACTGTGTTTATGAATATTTTCTTGTAAATAATGTAAAAATTTTCAATAAACATAATTACTATTCAAAATTAAACAAATACAAACGTAACAAGTTTACTATAGTAATAGGTTGAGAAAAAAGAGAGTTTATAATATTATCTTGTAAGGATTTAAACTAAAAAAAATGTAGTGTCTTTTTAATTTCTCAAAATATAAAACCTGTTATAATTAAAGCAAGTCACTTCTAACACTTTGAAAAAAATTAAAATTATTAATAGCAGTTTTGACTATAAATTACTGTTGCGCTTGTTACAGCCCTGAGTATCCCCTACCAAATGGTGAGGTACGGGCTTGAGTTGATTGCAGAAGGATATAAAAAAAACTACGTAATCAAAGAGTACAATCTTCTAGAACCAGATCCTAGGTTAAAGTTTGGCCCAGACTGATGAATTAAATCTTTGTATGCCTTTCAGTGGAGTTACAAAAACTATAATACTATCGTATCTATGGTCTGTAATAAAATAAATACCTAATGAAATAACCTATAATAAATAACAAACTATTTTATGGCAATAATATAATTTTTAACATTTTTTTGTTTTTTTAAATAATAAATTCTTTTTTATGAGGTGCATGTATAAACTATTCTTTAAATAAACGTTCTAAGATGGATTGCTTCAATCGCGTATCTGTTTGTTTGATGTAAACCCCCTGATCCAGGAATTACAGTAGGCCTAAAAATAAACATAATTTATCTGGTTGTAAATTCTACATATTTATCAATATGATAAAATACATGATACACGTTACATTCTGAGAGTATAGCCTTGTCTAATTAACGTTTGTTGACTGGTCAATTATGTTTTACTTTATTATAAGTTAATATGACTCATGAGTTTACAATAAGAGATTTTGTCGTTAAAATATATAACTTATTTATAATAAACATATTACCTTATATTAACTCTGAACTGGACAACTTAAGTTGCATAAGAAATATTATCAGTTTAAATAGTAAATGAACTTAAACTTTCATATAAAATTTAGTTCTAATTAGAAATGAACCAGTTTTTAGTTTTTCCTTTATCACATTTTATGCATGTAAATATAATAAGAAAATAATAGAGTGATTATTCTATAAAGTTGATATTTTTATTGACATGTGCTTTTTTTCTTTTGATAAAAACAATATATTATTATGAATTATATTAAGGGCAGTCTGACTCCCATAAGAGCGTAATACTAACTTTGGAACATATTTCTCAGGATCTATCAGAGATAGGATCATAATTTTTTTTATTTGAAAGAGGACTTCCTTGCCTAGTTCCTACCATGAGCTTATTTCGTAAAAGTCATTTAAAAATTTTTTTACAAAAAAAATTAAAATACTAAATGTTTGGCATTTTTTAAAAATATTTTATTTTGTAACATGGAATTTAATTGACATTTTAAGAAAACCTTCTGGGAAGAGCTAGATTATAGTTTTAAGAACACCATGTAAAAATTTCATCACCATAGGACTTTTAGTTTGGGAGATATGTGTTCCGAAAGATTAAAAACTAACAAGTTTCGGGAAATAAAAAAAAAAATGACCAAACTCGACTGCCAAACCAGCTAAAACCTTTTTACTGAAAGTTAGAGGTTCATGACAAAACCTACAAACATCTACTTCACTAAGAACACTTGTCAACTGCTTGAAATCAACAATATCATACTGAAGAGAGCTATTTTTCTGTATAATAAGATAAGTTTGGATTCAAATTTTTTTAGAGCTTGAAATAGGCTTAGATGTTACACTTTAACTAGGCCTAGGCCTAGATTCCCCTGCACTTGCTTTGCTGTGAACTCTAATAGTTTTATAGCACTTTCGGTTGTTCTCCACCTTCTTCTTATTTCCCATTTCAACTACTATTCTAAATAGCTAATTACAGTAAAAAATAGTACACAAACTTGTAATCACAACACAAATTACAACTTCAAACTGTAAACGTAACCATAGCAACACAAACAGACAGTCATTCGGATGCAACAAAGCAGACGTCAGTTGTAGAGATGTTGTCAAGGTAACCAACCACACACAATGAAATATACCTTGTGTATAATATATGGAAAATATCCCTGCATTATGCGGACAACTATTTGGTGCGTTGTTTTAGGTAGAAATCTTGTCATAAAAAGCTTGTGAACCTCCTACATATTTATTTTTTTAAGGACATTACAAATTTTTAACTATAAAGTGTTATATACCATTGTAAAGAGAAATTTTCAAAGAATACTAACCAATAAAAATCCAAAAATCGAAAAAAATAATATTTTTCATGTTGGACTGCCCTTAATATTATAAACAGTTTAATAAATTTTTCAAATTGCTTTTTCATTCCAGTTATCTTTCCCCTTTCCCACTATTACCCCCTCTCTCTATTACATACTATGTAAGTAAAAATTAATCTAGGTATATACGTTAGTGTATCCTGTTTGGTCTTTGGTTATAAAGTCATTTACATGTCATCTATGTATAGTACGTACTGTCATCTATATACCTAGATGAGCACTACACGTATTTGCATACATTTACTCTTAACCCACTCCACTCTATATGGCGATAAAATTCAATCCACGTATTGACCAACTTTGATATTAATTGTCGATACAAAGAGCTTCAAAACTCCATCAAGAATATACAAATGAAGTGTTAATTATGGAACCTAAGGCTTTCTTATATTCACAATTAGTTTTGTGTAATTTTTGTATAGGATTTTTATACTTCCACCTATAGCTTCCTTGCACAAAGTCGAATGATCGATGATTGGTAGTTGTAAATAGAATCATAATAAACATTCATTAAATAAAGAACAATAACAACACATACAAAGTTAAATAGCAGATTAGTAAAGTTTATAAAAATTAAATTTATGACCAAGAATTTCTACTAGACGTTGAAATCTTGTTATCACTGAAACATGAATACTCAATTTTTACTGTATGAAACTTATAGTTCGATATTTAATTGAGGCATGATAAAAATAGTGTTCAAAAGTAAGCAGTAAAAAAAATAAATGAATAAAAAAATAAAAATTAAATAAGAAACACAGACCATTACAAAAATACATTTCACAAGATCAGTCAGTACCATTAAAAGCATTTTTCAAATAAATTTACTTAACAATTAAATTTGATAGTTTACCTTTACGTACCCATTTATATTAACGAGTTAATAAAATATATTCACTAACCATGATTAAAACTGGTAAGAAATACATACCCTACGAACAACAAATTACTTTAAGACAAATATGCACAAAAATAAAATACGCAGCAACAACTATTCCTCATATAATTCCACAAACCATATGTTACTACTAGTTGTTATGGTAAATAAAAAAATCTAGTAACACGTATAAAATATTTATTATACTATTATTAAAGTTCAAAGAATATTAGAATTGTACCTAACAAACATTTGACGATAATTGCATTCTACATATTTATCAAGAATAACGAGAAATTCCTTTTATTTCCAGGTGAGAACTTGCCATTTTCTATGAGCACCACGGGCTTGGAGTTGGTTAATATGGGAATATATCATAACATCATTTACTTTAGATACGAGCTACTCGAACGCTGGAAGGAACTGGATTTGGACGAAGTCGTGGATGCAATTTATGCGAAACCACGTCGTCTGGAGGAATAAAGGAAGTTTTGGGAACCTTTGGTTGCTTGATGAGAAACATAGCTCTTAAGTTAATATCTACGTGTTTCCAAACGAAACAAAACAAAGTTTGTAAATCTCTACAATTTATGATTCTAAAAACGTCAAAATGGTATCATTATAATATTTAAATTAATTATGGAAGCTTATTCACCTTAGAGTTATCAATACAATGTAGTGGATCTCACCACTACACATAAAACTGTGTCAATATTGCACTTATTCTTGATAAATCTAAATTAATCAAAGCTGTTCCAAACTTACGGGATTGCCAATTACTTGTTACACAGTATATAGCATGTAATAATTTCGAAGCAATCAGTGATGAGCTTTTAGAAACTGGGATTTAAAATGAAGTAAACTTCTTACCTTTGTTGTTATAGAATATTTATTAAGTTTGCAAATTTTTACATTTAATAATTTAAGTCACAAGAGCCTTGAAAGAGAAATATAACTTCAATTTTTACCCGCACCTCGTAAAGGTGTTGAAAAACTCATTTTAAATGGATTGTAGTTTTTGTGACAAGTTGAAACTATCAATAGGTTATTGATGAAATGTATTACCTAACAATTTCATTTTGTTATCTGAATAAATGATACAGTTTAATATTTGTACGTCTTGTAGAGGGAAAGGTCTTTGCTTAACCTTTCTGTTGCTTTCATTTTATTTATAAATATTGCCATTCAATACCCATACTGATGAACTAAGAATGAGAAACTATTTATACCTATCTGTCAAAAACCTATGCGATTGATTCAAAAAACTTTTCAAAAAAATTTACTAAGTACGGAGAGAATTGAAATTGGATGATAGTTACTTGACTGGCATGTAGTCGATTGTTTTTTCCAGGATCGGGGTGACCTTCGTGATTAAACTTATTAAATTTACAAATGTAGTAATCTATAAAAACAAAAGTGTTAATTTTACCTATTTTCACTTAGCTTAGCATCTGAAAGGTGTCATTCCAAATCGTTATATATCATTGAGAAATCACACTGTTACAAGTAATTGAGAAATCTCAAATGTTGTAAAGAAAATCAACAAAAGATATTCTAAAATAAGGCAAATCTTTTGAAAGTAACACAGCACATCCAAAACTAAGGACATTGTGTTTTTATGATATATTTTCTAAATAAACAAATCTTTGGGTTTTGTTTGTTTCGAGTACGTCTGAAGAAAATATTTTAGTTTCAAGCTCACAATTATTTTTAATTACTTTTTGCTGCTATAATTGATTTGAGGTTTCGCTCTAACAATTCAGTTTTTATGAATACTATTTTCAAATTGTTTGTCCAACTGTATAGATGTTTACGAGTAGGAGAGAAATAAAAAATATCAACTAAAATCTTTAAATAAAGATATTTATTCATTCCATTTGTTTCTTTCTTGTAAGGTTGCTTTATATTTTTCGTCAGAAACTGTCACAGACAATGTGTTTATTGTCTTTTGGTGTAATTGATATTTACGATTGTGTTGTTGAGTTGCATTTTCAAACTATATAGTACATATTTTGGAAGGTCCAAAATTACATAGGCTATATCGGGTTAGTAGTAGGGCCTGTCAAGAAAGTGCAGACAGGAGTGCGTAGCTGTCTATACAAATTGGATTTTAACATAAATCCAATGAAGATTGTTGAATATGTAGATCAGTTTCGGACTGTTGAGTCCAAAGTTTGGATCCCCCAACTGAATAGATGGTAAGGATTAATTAAATAGAGTTTCCGCACAGGCCTCAGCCAATGAAAAATGGAGAGTGGATCTACATATATAATATAAATGAAATTATAACATAATTGATGGTCACTTAAGTGACCAATGGAATGTGTAAATATCGAATAAAGTAAATTACAGCCTAAAAACATAAACGCCGACTGAAAAAATCAATTTCAAATATTCTGTATCAAAATATTAGGAATGAAATGTATTGTAATAATTACGTGGGCAATTTTTCACAATTATTCATAATTATTCACGTGTGGTTACTCTATTTATCAAAGGAAAATAGTTTTCTGTTATTTCAAGCAACAATGTTTATTCAAATTGTTTATGCGTTTGTTATTTTACTGTAATATTTGAAAAAAATTCAAATCATATACGCGAAAGGTGAAATTCACATCTTTTTTCCTGAGTTTTTACGTCTGTTGTATAAAGAGAACATTCTACAAATATAAAATCTCCCTTTAAGGCTCTCGTTAAAGATATCTAGTGATATGTTTATTTCGCGAATGTACTTATTATAATGGTAACATTGATGAATTACAATATATAACATTATTCTCCTCTACTTATCTAGGAAAGAGAGGAATGTAAAAATCAAAATACTTAATCGTCAAACAATAAGCATTTATAACAATCATTGTACATCTTTGTAATCGTAGTATAATACATTAGTGTTGTATGATGTCTACTTGCTAAGTTATGTATTTCTAACTTAAAACATGCTAATTAAGATACTATCAGTACAAATAGATAATGTTATACATTTAAGAGTAAATTTAATGTTTATAAGTAAAATGTAACTATATAATTAGTGTTATTATGTACATGTAATGTTGAATAGAATAATTATTTCATACTATGGATTTTACTATGACAAGTGATTGAAAACCTTATTTATTATTTTTCAATCGAGCAATTATAATTTTAAATTACTTTAGAAAGTATTTATAACAGTTTATTTTAAATTTTATACAAACAAATTTACTGCATTATACAATAATAACAAAAAATTATTCATAACATATTTAGTAATTTATTACTGATCACTGTAATGCCTAGGGGTTGCTTCTAGGAGCTTATAGTTTTTATCAATGTAGTTTGATTTAACACCATACTCTACTAATCTATGACCAGCCTCCACCCAATCATATCGGATACCCGTAGCTGCAACAAAAAAATTGTATCAATTTTAACTATCAAGCATAATAAAAAATTTATTGTTGTCATTATCTTCTAGTTACAACTGTTAAGCGTATGAGTACACGGAGTAATATTTGGAGATTTTCAATGCTTCAAGTGTTTAAAGGAACAAAACAACGTTTCGACAGGTTTAAAACTCCCGTCGTATTCAGGTGTTACTTACTACTTACCCTACGTTTACTACAAGTTTTATACTACATTTTTTCCTCCAACGTTAGTAGTGTGTTGTAATGGTGTAAAATATTCTGTTTTTTTTACTTTTTTTCTGTTGTATTTTGAAAACACGTTATTGTTGGTTTGATTTTTCCCTCCTGACGGGCCTCCAAGCTAGTGTTACGGGGAACAAGGTAACAAATTCCCTCCAAGTGGTCTAGGGGTACGGACACTAGAGGGGCTGGTGAACGCCAGTGTGTCTTTGTTCTATGTTTTGTGTCCTCATACGCTTAGTTTAATGTTATGAGTGATGTTAAGCGTATAAGGAATATACTTAATTTCCATTATTGAATGTTAAATTAACTCTGTATTCATATTATAAATACAAAACATATACATTCCCTGTTTTGCAGACCTTTGGATAAATGTTAAACTCTTCTTGAGATTTGTCTTGTTATTTTTCAGTAATATTTATATTCTTATGTTCTGTGGGAATTTATTACAGCTCCACTCAACTGTTTAGCTGTATTTAGATTCATTAGCTGTATATAGGGACAATTTATTTTTCAGTTTTGATTCTGAATGAGTAATAAAAACTTTACATAGGTAAACAAAATAATGATAATTGTTTAGTACTCGTAATATATGTAAAATTTGAATATAAATTTCGATTTATTTGCTGGTAAATAAAAGTTAGAAGTTTTTACCTCTACAGGAAAGACTTATTAGTTTACTAATAGCATACATTTTTAGTCCGGCATGCAAACAAACCAATACTTACTCCTGTAATCTCCGAAAAATGCCACTTCTATGCTCGAGTTATGAACATTTGCAAACTTTGCATGCTTTTCCGGTTTTTTATCCCAACCTCTTCCTTCGTACACGAACCCGTCACCACCAACTACGAAGCTGAATGAAAGAAAATGAAAGAAAGGAAATGTAAAAAGTATAAAAAAAGTGAATGAACTGGATTTAATGTATATTTAATGGTCATTAATGTAAATATAAAGTCATATACATGAGATATATATAGTTTAACATATGCTTGACTAAACTTACATTTCTTCAAAATATATAATATCCCTCGTCATAAACTACCGAGATAAGAAATTACGTAACAAAATATTTTAAAGGAAACTAAACATTTTATTTTAGATAACCTCAATGTTTTGTACTAGCCTAAAGGTTATTTACTGCACCTGTCTTAAACGCTAATGGCAATTGGGCTAAATCCAAAAAGGTTCAACATTTGCAAAATTTTGTGAGCCACTATTCCTTATTAATATTTGTATCTTTCGTTAAAGATACAACTCCCATTGATAAAAAAAGTACGATTTATTAAAATCCTACATAAATGGTGGATACATTAATATTGTAATTATTTTGGCCTTAACACATTAGAAGGACATAACTTTCAGTGTTTATAATATATTTAACAACATAAAAAACCAACGCAGAGAAAATAATTGTTTGCTCATGGTAAAAGTAACCTTTTTTAGGGGAAAATGTAAATTAAATTATTGAAGCACATATTTTTCCTAATTTTTAAATGTATTCCAAACACGACCTTTTTAAATGAATCCATAGAGTTTCAATTGAATTTAAACTATTAATACATAAGAGTTTTCCTCTGATTGGAACATTGGTATGGACAGGATAAGAGTACGATATGCTGTTTTAAACATATTTTGTTCCATAAAAAGGGCCTTGATAGTTAATTTGACTCTTTAGTTAATTTTTGTTAATAGAAATCATATTCAATATAATTCATGCTTATGAATAAATTTACCGGACAATTTTCTTTTTAAATTTGAATATAATATTTAATTGAATATACATAGCTTCATTTTGTGTCAAATTGCTTAAAGACAAAATCCCTACCTATACACGCACGGTGGTACTGACCCACCCACCCACTCATACACGCACGCTAGTATATTTAATTTCTAGCAATTGTTTACTAACAATGATCCTGGATTACGTAAGTATTGAGTAAATAGAAATTAAATATTTAAATGCAAGTATTTAAATACTGTCAACATTTTAAAGATAAATAAAGCACAGCATGTGGTGCTCTAAATTATGTATTTAAAATTATGAAAATAATAAATTTATTACAATTATAATCCAATTAGTTAAGCGGAAGATGGGACTTTTTAGTCTCAACTTCGCCTGATAAAATAAAGTCGTTTTTTCATTTCATTTCAAACCAACTAATCCCCATTTATTTCTCTGGATATAAAAAAAATCCTGAATAGCTCTAAACTTCTAGCTAATAAAATAACATTTTATGGATTTCAAACAAACTAAAATTAAGGTACCTGAAACATAGTTACTTGTAAGGAATGTCAAAACACCCTTTCCGAATGTATTTTGCCTGTAATTCTCTAATCTCATTGATGCATTGCCCCTTGTCGAAACACTGGTTGGTCTCACTGTCGTAGGAGAAAATCACGTTCTCCACAGGGTGGCTTATGGGTTCAAATGTCACCCCCTCTTGAAATGGCTGTGACCCCCATTTATTTCTTGATATTATTTTAACCTCACCACTCCTGTTGGTCATTTTTTGTTGTGCTCCTAGAAATATTTATTTTAAAATTAAAAAGCAATTATAATATTTATGTAATGGATAAAAATAATGCGTGGAATAAAAGAGTAATACAGTACTTAAAACTACTAACACTTTTAAAAAATATAAGATATAATACAATGCTTAAAGAGTTGATGGTTTTAATATATTTAAAACTTACTCGAATTTACCAAGTATACTTTGTTTTTGAAATTTGTTAATGATGGAGTATCAGATGAGGGAGACAAAGGTAGTTGGACATTTGCCATCATTACGTGAAAATTACCAATCACGACGTTTCGATTTGGTAAAACCCAAACCTTTTTCAAGTGCTAAAAACTAAATTACATCTACACAAACATGTTATAAAACTACGTTCTTAAACTAATAAACTTATCTACTTTAATAATTATCTACATTTTAACCTAGATCCTAGAATGGGGTACAACAAAATGAACTTCTGCTAAATATAAAAATGTTAACAGGGTTAAATTAAAATAACCAATTAAGCGCTGTCAAGGTCACGATATCATCGAAAACATTTTAAAACAGAATTAAATTAATATTCAAATCAGACTGAAATAAGATTACATTAACTAATCATAAATAAAATAAAAAAATCATTTTATTTCTGATTAGTTAATGTAATCTTATTTCAGTCTGATTTGAATATTAATTTAATTGTGTTTTAACATTTTTTCGTTGATATCATGACATTGACACCACCTCATTGGTTATATTAATTTAACCCTGTTAACATTTTTATATTTAGCAGAAGTTCATTTTGTTGTACCTCATTCTAGGATCTAGGTTAAAATGTAGATAATTATTAATGTACATAAGTTTATTAGTTTAAGAACGTATTTTTATAACATGTTTGTGTAGATGTAATTTAGGTTTTAGCACTTGAAAAAGGTATGGGTTTTACCAAATCGAAACGTCGTGATGGGTAATTTTAACTTAATGATGGCAAATGTCCAACTACCTTTGTCTTCCTCAAGTATACTTTCTTTACTTAACAGTCCTTATTCTACAATTATTGCTTATTACTGTTTTTTTACGTATTTTTAAGTGGCATGTGTCTAATAGGTGTAGTAACCATATATATTTTCAACTTTATTTTTACCTTTTGCCATGTAGATTAGGTCTAAATTTTTAAAATTTTTTCCAAAAATGACAATATAGCTCTATGATTACGCATTTTGAGGGACCATTTTTTTGTGTGTAAGGTTTGAGGAGGCCAGTTTTATAATTTTATATACATTTGTAATGAAAGTGACATTCATAAAACATGTTTTTTAAATTGAGAAATCAGTATTTCAAAATTATTTTGAAAATATCGAAAATCACTGTATTTTTTTACTATATTGAACACTAAAAACCAAATTGGTTTATTCAAATATTATAAACTATCAAGAAATCTACTAGATTTACCGAACAGAGTTTCAATATATGAGTTCGGACAAAAATAAATTTGTTTGTATTTTTCTTACTTTGGGGGAAACTAGTCAATCTAAAGAGGGCAATTTCAGGAAGTGGACAAAATTTAAGATAATACAAACCTTAAAATCATTAAATACAATGTTTGAGAGACTTTAAGTTTTAATATAATGATTCTTAAACAAAAATGTTCTTTAAAAGTAAACGATGTTGTGGACATTTTTAGTTTTAATAATTTTAAGTTATATTACTTATTATTAACATGTCTGTATTTTAAAACGTTTTATATATACAATAATCAAGTAATCATTGGGTGGAAAGTGATTTTTTAAGTGGACCGTGTGTTATCTACCATAATAAATATTATAAATTGTTGTTAGCGTATTTAACATAGTTAATGTTAAATAAAATAATTACCTTTTTATCACAGCATTTGTATGGTAGATCCAAGATATATAATGCTATATACAACCAATTGATATGATATTTTGCAACTTCACTGCAGGTTATTTTGTGGATTGAAACTGATTAAGTTGAGGCGTAAAAACGTTATGGTCCTTTAAGTTGTAATAACAAATACTCATTTATAGTAATTAGTTATCAATTATATAATTGATAAGGCAAATTATCAATTATCGTAGTGGATTGATTTAATACGTTACTATCATGTTGTGATATAAGTCTTTATCAGTGTATATGACGTACTAAAATGACTTCGAAACACGTTTAAATAACTGCATGAGCATTTATGTTGTACATGAATGCTGGAGGGTTAATGATATCTAAAAAGTACGTTTACTACTACGGACTTTGAAATGCAATATGGACTTGAACTCTTAAAGTTTTTTTTCATATAAATAAATGAAACAACGAAATGACTGAATGTGTAAACATTATCGACATTCCGTTATGCACTTCTCTACTCTCCGTTATAAATGGAGAACCGATGGGCGAGGGATCCAAGGCGTTAGGATTTTCAACTTGAGTTAGACATGGGCAAGTTAGAATCTGGCCTTGACTGGGCGTTTTTATAATTAATGGTAATTTTTTACTATACTGATTATCCCCAACACTCTGCCTTAATAAACTCCCCACACGGATCAATAGTCCCATGGTAATTGACAGAGCAAGGTTTGTACACAATAAGAAACAAGTCTCTCCCCCCCACAAGAAAAAGAGGTTTCAATATGCACTAGTCTGTTGGGTGCATGGTTACTTGTGAAAGTAATGATGTATCAGGTAAAGATTGATAAAATGTAAAAATTACTAGCGCTGCTAAATAAAATACACAATAATACAAAAGCTAAGTTAAAAGATGGTCGTATTTGATGCTTGTGTTGTATTTTACTGGACACAATAACAAATTATTTTAAAAATAAATTGACAAAACATTTTCAGATAGCTATACTTTCTACCACAATCAACATTTTTTATTTAAGAGGATATGTTGCAAACTTCAAACACATTAAATATAATATAAATAAAAAAATATCTAACTATACAATTACAGTAATAATTTGCTTAGATTTGCCATAAGATTAAAATATATTTTGATCCAAATGATTAAGATTCTATATAAAAGTCTGAGATAATAATGGCTAACTATTTGGCTAAAAGTTAAGGAGAACAAAATAGAGTTAAGAGGTTAATATCATTTCAATTCATTTAGAAAAAAATGAGTTAAAAATTGCATGGCTTCAAAAGAAACCTATAAAAATTCAATGTTTCTTATGATGATTAGTTCCAGTTCCAGATGACTATATTTTAATAACGACAGACAGCTTAGGGGAGGCTCAACCAGTTAATCCTGAGCCGCTTTGACGGGATTGGCCAGTTGACCACTCAAAGCGTAATAATGACTCAGATCATTACTATTAAACTAATGATTGGTAATAAGTTTCAAGCTGGATATTATTAAAATGAATTGACACCAGAAGAAATAATGTAATAGCTAGGAAAGATTGAGGGAAAATTCTTCCAGATGGCTCTGTTATCATGGGCTGGTGAAAACCTCTTTTTCGTAGGCGTTTTTCTACCCTAATAGAAACAAAAGGAAAGTTTTCGCTCACCATTTAATTGCTGTAATATATTACCACTGTGTAATAATATAAACGATGTAATGATGATAATTCCTAATTAAAGTTTTATTCATTTTACTAAGAACATTTTAGAATCTGGAAGCTAAATTCTAACCCAACAAAAACCAAAGGGGCTTGTTTTACCTAAGTTGCAGACTAGGTAATGGAACATTGAACATCTCTCTAAATGGTGTAAAAATACACTTCAATGATACTCCACAGTAGTCATAAACTGAAAGTAAATTTAGCGCGTAGAAGGGAGAGAGTGTTTACTTCTCCCTCCACATCTCCCCTCCAGTGGCAGTGGGCTGCAAGGTACAGTCACGTACAATACATATCATATCACATATATAGCGTATGGTTTTTTTTTTCAGCTACCATTTATTAATAAAATTATATGAAAGCTGTGTTGTATACTTGGAAAAAACTCCAACAGTTATTAAATATTCATAACAATTTAATTATCAAGTGATCATCAGTCACAAAGCAAAATTTAATCCATCAAGCAATCTAAAACCTGCCTCACTCATTCTATTTATGCTAGTTAATCCCTCCGTAAAACAATGAAGGGGCACTCTGTAACTATGTCATTTATAGCTTGGATAGTAGTCACACGACTGATATTGTATCAATCTCCATTTGTATTTCCAATAGTTATATCTGCCCTCTCCAGTTCGGAACCGATTCAACTGTGCCATTCCCTACGAGGGAGGTTCATCTCACCTACATGTATTGATGGATTGTTAATCAGGGACTTATTTTGTCCATCAAAACTGTTCCACGCTATGGCCCAGGTAGTATTGGGCGAGAAATTTGATCTGCTCACTGAAAGAAGTACGAAGAGGTGGGTTTCGAGATATTAAGCGACCTTTCTGACGTGGGAGATCCTGTTAATGAGAAGTGTGAAGCATTCAAGATCATATTGAACTCTTTTAGCAGTAAGTGACTCTTGACGTCTTATTTCTAGAGGAGCTATATTGCACAGCACTGAGAGCCAAGATAGTGCAGTTGCCATGAGAGTGCCACTAAAAGTTCTCATGTCTCTATTAAGTTGGACATCAATCATTTTTGTATATGCGCTATTTAGCCATACGTGAGCACTGTATTCAGCAGCTGAATAAACCAGTTACAAAGCAGTAGTAGTCAGTACTTGTTCGTTGGCTCCCCAAGTTGTTCCAGCAATATGATGTAGTACATTTGCTCTGGGTTTAATTTTACGTCCTATTTGTTGAAGATAGCTTTTAAACGTAAGCGATCGATCTATCGTTATTCCAAGTACTGGTAATGATCATTGTGGTGGAGTTTTACACCATTTAGAAAGATGTTTAATTGTCGATTAGCTAGATGGAAGAAGGCCACTTCAGTTTTTGATGGGTTAGGATTTCGCTTATAGGTTCTAAAATATTCTTCGAGGGCTGCATGATCGTTTGTGAGTGTTTATTTAGTAGCAGTGAAGTCCATGTGTTGATAAGCTGAAGCATTATTGTCTGCATACATAACATTTCTAGGCCTTGTGATCGGGATGTCAGCGATATACGTTGAATAAAATGTGAGCTAGTACAAACTCCTGTGGCAGACTATCCTTTAGCTATCTAAAAGAGCTTTCTTCATGATCGAGATAAACTGTTATTAGCCTGGCACTAAACATTGACTCCAAAAGTCTCAAAAGAAAGGGTCAGGGAAGGAGGCAGTAGCAATTTAAAAACAAACCTTTGCTCCATACTGTGTCATAAACCGTTGTAGGATCAACAAAAGCTGCATCTGTTTTTATCTTATTTTTAATATCAATGATAGTAAAATATTTTAACTATGGTTAGTACAAATTCAGTTATGTTTCTTAAAATGGCAATTCTATCATTTTAAACAATTGAGGATATTTCAATGCAACTCAGTTGATTAAACACTGTGGCAAGTGAGATCGTTGTTGTAATGGTAGGTCTAAGCTTCTAGCAGTGGCTGTACTAAGAAAATTTGACAGTGAATCTGGGCCATTAACTATGGGTCGGATACTACATGGGAATAATGTTAGATCGATCGCTGACGTTTGAAGGCCATATTAAAAAAAAATATCAGCTAAAATGAAAACCAGGGCTATTGTACTACATCATATTGCTAGAACAGCTTGTCCTGGAGCCACCGCACACGTCCTATGTACAACTGGTTTGTCATTGGTATTTTCAGCTGCTGAATAAAGTGCTCCCGTATGGCTAAATAGTGTACACACTGAAGCGATAGATTTCCAGCGTAATATTATCAAGAGAGCTATAGGGCACTCTCAGGGCAACTTCATTGCCTTGGCTCCCGGTGTTGTGTATTGCTTTTTATAGTTTTTTATAGCTCCTCCAGAGATAATACGTTAGGAGGTATTACTTGAAGAATTCAATAAGATCTTGAATGTCCCGCACCTCCCCATTGCACAGGACGTCAGGAAGGCTGCTAAAAATCTCAGAAGCCACCTGTTCGTACTACTTTTAAGTTGAGCAGATAATATTTCTTGCCCAATAATAGCTGGGCCATAGCGTCCGACAGTTCTGATTGACGAAATAAGTTAATATTATCGATCCATCAGTACCGGGAGGTAGGATGAACCTCCCTCGCAGGGAGTGGACACTGCTGTAACGTGAGCATATGTAACTACTGGAAATATAAGTGGGGCTTGACACTAGATAATTTACATGATTGCAGGGTATTTAACCAAACAATTGATCACATAGTTACAGAGTGCCCCAATGCTATTTTACGGAGGGGGTAGCTAGCATAAATATAGATAGTGATGCAGGTCTTAAATGACTTGGTGGATTGGATTTAGCTTTGTGACAGGAGATCACTTTTTTATTTATATAAATAAATAAATTGACTTTTGGATCTTGCTCCAAAAAAATATAACTGCTTTTACTTTTACATTAATAAATGGTTGCAAACAGTAAACCATATGATGTATATTTAATCTATTCTTACTAAATAATAACAGCCAAAACTAATAAGTGCCTAGTCAATATGCGTATTAGTATATGTGATATACATTTATATCGTATTTGTAAAAATACAAATGAACAATTTAATTAATGACTAAAAATTAGCGTAGTCTATCCTCAGCGACTTCGGAGACAGAGTTCCAGTACAAATGAAGTTTGCATACTATGCTATATAAGAGATTTTACGTCCCTTCCCTGTAATCGTGTGTCCAAGCAATATCCTTAAGGTGGTTTGGCCGGCATTAGGAACAACGAATTCCGTTAGCAGCGCATGGAATTTATGTCCATGAACTAGAGGTGTTTAATGGAATTAAATTAATAAAACCTCTGGCTTGGGTTAAGCTGATCTATTCCTGGATATTTGTTTCAATTTTGTCTCAATGATGGCAAATTTTCTACAGATATTATTCAATAGTTTTTAACAACTTTTTAATTAGCAATCTCCATTATTTACTATAAAACGAATACGTCTAGCTAAAAAAAGAATGTTTTTTTTTAATTCAAAATTTTGCATGAGAAATAATCATTTTTGTGTTTTACAGTAACTAAATACATAGTTAGCACAACCATGTCAATACTATACTCAACAATTGGAACTGTTACTAAAATGTAAACTTTTTAAAAATACAGGTTCCATACTTTTTCCTAGTTAAATTAGATTTAGTTTATGTAATTATAAGTGTTTGTTGAAAGGAAATCGATAAAACTTCTGGCTTAGGTAAAGCCGAGATTTGTTGGATTTAGCTTTGTGACAGGAGGGCACTTTTGTATTATTTCTTTTATCAAATAACACCACTTTTGGATCTTGTTTCAAATATGTATGTTACTGATTATTTTTTGGTACAGCTGTTTACTAATATATGGTAGCTGATAAGAAACTACAGTCTATAAACACATCAAGTTTACTACTTAAAAAAAGTACACTCATACACAAACATTAAATCTTTAACAATTATACATAAAAATCTTTATAATAACTCTTTTTCATGATATGGTGAAGATAAGCATAACCCGCTTGATGCCAGGTCGTATGCAGACATGACATTTATTTTAGTTTAATAAAATTTTGTTAAGAAAAATAACATTTAATATTCTGTTTCCTCTTACCTATTTTAAATTGATATTCACTATCTTCAGAATCTACAAACGATCGATGAGATATAACTAAATTATAAAGATTATGTAATGGTAATTTTTCAAAACAATGGATACAACTGTGAGATAAGTAAAGAAAACGTTATAAGGTTCTATTGTGGCACATACTTGTTTAACAAGAAATATGGTTAAAATATTTGTCGTTAAAATGAAAATAACTTTTTATTAAACTCATGTAAACTAAGTATTGTACGTGTATACTTTTGTGATATGAGCAAAATTAATCCGTCATTCTTTGCTGTAAAATCCAAAGAGAATATGCTATTCGCGATCTTGGCGTCCTCATAAACTCCAAGTTGATATCCTCTGGACACGTAAACTGTTTCGCAACCAAAGCTAAAAGGAACATCATGTGGATCACCAGGTTTAGTTTGATTTCAACGACAAGCACGCTTAATTAACCCTGACCAAGTCCTTGGTTCGAAGTCACTTTGAGTATGCCCTGTTATTTGGAGTAGGCAAGGGTTGTACACAGATGCAGCCGTCGAGGCCTTCTAGAGGAAATTTCTCTTATGAATAATGTAGAAGTTTCCGGAATAAGTTAAAAAATTTCTTTTTTATTTTTATTTTTGGGGCCGCTTGCAAAACTGAATTAGCTTATCGAGCTGTGATTCAGTTGCCATTTTTTGACAGATAACTTAATAACAACTCCTATTAACGCTACGCTCCTAATTAACCTAAGGCGAAAACTATTATGGCTGGTTTCAAGGGACACTGAAAGCAGCGCATAGTTAATTGATGACTGTGTGACTAAACACACAATCACCCGTTAAAGTCCAATTTCAAACGTTGCATGTTTTGCCCTCAAGGCTGTTTTGAACACTTGAGAGTTTAACTGGTCGGTGTTATGGTCAGTGGGTGAAAAAATAATAAATAAATAAAATAACACTAAAAACAAGTTATTTAATAAAATAATGCAATAATTAATGTGGTAGTTATGCGTTTTACAATTCCGGAACCCTTAGCCATAAAAGCCCCACAGATTTATTCTCTAACTTCGAATCACAACTGGAGCTGTTATTGGTAACATTAATTACGTCCAAGGAAGGTAATACCAATAACAGAGAGGGTTAGTTATGTAGTATTTAGACCAAAGTTCCACAGAGGTAATCCTTGTTTCACTTTGACAGGATTGGCAGCTTGACCAACAGCCAACAGAAAGCTGATTATCTTTGCCTTTGAGGATTAAACAGATTCCTTGAGTTATGCTGTTACTGGGGCGGTGGTTCACTGTGCCTTTTACCTAACAGTTTATGTAGTAGCTATTGAACTATTTACAACTGTTAATGCCTCTTCAGTAACTGTTAATCAGTAATTAGAAACACTCAATTTGAAAGAGAATATGAACCACATGATTGCGTCAATTAATACAATGTTGCATATACACATATATTCAGGTCTTATACATTATAACATAAGAGGTAAAAAATAACAACATTTAAATAGAATATAGTTTTTGTATGTAAAAACAATAAAAGTAAAAACTTATTCAAAACTTTGACTTCTCCTGCTATAGTGATGCAGCATTGAAGAAACTCTTCTCACAGTAACTTTTCTAGTAGGGTGGAACAACTTGTGTGTTAAAGCGACTTGTGTCTTTATTTTATTTGTATTTGTTTATTTCTGTGTGTTGGTTTTCTCTCACAATTGCAATGGTTCGTTGTGTAGTAGGTCATAATTATCATAAAGTTACCTAACAGTAAATTATTGTTTTTTTTCTCTTTCATTTGCCTGTATCACACTGTTGACTATAATACTACTGCTGTTACATCTGATTCCATATTTTTTATTCTTTTTGGTTAATTGACTACCTAATGCTGTAGTTGTGAGCAGGTGATTTTAGTTATAGTACTTATAGTTACAAAATCCAAATATTTAGTCAATTTGTTGCTTGTTTAACTTTGTTTCCGTATTTAGAAATTGTCTGTAATTATTGTCTTTCATCCTAAAGCCTATTTATTGTAAATGAATGTAAAAATGGTGTTATCCGTAAAATAAATAAATAAAAAAAATCCTATTAATTTAAACATTCCAATTATATACTGTAGATCACTAGACTTTTCTTCCCCTATTATACCTTCACGCGATAGTTCCTAATTTTAGAAAGTCCGGTAATAAGTTGAATAATTTTGAACCATTGTAGACTAACTGCCACTAAAAAGGTGTTCTACGTACGTAACTCACCCCCCCCCCCCCCCGGAAATTGTACTGCCCGTACAATTAATTGTAGCCCATAAATCGATGAACATATTTTATTGAAAAAGAGATATTTCTTACGAATAAGTACGACCGACCTTTGAGTTTAAATTGAGTAATGAATGATTTTGAAATTTGACAAATGGGTAGAAAGAAGTTATCTATTCCTAAAAAGGTTAACAAAATTGCTTTTGTAGTGCCAGCCTGCTCCATGTATTCTTTTACGGAGGGATTAGCTAGCATAAATAGGATCAGCGAGGCAGGTCTTAAATGGCTTGGTGGATTAGATTTAACTTTGTGACAGAATATTATTTATATTTTTATCAATAAATAACGTTAATTTTGGATCTTGTTTCAAATATATAATCCAGTTTTTTTTAATTTTAAAAGTTAATACATGGTAGCTGACAAAAACTATACGATATATGTAGTGAATTTTAAACCTTAAAAATAACAAGATTTTAATAATAGCCTAGTAAGCCATTAAATGAATAATTTTAGGCTTTGTAATGTTTTAAACGTTTAAATAAAATAAGTCAATTTGGCCTAGTGTATTTTTAACTCGGGGCTTTGTAATTGTAGCAGTTTTTTAAATAGAAATAATTTTGAAATAGTTTAGTATTTAAAGAATTTCATAAGGTGGAGGTATGGTTACCCGAATCTAGCATATGCATGTTTTTGTTAAAAAAACAAATAGTCTAATTAGTTTTTCATTCATAACACATATAATTTCGTTACAGAATTCCCAAATTAAAATATAAAATATAATTAAACTCAGTTTATTTGTTAAGCTAATTCAAACAATACACTTAGCACAAAAAGGCGGTAACAAAGGCGATGGCAGTGTAATTAATCATCTGGGGGATCAATTATCAATTTCCTGATTGAAAGACGTCACTAGGAGAGCCATTCCAATTAGATGGTAAAACGTCAATAAAGGTCAATTAGTGTCAGACACAAGGTGACAATGGTTCACCCCTCCTCCACCTGTCAGCTGCATCGATATTGTCAGCTGGATTGCACACACAACAATTGAAGGGGGCTTAGAAACGTCTTCCCCCCTCATTATTT
Source organism: Stictocephala bisonia (assembly GCA_035578905.1). Classification (NCBI taxonomy): domain Eukaryota; kingdom Metazoa; phylum Arthropoda; class Insecta; order Hemiptera; family Membracidae; genus Stictocephala; species Stictocephala bisonia. The sequence goes on along the minus strand of JAQJVL010000117.1, from coordinate 429,439 downwards.
AGGCAATAAACAAAACCATGTAGGTGGAATGAAGAATATCATCTTCTGACTCAAAGGCAGCAAAAAATCAATATAAAACAAGACTTGTTTAGGGTTTTTAAAAATATTTTTTACAAGGGATTTTTTTTGTTTGCTGTGGAAATGGGGATGCTGAATTTGTGATTATAAAATATTGTTGGTTCATTCTCCCATCAATATACATCCCGTCATCTCTGTCAGCACACGTGTGTTATAAACTCAGGGTGTTATTTTTTGTTTATTGATAAGCATAGATGAAAAGAAATAATGAAATGTTATTTCATCGAAACAATAATCCGATGTTACAATACACACTTAATAAGTGTATCTCGGAAAGGGTCTAGCTATTAATATGACCTCAAAAGGGCAAGAAAAGGTGCGTGTGATTGGGTGAAAGTGCCGAAAACATCTTACGTGTTTGGGTGGATGAAAGGGCTGCCAACTTCGTACGTGGTGGGTAGGTGAGAGGGCAGCCAACTTTGTACGTGTTTGGGTGGGTGAGAGGGCAGCCAACCTCGTACGTGTTGGATGTGTGAGATAGCCGGCTACATTGTAAGTGTATGAATGGCCAGCGGTGTCGGCAACACCAAATGAGTTTTAGTAGTGTGATGATCTGAAAAATCGTATGTAATTAGGTGGGCAGGAGGGCCGGCAACATCCTACGTGTTTGGTTTGGTATTGGGCCGGCGACACCGTACGTGTTTGGTTTGGTCTTGGGCTGGCGACACCGTACGTGTTTGTTTTGGTATTGGACCGGCGATACCATACGTGTTTGGTTTGGTATTGCCCCGGCGACAACGTACGTGTTAGTTAGGTATTGCGCCGGCGAAAATGTACGTGTTTGTTTTGGTATTGGACCGGCGATACCGTACGTGTTTGGTTTAGTATTGCACCGGCGACAACGTACGTGTTGGTTAGGTATTGCGCCGGCGAAAACGTACGTGTTTGGTTTGGTATTGGGCCGGCGATACCGTACATGTTTGGTTTAGTATTGCACCGGTGACAACGTACGTGCTGTTTTGGTATTGGGCCGGCGATACAGTACGTGTTTGGTTTGGTCTTGGGCCGGTGACACCGTACGTGTTTGGTTGGGGATTGGGCCGGCGACAACGTAGACCTACGTGTTTGGTTTGGTATTGGGCCAGCGACAACGTACGTGTTTAGTTTGGTATTGGGCCGGCAGCAACGTAGACCTACGTGTTTGGTTTGGAAGTGGGCCGGAGACAACTTACGTGTTTGTTTTGGTATTGGGCCGGTGACAACGTAGGCCTACGTGTTTGGTTTGGAAGTGGGCCGGAGACAACGTACGTGTTTGTTTTGGTATTGGGCCGGCGACAACGTACGTGTTTGTTTTGGTATTGAGCCGGTGGCACCGCTCGTGTTTGGTTTGGTATTGGGCCGGCGATACTGTACGTGTTTGGTTTGGTCTTGGGCAAGCGACACCGTAGGCCTACGTGTTTGGTTTGGTATTGGGCCAGCGATAACGTAGGCTACGTTTTTGGTTTGGAAGTGGGCTGGCGACAACGTAGGCCTACGTGTTTGGTTTGGTATTGGGCCGGAGACAACGTACGTGTTTGTTTTGGTATTGAGCCGGTGGCACCGCTCGTGTTTGGTTTGGTATTGGGCCGGCGATACTGTACGTGTTTGGTTTGGTCTTGGGTAAGCGACACCGTAGGCCTACGTGTTTGGTTTGGTATTGGGCCAGCGATAACGTAGGCTACGTTTTTGGTTTGGAAGTGGGCTGGCGACAACGTAGGCCTACGTGTTTGGTTTGGAAGTGGGCCGGAGACAACGTACGTGTTTGTTTTGGTATTGGGCCGGCGACAACGTACGTGTTTGTTTTGGTATTGAGCCGGTGGCACCGCTCGTGTTTGGTTTGGTATTGGGCCGGCGATACTGTACGTGTTTAGTTTGGTCTTGGGCAAGCGACACCGTAGGCCTACGTGTTTGGTTTGGTATTGGGCCAGCGATAACGTAGGCTACGTTTTTGGTTTGGAAGTGGGCCGGCGACAACGTAGGCCTACGTGTTTGGTTTGGTATTGGGCCAGCGATAACGTAGGCTACGTTTTTGGTTTGGAAGTGGGCTGGCGACAACGTACGTTTTTGTTTTGGTATTGGGCCGGTGACACCGTACATTTATTTTTTATTTTTGTATTGGGCCGGCGACAACGTAAGTGTTTGGTTTGGTATTGGGCCGGCGACAACGTAGGCCTACGTGTTATGTTTGGTATTGGGCCGGCGACAACGTACGTGTTTGGTTTGGTATTGGGCCGGCGATACTGTACGTGTTTGGTTTGGTATTGGGCCGGCAATACCGTACATGTTTGGTTTGGTCTTAGGCCGGCAACAACGTTCGTTTTTGGTATGTTATTGGGCCGGTGACTCCGTACGTGTATATTTTGGTATTGGGCCGGTGACAATTTAGGCCTGCGTGTTTGGTTTGGTATTGGGCCAGCGACAACGTACGTGTTTGGTTTGGAAGTGGGCTGGCGACAACGTACGTGTTTGGTTTGGTATTGGGCCGGCGACAACGTACGTGTTGGTTTGGAAGTGGGCTGGCGATAACGTACGTGTTTGGTTTGGTATTGGGCCGACGACAATGTACGTGTTGGTTTGGTATTGGGCCGGCGACAACGTACGTGTTTGGTTTGGTATTGGGCCAGCGACAACGTACGTTTTTGGTTTGTTATTGGGCCGGCGACACCGTACGTGTTTGATTTGGTATTGGGCCGGTGACACCGTACGTGTTTGGTTTGGTATTGGGCCGGAAACATCTTACGTGTTTTGGTTAGTAGTTGGGCTAACAAAATCAGTCTGGGTGAATCTAAGGGTGATTTAAGTCATAAGTTTGGGTTGGGGTGAGTTCTGGCAACATCTCTTATGTGTCTCTTAAAAACGATTAAATACTTTATAACCATTTGGTGACTGGTTATTGAAGTTTTGACGTATTAAGACCCAGTTTTCATGTGACTTAAATGATTGTTTACTCCAAGTTCACAAACCCAGTTCCAGTTAACTGATACATATTTCAATTCAAAACATATGACCCAATTTTAAATATTTCATGGGTAAATTCAACTAACAAGACTTGAGCATAATCGTGTACTATCAAGAAAAACTAGGATATAGTGCAATTATATTAAATTTAATGTAAGTAATTGTAATATATGTCTATAGTTGTATAAAACATAATATTGGTACTAAACGAAATTCGATGGATCGTCAAGAAAGTTCGGACCAACAAGTAAAATAAATTAGCTTCCCAGACAACTGTTTGCTCTGGGGTGTCATTTTATCGATCTGAAGGGCGAGTGATCTAATTTAGAACTGCCCTCGCGTCCCCCAGGCTGATTGTAACGCTGAGAGTGTCACAGCCTTTTATTGCTGGGGTCTGTCTGTCTATCTGTTTGCAACTGATGACCCTTGACTGGGCGCAATAACCGCCACCCCCTACTGCTGCAGCGCACCACCTCCAACCGGCCAATTGCCTTGTAAGGAGGGGGGGGGGTGAGGGTGAACTAACCATTAAGTTGAAATGATGAATCATCAGAAATGATCAGAGTATACACTAACGCACTGAAGACTTCTTTATTCCATTTTCTACAAAATAAACGGAAAAGTAATCATTACGAAATATAGCCTAATATATTTTTGCTGACCTCCTTAGATTCAATGCTTGGGATGGACATTAGAACATGTAGGAATTGAAGAGAATTGAGTATGTACTGAGGCCTAATAATTAATTAGTTTCTAGATGAGCAAATGTTGTGATAGTAAAAATTAAAAACACATTGAACGTCACAAAACATAAATTTAAATCAATATAAGTGCAAATAGAATCACAGACCCAGTGTGCGCAATACAGGACGGTGCATGATAGTGTACAATGCTTGCGGGTGGTTCATGGTTATATTGGGTAGGTTGCATGGTAGGATTAAAATATTAGTTCTTTAATACAATCTTACGACCATTCCTGTTGTTGATTATTAAAACAGATTAATTATATTTTAATAAATCACTCTTTCCTTGAATAAACCATTTACACATCACTGGCCAAACATGCATTGTGCTTTGTATTAAACAATTTAAGCCACAATCTTTTCATTTTTATGACTTGTAAACTAATATTAAATGGTAAATTTGTTTGAAAGAAAGCCTTGGTTAGTAACTATACTTCACAAGTACTACACATCAAAATACAAGTGAACGTCGCACAAAACAAATTTATAACAATATTAGTTTGATCGATGTTGGTAAACCAAGTTTACCCTCTTTAGACCAGAGGGATTTACAAAGGTAACAAGATTCCTTTTTAAGCCTCTCTGATCAGAGGAAGGTAAGCGTGGATTACTAAAATTTATCGCAATAATATTTGAACATTTTGTACTTGTATGTGTGATCACAAGTAAGTTTGTCTTATTTGACGATCACTTGCATTGTATTTTTATCAACTCGTAATATAACAACGAAGAAAATATATATTATAGAACCTTGATTCCACAATCCTGAATAGCACTAAATCATAACAAAAATCCTTAAACTACTTTCAAACCTCAAAACCCTTATAATACAAGTTCTTTGTACTACCTCAATATGATAGGTTTTCAATTTACCAGACTTTGAAAATCCTTTACAGCGCAAATATCAACAGAAAACTCACAACGTATGTAGATCACAATTTCAGCCTTAATCAGAAATATTATCAAGAAACATTTTCAATATCTGTTACTACCAAATACTTCATAACATGGCATGAGCTTACTTTCTTTTACTGAGTAAAAGCAAGTCTACCAGTACAATTAGTATAACTTATTTACTGTATTACCCATCACAACTGGAAACCATGTACTGCAGCTTTATTGCACTCAACATTCCAATCTGATGGATGGAATGGCAAATTATTCAAGACATTTATACCTTTCAAACACGGTCAGGAAACAGTTGTATCTATGCTATCAATTATGTAATATTACTTAAAAATTCATAATCACTAATAATTTTTATTTCTATCCTGAGATGAGACAATTTTTTATTTTAGATAGTCTTGTAGCTCCCGATAGACAGAAAGACAAAACCACCCCTAATACCTTCGTGGCACCAGATACCAGTGCAGTTTACAGTTGGTCTTACCTGAGACGTGGGCTAAGCCTCTGGCTCACCTTGCAAAGGTGTGCAAACGGCTTCCAAGCGAACATAGGCAAAGGATTTAGTGTTTGACTAGGCTTCCAGGTGTCGCCCCGCATTACGTCTCCAGCTGTCCTGTACAAACATGCCCTTTGAGACGGGAACAATCAGGAGGCAGGACTGGGACTTAACGAACTCAACTGGGTTGTATTATGTGAGGTGGAAAACCGGGACTCTTTGTGTGGAAAATACAATTTCATAGACAAAATACGTGGGCTAATTACTGTTAAATATTTACTGTAAATATGTTAAAATTTTTTGTTCACACTGTCAATGTGTTTACTTACCGATATGTATTGTCCATAGGGCGGGTACTAAGCCACTGGGACCACTCAAACACAGGTAATTTCCATATGATGGGTGGGTAGGTACACAATCACATTTCAAAGTTTTTTTTGTCTAAAGTTTACCACAATTGGTTTTGTAGAGTGATGAATGTTTAAATAATAATTTATTCATTCGATTTTCTCCTTAGTAATTAGGGCTTTAGTTGGAATGAAAACATATGAAAGCCAGCTAATTTTTGTTAGATAATTAATAAGCACATCGATCCAACCACGGTGCCCAGTAAAGAAGATTGTAGTTATCCCGGTACCTAGAAAATAGTTACCGTGGTATGTGTCGCACACATCTAACATGACGTCACACAGGTGAAGTGGCTGCTGGGTGGAATAACAAATAAACACAAAAATACTTGTTTTAAATCCCGTGATTACAATTAAAACTGATAAGTAATACATATCTTGCATACCATTTATCTGAAAGATTCAGAACAGTGTACTGTGGTTTCAGTGTGCTTGTTAGATTTAGAGTGACCAGTATTCATCTAATAGAATAATTTAACCATCTGTTTACGCAGCACTGCGCAGCCTCGCCGTCCACAGACTGTTCTGGTTACCCAAGATCCAACTATCAGGCCTCGATGTTGAATTCACAAAAACGTTTAAGTAAATAAATTAGTAGATAAATCATGTTAAGTGTTTTGTTGAGACCTTCACTTTGAATGTTGTTCACTATACAATAACTCTTTATCCAATTTTCGACTCTCCTATATCAGAGAATTGGTTTATGATTGTATTTTTGGGATGTACCTACTATTTGACTCAGAGCCGCCATTGGCCTCAAGATAAAATGTTAAATTATTTTACTTAGTTTCAAAGAAAAAGCTTCAAAAACGTTATTGCAGTTTTAATTTACAGTATGATAAACAATATTTATAATTTCATTATGACAATTTGTTTATTTAACGTGTAACTAACGTAGCATATTTATAGTAATACTTTTAGTTCAGTTCATGAAGGAAAGACAGCCACTTTGTCGTAAATAGTTCTGCCATTGTTTGGAGTAGTGCCCTAAATAATTTATATAAATAAACAACAGCCACCACACATTTCATAACATAGTCATGCAACAATGGCATACGAGAAGCCGTAGATCTTTTGTTGTGCCGTAGTACAATGGAAAGAGTATGAATGGCGTCTCCCCCACCACCACAGCGTGTAATTAGCCTGGAAGTGACGTAGGTGGTGCTGCAGTCTAGCGGCAGGATGTGTACTTCTCACAACGGCGAGGCGCGCCGTCTACCGCGCACCCTTCAAACAGTCTATCTTCAGAACTATTCAGTTACATCTGAATCGCCGTGGTGGAAGGACGTGTCACGTGGAAATGCTAGTGAAAGATCGCTTATAACGCAAATTTATATTGTCTACGCTCTGGAATAACATTTATATTTGATAATAAAAATTATTATTTTCTTCGCCTGATTTATCAGTTTTAAGTTTTATTCTTCTTTTTGCGGATAATGACTTGAGTAAAGTGTGCGGCAAGATATGAGTAGTTGGTGGCTAGATGGTTTGTTGGTTATTTGTTTTTTTGTATGTGTTAACAGCAGGGAGGATATAGACATTGCCCTGACACTTGCCCACTGTCGGGCTTCTTGTATTCACGAGGTAAACAACTATCCATTTATTTTGAAACAAATTAATAACTTTACTAAAGTTTATAAAGTGTCAATATTATGTATTTGTTTTTCTAAATGTGCTCTTTATAAGTCTCTTAAGTATATATAAGTACAATATATAGTTTTAGTTTATTCCGATATATCTTTTTATTAATACTTTTAACACATTGTGAAAGTTTAAAAATACTAATCAAGGTCTAAAAATTTAACATATAATCTCTGTTTCAAATATCTGGTTAACTATAATTACATATACAAATAACATATCTCTTGTTGAAGTAAATATATCTCCTTTCGATCTAGACCCATGTAGTAAAAAACCTGGAGCCAGCTGGATATGAAAATGTTATTCATTTGACAGAACAACTAGGTCTACGTAAAGATTAAATTATATGTCCTGTTTCGTCATTTACTCTTCGTAATAAAATAACAAAAGGCTTTGATTTGTTAATAGTTTTCATTCATATTATAAATTGCATAAATATTATTCGTGTATTAATTATTGTAATAAATTACAGTATTTAGCATTAAAATCTATGATTATAGGCCTATAGTGGTTTCGGCGGTGAATTAAAAACCTCACTTTTCAAGATTTTATTACTTAACAATTATTTGGCTGGATATAAATGAAATTATTTTATAATGCTATTACATTTAGTGTAAAAAACAGAACAAAAATTGAATTGGATATTTCGGCATTATTACGGGAGAAATTTCAATACGTGTCAGAAGATTTTTTTTACCGTTCGATGTAGATATATGACGTTCCAGGAGAATATAAACATAAATTAACAATAATTTGCGGGATATTACCTTAAAAGTGACCAAAACTTGTATTCCAGATATCCAAGTAATTTAAACATTTTCAGAAAGAATTCAACTTAAAAATGACTTTAGTGGTACCAATATTTATTTTTCTTCCAGATCCACATGGCTCATGTAACACAACAGACTTGCAGAAATTCCAGAGAATGCTCTCAGGTATGTTATGATTCTTAATGAAAACTTACAAGATGCAGTGCACCAACTTCGATTGCATGTTGAAGGACACAGAGAAATTTCCAGTATTTTTTTTTACTGATATGAACTAATAAGAAATTCAAAACACATTCAAACTCGATTATTGTAGTTTACTATACATAAATTAATTATAAATCATTAGGATTACCTATTTTAGGGGGATAAATGATAATTTTAGTTTGTAGTAGGTCTAGTATGACTTAATCCAGGAAGAGAACCTTTCAAGATAAAATGAATCTGCAAACTCTGCCCTAATTTGATTTGTATCACTTTTATTTAAATAAAAAGATTATTGTAACATTTAAGGGATAATATGAAATGATATAGTTTTTAATCTAATGAAACAATGGCAAGCCACTAAACGCTAATGACAGATAGAACGAAAAATAAAAAAAAAATAGTTTGAAAGTATTATTTAAATACATTAAATAGTCAAGGTGTCCAGTTTTTAAAAATATTTAAGTGATAAAATCTTTCTTTTGAGGCTGCAATTCAATTTATTATACAAAATGCATAATTTTTTTAACTAATTACAATTTCTTTGAATGCTAAGAAGTATAACATTATACATAATTTATCCTGAAATTACAGCACGATACAAATTTTACCATATTTGAAATAAAAAGAACACTAATGTTCATTTACAGTCATTTTCCGTCTAATTATTATGGTAAATTCTTCATTCTTCAAACTTAAAGCACCTTCTAAGATAATATATATATATTCTAAAAACAGTAACAAAGAAACACTTGCATGTAAATTACAATTACGAACAATATCATTTAAATTACGCACTAGAAGGTGCTGCAAAATGTCCTAAAATATCATAAAATTAATCTTAACTCGTAATTAAAAAGAAATAACATTTTATTGGTAGATTTTATTTTTAAATTACAAAATTGTTAAAACGTCTTAGGCCTATTCCTGTTGAAATAAGTTAACAGTTAATCTGGTTTTTATGGCATTACTAAAAAAATTAATATTTTACATATACGCCTAAGAAATTTTTTGTATTCCATTATACGTTATACATGTTTATTTATTAATAAACGTGATATATATGTTTTAAAATAATTGTTATTCTCTGAACGAAGTTAAGTTTTTAAAATTAGAATTTTTATTTTAAGTAAACAACGACAAAATATTAGTTTTCTGATAGCTTTACAATTTTACTGAAAACTAAAGATAAAATAGTTTGTTGAAGAACTAGCAAATATAAACTTGTTATACAGTATAAGTTTTGATGGACTGAAGTAATCAAAAGTGTGTCGCAAATTTACTTCACATTTCGGAAGAATGTTTTAAAATAAAATGTTCTTGTATTTGTAATAATGTTATTATAAATGTTTAGAATTACATTATTAACTGAATTATTGAATAATACACAATTCACAAAAAAAGTATGATACAGTTGTGAGTACATAGAATTATAAATTTATTTGATAATGCAACAAAAGAAGAATATGTACCCGTATGTATAGGACATTAAAAATAATTATTTGTTTAAACCAATGAATATGCAATTGGAATAGGCAATGCCTACCAAACAGATTTCATAACAAAACTAAAATGATCAAGCAATCATAGTACTTGGGATTTTTTTTCCAAAGGAAGATTTTCAGACAAGTCATCAAAAGGTTGGTCGTAATCAGCCTAATGATTCTTTTCTTACATCGAGACCTTTTACAGTCTTAGAGAAAGTCTTTTGAGCATGGAACAAAGAAGAGGAAGGTTATTGTTGCTTGTTGCATGCAAGTTTGTGACTCGTTCAACTTGTACATGTATGTTTGTTGTAATATAACAAAAACTCTATACCTTTAGTTTTTTGTTTGGTAATGTATGTATTAATTGATTGTGTTGGTAGCAAAACATGGCTTGTTGTATTCTACCTACTGGAGATAACGTGTTTGTATGGAAAGGGATAAAATAAATGAATTAGTATTATCAGATTGAGCAGGTGTTCACTGAATGATCATCACTACTGTCATCATTATCACCATTATAATTATCATCAAAATCACCATCACCAGTTTCATCATCAACCGCTGGGTGTAATTTCATTATTCATTCTTTCGTTAATATTATTATTCTTTGCTAAGACGACGATCGTAGATATATGGGCGAATATTAATAACTAAGGTAGACTGTTCCTTGGAAAAGGTAATCCATTAATAGCCAGTAGCTAGGGCAGGTAATGGACCTCCAGTTTACGTGGAATCTGAACGTATTATTGGTCTTATTTTAAGCTAACTGACAAACTTGATACATTGCTCAGTTCTCTTCCATACACCGTATCCGAACCCTGACTACCATCCAACACGGAAACCTCAGATCTCTCTTGTAGTGTCCACATTGATGAATGGCAACCGTTAAGATGACGCCATCAGAGAACCGAGAACAGATATTGTCTACAATCTCCTCAATATTTTGACCCCAAGAGTGCATCACTAGTGCCGACTAAATGGATATCGAACCAGATTTATAGAAAATATCCATTGTTTTGTTGAAGACAGGGTTCTTGAGGATGTTGGACAGTTAATCTATTTAGCGTAAGTCATCAATTTCATAAATTTATTAAATTTAAAATAAGTCAATCAGAAATTAACTTGTTTCAATCTTAACTAAACAAAAAAACGTTATGAACATTATTAGCATAGTTGATGATCGATCTCTAACGTTGGACGGTTCGTTGATTAATTAATTGTTAAATACAGTTTGTAAAGTTGTGTGGACGTAGCTCAGCAATAAAGATCTCATTTATAATTCACATCCAAACTTGTCTTTACCATCGGTTATTTGAGAATAAATGGACAATACATTCAGTTTTACAGTAACTTTTGTTTTTGATATTCCGATTAATTCTTATAACTATTAGGTTTGATATTATATGACAATTACAAAGAGAACGCATCCCCCCTTAGCACTGAAGCCATACTAAGCAATGCACAGAATAGCTATAGTTATAATGTATTACAATTGATTTATACTCATCCGTATATCCAAACAAGATTAATAACGATTCGTCTAGTTTTCATACATCAAGAGACTTATATTACATTGTTTGTAATTAATATGAATGTTTAGCCCTCTGTTTCGTTAAAAAAATAAATATACCATACATTAAATTTCATATATAAAAATTGATGTATCAAACTTTAACTATAAATAAAAAAGTGATAAAATATGCTGAAACAGAAAAAGGTTAAAATGTTATAACATACACTACACTACACCAGTAGTTTGAAGCTGACATCAATATTGATGTTAATAACAACTATAACAACAACAATAGAAGAAAGTAATCACTATGGAAGGACCTGTAAAGAAAGACTTTATCATTTCTTTACATTAATTATTTACATTAATAACATTTGAGTGATGTCACGTAAGATAAGTTAATGGAGCTTATTTAATATCGTAAATATAAAAAAAATGAGGGATGGTTTTTTTTTTCAATTATAATCAACATATTACTACAGGGGAGCGAATCTGTAAATTTTTAGTTCGTTGAAAGCTTTTCTTAGACTTACAGTGAATTGTTTTTCAGTAATTTGGATGTATGATAACTGTTGCCATAATGCTTTTTTACTTTTTAATGCCTTCACGCAGTTTTATTTTTGCTTTTATCTCGCTCAAATTATAACCATGTGCAAAGATCCAGAAAGAGTTTTGTTTAATCGTCACTTTGTAGTTCAATCATGCAAAGTTTCGATGGAGTTAAAGTTACAGTTTGTGATTAATCTGTGTAAAGGTGAAGATATTGCTAAAAATCTCCCAGTTATTTATATTAATTAAAGAAGCTCTCTTATGGTTACATTTAAGGACTTGACAAACAAAAATCATTAAAACCATACAATTATCCCCATAAACAGGGTTATCCAGTATAAAAGATACATTTACATGTTCTGCATCATATCCAACGGCCAATGAAATTGCCCTTATCTGGAAATTCTGAGGCTCATGACACATGAGACGACGTAGAACGGTATCCATCACATATCTAAGAAGATGCAAGCGAATTAATTTCCTTTTAACTGCAACAATTTTCTAGAGTCTAGAGAATAGTCATATAAACGTATATAGTTACCATCGGTTCAATGATGGTAGTGAAATTTCCTTTCTCATAAGACATACTTTTATCAGACCCCGACCTAAATTTAATTTCTCTGGTTCTCACATATACAGTACTCTATCCATTATCTTCGGGATGATTCTCATTCTCAACCCGTTTCTCAAAATTAATAAAAAAAATAACAGCAATAATAGTAATCTTTTATTTCCTTGTCAATTCCCATCTCAAAATACAACAATAATCCTTTATATCAGACATCTAGTAATTTGTTAATAATTACAATGGAAACAATACATAACTTAATACAATTACGATAGGAAAATAAAATGTTCCTAACAGCATTTTATGTAAGGAAATTTTATGTGAAACATAAAAAATGGCAGAAAGTACTACTTAGATTAAAAATATAGCATAACATTATCTAAGAGGGTAAAATATATAAAAAATATAGGATAAAAGATGTAAAGGCAAATGCATTTTGTAGGTATGTTAAAACAGCCCCGAGTGTCGAAACAAATAACAATCCTTGAAAATTAAGCTAAAACACTCAGTTAACGCACTAGAATTGCTCGTACTTTGGCAAACGTTGAATTACTAACACATTTGGTAAATTTGCCTAACATATAAAATATTGCTAATTTGTTAAACCGTCTTTATATTTATAAATACGTCTATTTATTGCTTATTTGTCATTGTATGTGTTAGTAATTGTTTATTTTTTATGTTTACGTCTTTTTGGATTGTTACAGTGTTGGGACACGTGTAGATCGTTTCAAAGTTCTAGTAGCTACAGACGTTTTTGTACAACAGATCAGTGCGTAAGTAATTTAAAATAAATATATTACTAGTTTTTAATTCAGCTGCTTCGTACACAGCGGAACATATGCTCATTTGTACCTAACATATCTAGATTAATAAACGAAATTGACATAATCTGTAATAATAAAATATTTTTAATATTCCACAATATATTCCTGGAGAGGTTTCCATGGTCTGTCATATCATATAAAAGTTTGTGGCTTTGTTGTGTTTAGTACTATAATTTGGTTATGAACATATTTACATTATTGTAAACATTTTGGACTGTTTACATGTATCCAATTTCAAGGTAAAATTTTCCGCAATTTCAAGTTGAATATGATTTCAGTTTAAGGTGAATTGTTTAAGCGTGAATATACAGTATATCTTGAAAACTGATGTCTCTAAAGAACCCGAAATGTCTGTAATATACGTATACAGCCAATGTACAGGGTCAAATCTGAAAGACTATGAACTAGTGTATAGGCCTAGTATGAAATAGTATAGTAGGATAGAAGATATATTTTTGATATGTAAAATATACATAACAAAAACCCATTACAAAATACCTTGGCCTTGGCAGTATTATATCCACATTCACACATTTCATTGATGATATTTTTGTAATAAGAAAATATTTAAATTGAAAATGACTTAAATATATTTATTTAATTGTTATGTAATCTTTTCTATTTGTTAAAGTTACTATTGTCTCTAAAATTACTTAAGAATTTGAAGGCTCCTTAAGACTTAAGGAAAGTGTATATGGTCTAATGTATTCTAAGTTAAAATCTTACGTTGTATATTTTTGTTGATCTAAGATTATATATCCAGATAGGGGGATGTTTGAAGGCATGCCATTGGCTCTCGGCAGGATATCCCCCACCAGTGCTACTTACCAAGCCCTCAGAAGAACTGACCTTCACCCTCCACACAGCATCCTGGCCACCACCAGCATCAGCAACCCCAACTCCAGTCTATGTGGTTATGGTCGACCATCAGCAATACCTACAGACCTTGGATTTCACAGCCTCACTGCCCCATGCTGTTGATCCTCTAACAGTCCAGGTGCTGGTAGTGGACTGGCGAGGCTTAACAGAGGTCTTCACACCGAGGCCGCAGTCACCGCTGGAGCAGGCCCGCATCCTAGTCCACCGGTTAGGCCTGGAGAAGACGATAGATATGAAGGAACGTTTAAACAATAGCTCGGGAAAACAGGTAATAAAGTGCTTACTATGACATAATTTTACTCACCACTTATTAACTCCTAAGTTTTTATTGAATATAAAAATAAATAATAATAATTGTTTGCTAAAAAGTAGGCCTATGTAAAAATTACACTTTAGGCATTGTTGTGAACAGAAACAAGATATAAAAACAAATATATATTTGTTAACCTCTACTTATAAAGTAAACCTGCTTCCTTCTATAAAAAAGGCTAGAATCCCGGTAGGTCCAACTAGATTTAGCTTGATGAGTTTCGACTGTTATCCCATAACAACGTTTGGATAATCAATATAAAGTGCCACTGGCATTGAAATAAAAAAAAATATATAACTTATATATATATATATATATGTATGTATGTATAATAAAAGGTACGAGTCCATACAAAAAGGAATGTTGACATATAACTGTAATAATGAGACAGAAATTAATTCTCAAGCCCAACAAATTCATGAATTTATCTAACCCATAATACAATTATTTTATATAATGTTGGAATATGGTTTAGTAATTATATATATATATATATATATATATATATATATATATATAAACACTAATTAGTTCATATATGAAAATGTCCTTTCATTTCGTTGATGAGCTTGAAAGTCTTACAAGTAGACATGGCTCCTGAGAAGTGATCACTTAAAATGCTACAGTAACTATTTAAAGAAGAATTGCAATATTGGAAAACTCACAAATACAAGCATTTAAAAAATTCTGTGCATTTTCAAAACCAATTCTCACAAGAACAGATACATTCAATTAGTTTGTTGTAATAAATTTAACTTGATAAGAACATAAAATAAAACTTTTTTGGGCGTAACTTTGTTTTAGGTCATCTTTAAGAGCCCATGGAAATTGAGAGAAGTGTCTAGAACATACCTGACGGACTTGGTGAAAATTGAGATCAGCTGGGAGCCTCAGCAACTAGCCAGCACCGCTCAGCTGATATACCTGGTCACTTGGCAGGTGGAGGGGGGAGTACTTCGAGGGAACCTCCTCACCAACTCTTCCAGCACTATTCTCTCACTGCAGCGTAACACTACATTTAGGATTCAGGTATTATTGCTGACTTAAAATGTTGTGCTTATAAATTAATTACTTCAATTACGTTTATCGTTAATTCGTCAGCCAACTTGAAAATCTATTTTAACTTTTTATTTTTCGAACTTTGAAAAGTAAATATATAGGCCTACTATTGGACTGCCGTATATAAAAAGTATCACATTATCGTACAATACTCTTTAATATCACATATTTAAATATCCAAGGAAATTAATCTATATATTTAATTCCGTATGCGATTCCGTCGTAATGAAATTTTCCGAGCTGGGAAATATATATTAATGATTTTCTGTTGGATATAGGAAGGATATAGTTTTGTTGATTGTCTGTGAATGTAGTCCGTCAAATAATCTAACAAATTAGTTCATATATTTTCAGTGAATAGTATGATTTATTTACTTAGTTTTTGTTGTTGTAGAAGACAATACAGTTGACGTAAATTTGTAATTAGATGCTATTTTTGTTTTAGTCATTAATTTTTTATTCTCACAAATTATGTTATTTATATTTAACAATATTTTAAAAGGTAAATCATAATTAAAATTAGCAATTAATTACTTAGATGTATAAGTATTATTATTCCGTTTTTATAAATAAAAACTTATATTACGATATTATTTTTATCTTTAGGTATCCCTGTTTACTTTGAACTCCACAGACTGGGAGAGTGAGTTATTAGAGGTTGACACTCATCATAATACAATGGAGAAATCCCACCTTCGTTCCCGATCACACCCTGTCTTGCTTCCAGCTGTCAAACACCCTCAGCTAGCGATTGTCCTGGTCACAGGAGCAGCCACCTTGCTGGTTGTGGTTCTAGTCTTCACTTGGACCTGGCGCCATAGAATGTCACATCCTCACTGTAAACTAACTGAGGAAGACTTAGGCGTTCCTAAAATGTATAGAGGTGAGTATGTGAAAAAATCAGTTCCAATAATTTATAGTTTATTATGTTCGCCCAAAGTATATAAATGATCATCCTTTGTAAAAAACAACTTTTCCTAGTAACATTGCCTATTTCCAATTCATCCAGGCCATTTCATATTGCCTTAAACAGCAATATTCCCTGTAAATCAATGCATAAACCTGTTTTACATGATGCTCAATTAATTTAATGTACATTTAAATTGTTACATACATGTTGAAACTTGAAAATTAGTCACAAGTCTTCAACTTATACATTTATAACATTTGATGCAATTAATGTACATTCCTAATTTTACAACATTTTCTATGTGCAAAACCCCCCATTTTGTTGCTGTAACAGGCCTTTAAAATTATCCTTTTATGAATCCCTCTTTATTGAGGAAGATAAATATAGTTTCCCGGTATCGATTAATATAAAATTTGTATAATATGTAATAAATGTTTGTTTTGTGATGTTTACTGTTCATTTGTATTTAAAATGTCAGCTAACTTTACTCTTTGTTATCATTATAACACAACAATTCCTTTTGCTTATAAACCACAACACAAATTGTAACTCCCGTTACTGGAGAAAATGGACCATTAAGAAAAAAAAAAAATCTAAAAGAAGGTACTATAACATAATCTAACATACCTAGGCTCCTACAATATACCCAAATTATGCTGACTATATTTAAATTGCTCTGACTAAACAATGATTTGGATTTAGCAGAAGTACATTGAAGTTTAGGAGTTCAAACAAGCATGATACCTTGATTCCTTGCTTCTTTACACCTCTATAGGGTAAAACGTATAGAATTTTTGGAATTTTAAATTTTTTAATGGAAATAGTTGATTATAAACAACGTTTACATCATAGGGCCTGTGAAGTCGGAGAAGTGAGTTATCAGAATCAGAATGTTTATTCAGAATCAAGCAGTGCTTGTTCTGAACTCTTAAACTTCAGTATGCTAATTTTCAATCCAAATCATTATTTGGTCAGAATAATTTAACTATAGTCATCATTATTTGGTTATTTCACAAGAGCCTAAAAAGTTAGATCATGATTTTTATTTATATGCTTGAATATTTTGAATTATAAAAATTAAATAAGTTCAATATTTCTCATGTGATATAATTTCTAAATGTATAAAGAACGGTTTGATACTGCTTAAAATATTGATACATTTCGTTAGACATCTGTCAAAAAAGATATTTTATTAAATCACTGTTTCAAAATGTCTCTATTATTTATTTAATAGTAACGTTTTTTAATTTAGTATAACATTAAATTTGTCTCTTATCTAATAATGATAGATGGTAGTCTTTCAAACAAGCACCTATTTGTTGCCTGAATTCGAAATAACTACTGAAAATCTTAAAAATTGTATATATTTTGAACCTTTATGTTTGTTTATATTTGTAGGATAAAAGTGTCTGTTGAAAGTACAGTAATTTATTCATATTTATGCCAACAATAGATATTTGATTATTTTTTACGATGATACCTTAATTTACTAAAACCACAATATGAAAATATGTGATACAAGGATATTCATATGTATAATACCACATATACAAATTTAAATAAATATATTTTCCAACTGGTTTAGTTTGAATATGAAAAATTTTCTCTGTTTTTGAACCTACAAAGTTGGTAGCAAGCGTAATTTGTAAGGGGCAATTTTATGTTGAAGACGTAACAACTCCAATAGGAATCAATCATACCTGGGCATTCGATTATTATTTCACCAATATAGTCTGATTGATATCTTGAACCTCAAGACACATTAAACAATTGGCGTTATTAAACATTTCGAGTAAACAGGGCTTAAGTCAGCTAACTATAGACAAATTAAAGATATCAAAGTCCCGTAGATTAATGCATTTGTCTAGATGGTGTTGTTAAACTTATTTATTTGTGTAAATTAACAGCAGACATATAAAATTAATAATTGTGTGTGTGTGGGGTGGTTGGGGGGGGGGTTCATAACAGTTTGCATGGTAGTTGTTGGCTTGCTTATTAGCACTGTAGACTTACTGAGGAGGTCGAGTTATAGACGTAAACGGATTATAAAATTGACATAGAGATCCACTTTTAAATATAGCGTTGTAATTATTATTTGATAGTGAACATTTATTTTATGTGCTCAGACTTTCATTAACAGTTTAAAATATTACAAATTCTGAGTGACTAACACATAACTATCTAAAACCAAACAAATAAATAACATTTTCTTTGTACATCAATAACAAATTGGTCGGTAGCGTAGTTGGTTCAATCCCAGCTTCAAGTGCTAAAGGTTCTCAGTTCCATCCCAATCAGAGTCAATACATTTTGAGAAGGATCAGCTGATAATCACCGGCTATTCATTTGTCATTGGGCTATTAATTAATGACACTTTCTAAGGAATAGTCGGCCTTAGTTTTTAACAATGACTACATTCACTCATCTACACTCATCACACTCATTCGAAATCCATTTTCACCCATATCTTGACGATCGGTGTCTTATGAATAAATAAAAAAAAATAAATAAAAAAAAAATAAATAACAGATCGGTGGCGTAGTTGGTTAAAGCCCAATTTCATAAGCTAAAGGTTCTAAGTTCGATCCTAATCATAGTTAAAACAAATTTTTGAAAGGATCAGCTGATAATCACCGGCTGTTCGTTTCTCATTGGGCTATTAATTAATGACATTTTCTAAGGAATAGTCAGCCTTAGTTTGTAACAATGACTACATTCGCTCATTCACATTCGTCACACTCATTCGAAATCCGATCCCTTTACTTAGCGTCTTGTCTTATGAATAAATAAATAAAAAAGTTCCATATTTTGGAGCCTAGAGACCCAATCGTTTTGAAAACTTAAGACTACTGTCGGCGCAGAAATTATGTGCACCCGAGTATGGTAGTTGCTTACTAAGTAACGAGACCTATGAAAACTCCAATCACACCACTGTTTTCCTCGTTTAATTTTGGATTATAACATATGCATTTTAAAAATTTTATTATAAGATTTAATAGTGTGTATGATAGTGGGAACAAAACAAGCAGCGGCATTTTAATTAGTTGTCACTGTACATCAAATTTACACATGTATTACTGAAAAACATGTTGATGTATCGCATTTATATTTTATTACGTGACAGATAGTTTTGTATTAGTTTTATAAATGTTAGAATTTAACTTTTCAAGAAAGACGTTCTCATCAATTCTCTGAAACAGTATTTTCTTCACTTCTAGAGGTAGTAAAATTAATTAAGTGGTCGTGTTGTATTTGTTATGAAAAGTATAACTAAGACACGTTACTCTAATATGCGTAAGTAAATGCAGTGGTTTTATATTGATTTAAATCCATTTCAAATAACGTTAAATTGAAAACGATTTAAAATAACGTTAAATTGAAATCGATTTAAAATAAAGTTAAATTGAAATCGATTTAAAGTAACGTTAAATTGAAATCGATTTCAAATAACGTTAAATTGAAATCGATTTCAAATAACGTTAAATTGAAATCGATTTAAAGTAACGTTAAATTGAAATCGATTTAAAATAACGTTAAATTGAAATCGATTTAAAATAACGTTAAATTGAAAACGATTTAAAAAAACGTTAAATTGAAATCGATTTAAAATAACGTTGAATTGAAATCGATTTAAAGTAAAGTTAAATTGAAATCGATTTCAAATAACGTTAAATTGAAATCGATTTAAAATAACGTTAAATTGAAATCGATTTAAAATAACGTTAAATTGAAATCGATTTAAAGTAACGTTAAATTGAAATCGATTTAAAATAATGTTAAATTGAAATCCATTTAAAATAACGTTAAATTGATTTAAATAAATATAAAACTACTGCATTCAACTACGAATATGAAAGTGATATATTGTTACATGAAATGTCATAGGGATTACAAAAATATCAAGTGAATACGAGTAATTAATTGTACGACCTCTAGAAGCCAAGAAAACAATGTTTCAAGAAATTGATAAGGACTTGTGCTAGTTGGAAAGTTTTTTTCAACTAGAATAAAAACTATTAAAACTTATAACAACATTAAAAAATGCATAAGTAATAGTGCAAAACTACAACGGTGTAATTGGAATGTTCATAGGCCTCTTAGTTTCTTATCAAACAACCTTCAAACTCTGGTGCCCATAATTTCTGCGCCGACAGTAGTGGAAGTTTTAAAAATATTGTTTGTTTTAAGGTCTTTCCAACTTACAGTATTCACTTTCACATTGTTATTTGGGGTTCTGGGGAAGCAATTTTAAAGTATACGAGGCCATAAAGGGATTTATGATGAGTAGTACAACTTTTTGAATCTAGACATTTGACCCTCTGCTAGGAGTTTAGGGAGGGGAAACGTTAAGTTATGTTGATAAATAGCCTCTGAGAATCTACCTTTTTAATAGTATAAGCTATGTTTACTGACACACGTAAAGAACCTAATCTAGGACGAACCTGGATATGTAAAGTGAACAGTATAGGCCTATGAGAAGCCAGATAATTCACTTACTATATTTGTCTGATTGTGTGTATATTTTGTTGTTTCAGTATTCCCGCCGGCGGTAAGGCTGATAGGGGACAGCTTAGATGTAAATCCGGACATATTTTCTTCAAGAGACAACCTTCTTCAGAACTAAAATAATTCTAAACTAAGGGCCCAGTCTTCATTGAAGATGTCATGATCATCATAAAAAATGACCATCGATTTACATCTATTTTAATAAATACACAGTTACAGGAACAGAGTTAAAATAATTAGCTACGCAGCCAAATAACGTGAATTTGATTGTTTAAGATGCAGTGCAAATAATAATAAAACACCTTGTGATACGCAATGGAGGATAAGTTATTTCAAATTCGAGCGATTATTGAACTATTGTAGTTAAAATTACAAATATGTTTACATTGTAAAAATAACTTATAGTACCCTTAGAAATCGTCATCGATTTCCTTTCAATTAAATAGTTTTGAATTATGCTATGAATTTAAATTATTTTTAAAGTTGCTATCAATGAAACGCAAATCTTTTGCAAGATAAGCACTAAAGGTATGAAATAATACTAAACTTATCAAACTTGTTTTAATGCTTGCTATTGGTAGACAATCCTCATTTTGGTTTTATATGGTGCATAAATGACACTGAGGGTTTTTTTGTGATTGATTCTTAAACCAACAATGTACCTCTAGTCATTAGTTTAATATGTTTATTTTATGACCAACCTAGGTTAGGTCTGCATTGTGCTGTACAGACAAAATACGATTTACCCAACGTTCCTTGCGAGTTTTTACTGTGTTTTAAAATAATTGTGTGTATTTATTTAATAAAATAAAAATAAAGGAAACCGTTGTTTACATAGTCTATCACTTACTTTTCTCGTCATATTTAACCTGTTTTATGTAATGGAAAAATAGGGGTCTCTTGTTGTGTACTAAGGTAATTATTTAATTAATGTTTTAGGTTAAGTTTTTAAAATACCCTTTCCTATTTACTACATAATTCCTTGAGAATAGTATTTAGCAATGGAGAAGGATAACTGATATTAAAATATATTTGTTTGCATTCTTACAAATATTTACTCAGAAAACTCCAATAAAGGAAACATTAAAACTTTGGCTGTGACCATTTTGAAGATATTTCTAAATTTGATTTCTATAATCAGTTTTTAACGCTATTTTCACGAATTTTAGTTCATTATTAGGACTTTGATCTTAACCATATGGGTGAATTTGAGAGGTGGATGTGACTGATGAATGTGGATGAGTGGATGTAGTCATTGTCACTAACTACGCTCAACAGTTCTTTAGGGTATCTATTTATTAATACCACAATAGCCAGGTTAGCTAAAGGACCTACCTCTTTACAAGGAATCCGAACCACCTAGTATTTGTCTGATTTTCAGTTGACCGACAAGCCTAATACTCAGTTCCTTTCACTACATAAGATCCAGTCTTTGACTACTATTACGTTTATGATATAATTGTTAAATTGTTATAATCATTGTATTATATACCAGTTCTTACTTTAATTATTGGATACTAAATTATCAGATACAATCTTCTCGTCTTTCTACGTCAGTAGCATTATTAAGTTTGTATCCAACCTTGTTACAGGAAATTTGTTGAAATCTATTCATTTAACTTTTGCTATCTAAATATTTATTTTTTAAATCTGTGTTGTGATTTTGTTTATTTAAACATTTGCTAGTCTCTTCAAATGCATCTAATACACGCCTGTGTGTGAACTTTAATGAACGAATGTAGTACCAATATTTTACTAAGATTCGAACCTTGGAACTTGGACTCCATAGTCCGAGGCCTTAACCACTGAGCCATCACGTGAGTAATTCCAAACTTAATGTTCATGAACTACATATATTCATATAATTTTATTAAAACTTTTGAATTGAAAATGATGACTTATTAAATTTTACTTAACGAAACTTTGGAACATAAGTTATATTGTGTATATACAGTACAAGTAAACGTCACACAACACAAATTTATTACAATATAAGCACAAATGCACAAATATATGTGCATTTTGTACTTATATTGTGATAAATTTGTGTTGTGTGATGTTACTTGTACTGAATATGTACCAACATGGATTATGCTAATTAAAAAACTATTTGTGTATATGTAATATAACATATTGATCTAAAAATAAAGAAGGAGTATTATTGTTTGACGGCTAATTTTATTGTTGTTCAATGTAATTACTATAAAACCTTCTAAAACAAAATATATAAGTTAATTCCTCAATAGATCTTTGAGATAGTGTATAAACTAAATTAATAGAAACATCAATAAGTAAAGTTGCATCTAAAATAAATTATTTTGTATTTTTAAATGAGTGTAAGCTAACATTAATACATAATTTGTATTCTAAAATCTATAGTTAAAAATTTTAAGTAGCTTATATTTAAACTGGAAACTAAAACAGAATTTAGCTGAGAAATGATGGAAGGGAAGTGGATAGGCGAATCCAATGGCTTCATTTTCATATTAGGGAGCGTGGATAAGGTTTGGATTGACATTATCAGGAGGGCTTGACGAGAAACCAATACCGGGAATCATCACATTAGCATTTAAAGTAAGCCCTGGGCATTCCACCCTGCCACTGGATTATTGCCCTCCAGTAGATTTCTGGAATTCCAGCGTTTAACAACTAGCCTGAACTTATTTTCAGAGCTTGAAGGAGCCAGTTGGTTTTTATTACTATTTTCCATATCGATCAAAACTAATAGCACTATGAATAGTGATAAAGTAATAAAATAATTTGACGGATATGAAGAAAATTTAAAAGTGGCTCTCATCGGTGGGATACGTGTTCAACGTGAATTAAAAACTTAGATTACTGATACTAAATTACTACTCAATATTCTAATTTATAAACATTAATGTGTATTTGTTTTAATTATTAATGTTTTTGGCACATAGGAATTAAGAAATCTTATACCATGAAATCATTATAATAACAGCAACAAATTGCGTCAAATATTTAGAATTCTCACGATAGAAGTAAACTGAAATTGGTTTCACAATTCCAATTTTAAAATCAACAAGAATTAAACTATCCTACGTACTACATGTAATTTATAAATAGAGGTAAAATTAAATAAAAAAATTGACTAATAGCTATAATTTTATAGTTTCAATGAATCAATAGAGACTTGCATTAATTAGGATATTTTTTAGCCAGTTTACCCCCAAGTTTACCTCCAATTTAATATATACCGGTAATGGGTTTTAGTATGTATTTCTTCGATTCTCAAAATATAATCTAATGATTAGGTTCTTTTCCAACTAAGGCTAGTTTACACTGCGCGCGTAGCGAAGCGACAACTTGCGATGACAAGCGAAAAACTCAATGTAAATGCAATGTATTCATTTTGAATGGGCCGGCGCGTCGGTGTTTCCCACTGCAAGCTGAGCGGAGCGATGCCGAGCTATCCCGAGCAAATAGTCTGATGCAATCGCAAACTATGTTGCGATTTGCCGCGAACTGTCGAGATTCTAACGTGTTAATTGATGTGCACAACCTAAAGTTTGTATCCTGCCGACAAATGTTATACCACTGTTCGTGTATGGACTAGTGGGTGGACCAATACCACTGTTCAATTTATTTTCAGCTCTTCGCGGGTTTCTGCACGTAAAGCTTAAGGAATATAATCAGAAAATAGACTTTCTCATATCATTATCTGAGTTTGAGAGGATGGCAAATAATTAATGGAAAAGCCAATTGAACTTTGCGGGTCTACTCAGAGAACTAAAGTAGGGGAGGACTCCGCCCCCTTTACATACGAGTATCCCTTCATATACGACGGTACCAGTTCAACGTATGTGTATCCAGTCGTATATCCCAATCAGAGCAGCCTTTATTATGAGAAATGTTAACTGCTTATTCTCTTTATATAGAGATATGGTGTAACCAACGAGAGAACAATACTTCTAACACCATTAATATCAGGTTTTAATTAAATTATCTGATGGACCATTCAAGTGCCTTACTTTAACAAAACTATATATACATACATACATATATATATATATATATATATATATACAATGGACTCATTTAAATGAGTTAAGGGATCAATGTAAGTATATGAAGTCATTTATCAATGATTGCCTAGTGAATCTACATTGATCTCTAGATAGAAGGTAATTTGTTTTAAGATACAGAACAAATATTTTTTTTAAATCCAACCGACTTTTCAAAACTTTAGTTGATATGTTGAAATGGGTCTAAAGTTATTTCCATCTTTATGATTTCCTTTTTTATATGGACAGGCGTAGTATTAGAATATTTTGAGAAGCTTGGAAATTCACAAGTAGTAAAAATATGTTAGCCAAATATATATAGTATGGTTTATTATCAGCTACTATTTGTTAATTTTAAAAAGATGCAATGTATAATTTGGATATTGATAAAAAAGTCATGATATTTTTATGGCTAAGTCCAATTCATCGAGCTATTTAAGTCCTGCCTCACTGTTCTGTTTACGTTGTCTAATCCCTCCGTAAAAGGGATGACCTGTTAACCAGATGACTTAGTGAAATAACGACTAGATCACTTACCTGCCTTAAAATAGATGATGGCATTTCATCATGTCTTGATGATATCTTGGATTTCAGGCTCCTTATCTCCTGAGGTGAGAAAATTTATAGTTGAAGTGGCGTAGTATTTTAATCCAGGTGCTCGTTTATAAAGTGGTTGGATGATATAACATAATAATGAACTCTGTTTCCTAACGTTGAACGCTCAAAGGTCATAAATGATACAACCAATAGGAAGTCTAGATACTCGGTTTAAGTAATGACCTTCCGGTGATATCTCCCCTTACGAAGTGTGAGATAAAACTTAAACTCCTTTAAAAGTCCATTACAATCAGACATGTGGCTACATGATTTCGATTCCAAAAGAACTGAAGGCTCGTCTACTCCCATAATAATAATAAATTATCCTTTTTACGATGAGTTAATCTTAGTCATTTATATGGCTAAAAACAAAACTCTGTACATTTAATTTTCAGTTTTGATTATGAGTTTTTATTTTAATATTTATTTTACTTATCTTTAAACCTACAAAATTATATTAAGATGATAGCATGGTTCAAGGATACTCTACAACTAAATTAGAGTAAGAACAAATAAAAGAAGGAAATAATTAAAGGGGTATGAGAGAAGAGAGTCCACGCTAATCGAATCCTCCATCCTGTCCTCAATTAATTTGCAAGTCAAGCCACAGTTTGCTGTAAACTGTTTACCTTTCAGCTGATGCGACGCGCACTAAATTTGCCCTCGTTTGGCGTAATTTATTCCTCAAATTGACTTAGAGAGTACTGTGTTATTTACCAAGCTCCTCTCGAGGGAGTTTGAATACGAAGTTAGTAATTGTTCTCAAATACATAAAATTAGTTGTTTAAAAAATATAATTGATGATTTCAAATTAGTTTAACAGAATGTATCATTGAAACAAGGTTTACTACTAATTTATTGTTGTACTGTCATCCTATTGTTGTATTGATAAAACTATTATGAATGCACTATAAAAACATCTCACTGCACAAAATAACAGGAGTTGTAACTTATTCTGCGTATGTTTATTTATAATAGTTATTTTAGACCAGGTACCTTGAGTAGACAACTGTATTTTGCGGCCGAGTCGTTTTGTCGTGAAGTTTCTACACACAAAATATATTTTTCTCTATTAGTTTGTTCATTTACTTTGTGTTTATACTGTTTCTTCCTTCCTTAACTGATTATCTGTGATTACTTTTGTTCTTAGACTGTGCAAAATGTTGTTGCCTAGTTAGGTTCTGTAACCATGTTATTTATTTCTTAACAAATACTTTCCAACGCATAGGTTCTCCATAGACAACCTTGGTTAGGTGGTCTACTTCCTCTGAAATTTGGTGTGATAAATTTAAATATCACTGGTCACCTCACCTTGATAACGTACTTTACCATCTGAGAGAAATGGGCACTTGCTGTGACAACATATAGTCTGATAATAAATAGTTTGTTTACATATTATTTATATTATAATTGACTATAGAAACAAACAGACCAAAGCAGTGCAGTTGCAGTAGACGCGCGCCTGTGCTACTATCTAACGAATAGTGGTCTCCAATAAGCGCTTGGACGACTGTTTGGCGTACTATTTGGAGTCAGCTATTAGTCACCTTAGTTTGAGCTGGAGAGAGATAGAGAGATTTAAGAAAAAAGTAAGAGCGAACGCGCTACTCGTAAAAACAAAACAAGATCTAATTTCGCAGAACAGGATAACTGACATTCAGGACTGATGTGAGGAGACAGTCTTTTTGGGGAATAGTCAATAAGGGGATAGCTTTTCCTCATCTACATCCCTTATGATGAGAGCTATCAATCAGATAACCGATGATTATGGCTATTCATAACATGACCAATAATGATGAGCATCTGAGATGACCAATGATGATTACCATTCCAGAATTGAATGATTATAAGGACTATTTATGAGATGACCGATGATGATCACCATACGTGAGTTGAGCCATTGTGACGAACATTTATGTGACCATTGTGATGACCGATGAAAACAGCCATCTATCAGATTACCGATGAATCCAACCATATATGAGAACATCGATGAAGATTACTACCTATGAATGAAATCCAATTATGTCAGTCATCTATGAGATGACCGATGAAGACATTCTTAATCAGATTACATCCTCAACCGATGATGACCAATTTATTGTGATATAACTGATTATAATGACTATCTATATAAATCACAAATGGGACAGCCATTAGTGAAAGTTATTCATTATAACACCCATAATGAGTTATCACAAATCATGGCACCCATGTTTAATTTAAAAGTAATGACTACCACTAATGATAGTCATAAATGATGATAATAATATTCATTATGACATTTGTTTTTTTTTCTAATTGTATTCATTACCTGATAGATAGCTAATACTGAAATTGCTTAAAAAATATATGTTGCATGTTTATAATACAAATATTTATCTGTGCATATTTTACAATGTAAGGTCTCCAAGTTCTGCCTAAGGCATGTCCATGAGATTAGATGATCACAAGGTTTCCCTGTAATGACAAACACCATGTATACCAATTAGAGGTGGCTAGAGACGCCGTCGTGATGCCACGTTCTATTGACGTCGGTTCGTTACTCCATGACGTCATATAGTCATTATACCCAATCAGTTGTTCTTATGTAATCACGTCTCCATATATGAGATCGACTGGCCTACGTTAACCTACAGAGGTGGCTAGTGACGCCGTCGTGACGTCGGTTCGTTACTCCGTGACGTCATAACGTCATTATCTCTAACCAGCTGTTCTAGTGTGACCACGTCTTCATGTTTAAGACCAATCGGCCTACGTTACCTACCCTTTTAACTAGAGGTGGCTAGTGACGCCGTCGTTACGTCGGTTCGTTACTCCGTGACGTCATAATGTCATTATCCCCAATCAGCTGTTCTTGTGTGACCACGTCTTCATGTTTGAGACCGACCGGCCTACGTTACCCACCCTTGTAACTAAGTTTGCCTAATGACTCAACACTACACCAGATCCCTAAATAGTGCCCCGGAAAACACGCTGGATGACTCTGAATGTCTTTCACAAATATTACTTTGAACACAACAGAGATAAAGGAAAGAAGTCATTTCTGTAAAAATTGCAGTATAATATTATAAAACATCATATATTTGGTCATAATGCTTTGGTGGGTCAGTAGTGGTATAATAGTAGTATAATACCATATTATATATATATATATATTGGTGGGTCAGAGAGTAGAATACAAATTTATAAACATTTTTGGATTACAAAGAATTCTTCTACAATGTTTATTCAAACTAAATCTATTTATTAATTTTTGCTAGTTCATTTTATAAATTTATTAGTTATATTTTGATAGTTCATTTGTATTTAATCACAGTTTAATTACAATTGATGACAAAGTAGATTTAAAATTGATGACAATTTACTGCAGGAAATTATTATTTATTTTAAAGATAAATACAAGCATCTTGATAAACTTATAACTTCGAACATTAATTTTGATTATAAAATATATGCGTATAATATATTTTCAGCAAATAAGAGAACAGAAATAAACAACCAATAGTAATGAACTAATAATATTTCAGTAGTCACCACGTTGGTGATTCCAACCAACCATCATGAGTTTCTCGACCATTATACATGTTAGTATAAAGTAACATATTTGAACACCAGTTTAATTTTTTTCTGAATCCCTCTGGTCTAAGGGTAGTAGAATGGTAATAGCTGTATAAATTTATTGTATAAATAAATAATAATGTTTAGTCTCTTTTTAATAACAATAGTACTTTATTAAGTAAGATACTTAAATTAATTTATCATGAAATTTATGTTTAACATGAATGAAAATATACGAAAAAATCCTAAAGGAATTATAACATCATAAGTACTTGAAATATTTTACTCCAATTATTTCGTATTGAAGTTAATATAATTTTCAGAACTATTTTATTTATTTTGATATTTAGACAGTTCCCTGTGATTTAATTTGGTTCGGTTTGGTTTTAAATAAAAACTTAACCTACCTTCTTACCTATTGGCCTGTGCGTCTACTTTATTCAACGAGTGAAGTACTGACTGTTGGCTCAGTGGGGATTCGAACCTTGGAATTTTTCCTCCGTAGTCCAAAGCCTTAGCCACTGAGCAATACTGGTTTTTAGATGTAGGGTAAGAAAATAAATATAACTTTGTGAGATGATCAGTACGTATTGTATTAGGTTTAACGGGTAATAGATGGTCCATAAGGGATCACTTGTACTTGAAAGTATCATTTTGATAAGTAAGGTAGGCGTTGGCGTTTAAATAAGCTGGCGACCTTAAAAGTCGTGCAGAGAAAAGTGTCTTCAAGTGTATGTACAGAGACAGAACGTACAACAGCGCATCTGCAGGCATCTCTTATCTGTTTGTTAAACACGCAATTAACATCCACATAATAATGCACACTTTCCGATACCATACAATAAAACCAACCTGCATGCTGCTCTTCCAATCCACACATACATCTGTTTATTTTATAAATTATAGTGTCAACTATGTATTATATGAACTTCCCACTCCCAGCCAACCATCACCATATCTATTATATGAACTTCCCACTCCCAGCCAACCATCACCATATCTATTATATGACCTTCCCACTCCCAGCCAACCATCACCATATCTATTCGCACCACGTTTCCAGTGGATTTCCCTTGCCTGTAGATCTGCTCAAAGAATTTTACGAATCACCGACCAACCGTAAATCACACTCTAATTATTTATGGGTCATAAGACTTACGTTTATGTAACATGGATACTCATGCACTAAACTGTAAGCATTAATTATGTAAATATTCATTTTAATCATAACTATAGTTACCATATTTTGAGGACGTTAGTCTGGTAAATTCAATAATTTAATTTAGGAACTTAGGCACATGATTTATCTTAGAGGCCACAATTTATTTTCTTATACTTCATTTTCCACATATGTTATACAGATTTTTATTTAAATGTAAGCCTTTTTTAATTTTGACAAGGTTTGTAATAGTTTTTTTAAAACTGTAATAACTGTTCTGTGTTTATTTGTCTGTATCAATACAGGGGTCCCAGAAGTAAAGTTCTAAACTACGTCAAAATAAAGAGAAGAAAATCAAGAATATATTTTTCACAAAAACAATTCGTTTACCAGATATTCGCCATTAAAAAAAATAATTTTATCTCCAAGTTGACCAAACCGATTGCTATGATTGTTAATATACTAAAGAACTGTTATAGAAAAAAATAATCAACTTGATTCAGTTTTTAGTTTAAAAATTGCAGCCATTTTAAATATTTGAATTGAAATTGCGGGAAAACGCCATTAAATAAAAAGTATCACTTTGAACAAGTTTTTTGGACACTTTTATACAAATCTGTCAGTATAAAAAAATCATGATCGAACGGAATATAACCGTGACACATTGATATCTGTGTTAGAGGCAGCTAAAAAGCCTTTTGTTTTTAGAATTTTTGTTGCCTCTCAAAAAAAATGTCAATGTGTCTTGGTTATGTTTCGTTCGATTAAAATGTTTTCGATACTGACAGACTGGTAATAAAAATGCTTTTAAACATGTGTTCTTAAGAATAATAAAAAATTTTTTCTGTTTCCCGCAATTTCCGTTCAAATTTTTAAAATGGCTGCCATTTTGAAATACAATTTTAATTAAGTTGGCTATTTTTTCTAGAATATGTATTTAGTATCGTAACATGTATTGCAAGTTTTATAAATATCGGTTCAGTCAACTTGGAAATAAAAATTATTTTGTAAAAAAAAAAAAAAAAACATAATGGCGGATACCTGGTAAACAAAGAGTTTTTGGAAAAAATGTATTCTTGATTTTGTCTTTATTTTGACCTATATAACATTTTTACGAAGTTTGGAACTTGACTTTTGGGACACCCTGTATAGTTTATTCTTGTAATTCTTGTAATTGTAATTTTATTGTTAATTAGTTATATAAAACGAA
Source organism: Stictocephala bisonia (assembly GCA_035578905.1). Lineage (NCBI taxonomy): Eukaryota > Metazoa > Arthropoda > Insecta > Hemiptera > Membracidae > Stictocephala > Stictocephala bisonia. Next base: position 398,100 of record JAQJVL010000117.1, on the reverse strand, counting down.
TACTATATAAGTACTAATTGTAAATACAGGAATTAAGTGTGAATAGATAAAATAAAGTTTATTATTATAATATTCATTAAACAAATGTGAAATACATATTTATGTAATCAATACATTTTTATACCAGTTCATCAAATAATAATAATTATTATTACTATATTTGATTACATTACTGCTATATTTGTATTTTAAACTTATATTTCACTAAAAGGTAATCACAGTAGATTATAAATTATTCGTGAATTAAATGTAGAAACTAATCATTACAAAACATTTATTACTAAAAATTCAGTTTGACTCACATTGTTCGTATTAATTGCAATATAAATGTTTGAAATCAAAATACACTTGCATGAAACTAAAACATTTCTCTTTGAAACACGTTTAATGTCAACAAAAAAACAAACAAATACCACGAATTATTAACAATAGGCTTTTCTGTTTCAATGGATGGCTGAGACTTCTAATTAGTGGCCGTGATATAACACCCATTCACACCTGTGGTCGCTTTTTTACTGCGCAGTGCGACAAAACAACCACGGACATTTGTTACAAAGCAAAGCCGATTATTTGGAAAAAACTGGCTGTTCTTTGTATTGAAATGTTCATTGATACTATAAATTAAAAACAAAATTAATATTTTATAATGAGCCCGATAGAAGCATGCACAAAGGTTTGGTATTTTTTGTACAGTACAAAATATTAACATTTAACATTAACTGCGGTTGGAATGAGGGGAAATCACAGTCCCCAATTGATTATTAAAGTGCAGCTCATTTCAAATCAATATTTTCTTATGAAGTATGCAACATTATTCAATATAAACTTTTTATTTTTGGACGTTACATAATTTTTGATTATAGTCAATAAAATAGAATTAAGATTTAAAAAGTTAAATTTTGCAACGTGTAGGCAATAGTACTTGCCTACAATGTCAAGGGGCTGAGTTAAGATAAGTGTGAATGCCTAGGGAATTTCCTCTCAGAAAACAGCGTTGATGTCCTTGCAATCCAAGAAACACACGTTGAAGAACCATAATTTAGTGCAGGAGGTGATATTATTGGATATAGACTTGGTGGAGGCTATTGGACATAGAAATTATGGTGTAACATAACAGATTTCATGCTGCTAATACGATACGACTGGATGCACTCAATCGAAGGCGCGTGAAATGCGCCTGCGCTTCGATGGTTCGAATTTAATCTTGGACATCCGACACTTTTTGGATGTTCCTTTTTCTCGGCCCGAGCCCCCGCTATTACCTGGCAGATGGTGGGTGATACTTTGCCAAACCTCCCTCACGCAGATGGTCTGCTATTTGTTAGGGATCGTTTAACACTGTAGTCCTTGTTCTTTGCTCGAACGGTCGTTCAAACAGAAATGGTTGAATTCATCACAAAATCGTTTACTTTCGTGACGTATGATATTTAGTTAGCCTAGTATCGAGTATAGCTATCTACGTAGACTGGGAGACGTAGAATAATGCCATGTATCATCAAAGTACTACTATTGTTCTTTTAATTGATAGTTAACATTCTTAAGAAAACAAAGACCTTGGATATTGATAAGGGTATTTACGAAAATCAACCAAATTAGTATATTCTTGGTTGATTACTTAGTACCAAATTACCAACCAAATTAGTATATTCTTGTGACAATTACTGTCACATCTTAATTGTTGTATTCAAATATTACAAGATCGGTTTTTAAAGTTATCTAATCTTATGATGTATAATTATATTTATGAGCAGTATTTTTCCAATACCCACATTGTTTACAGTGTCAAATTAATTAGTTACTGAATATAGTCTATTTCCAATCTTGTAACTTTTGAATTCCAGAAAGAAAATTAAACAGAGTCATCAGCAGCTTTCAAGATAAACATTGGCAACTGCAGATTAAACTTACTAAAAAACAGTATAATATTAATGAATAAATAAATAAAAAATAAATATACAATTAATCCTGTACGTAAGTAAGAAATAATAAGCTTTCCCATTCAACCCCTCACACAGGTAAGTCATTAACATGAGCATATTGATGTTATACAATGTTACTCTCAAATAAACATTGAAATAAATGCTTATAACTATTCACAACTAACTTCAAACACATAATTTGGTTGACTAACATCAAAGATGATAATTGTGGTTACAGTAGCACGGAACTTTGAAAGTTCAAACGAATATAAGGCTAAATATTGAATGATACTCTTTGCAATGTAAACCACAATCTAAAATATACTATGCATAGACAAAGTAATTTGTCTTTAAACGCATAAAAAATGTTTGGAGTTTGGCAACCTGAAAAAGGCACAAGTATTGAAGAGCTCTTTTGACAAAAGGACCCCCACTACATAAAAAAAAACACGTTTATTAAAAACTTGCAATTGAATGTGACATATTAAATATGGGTTCATAATATTTTAGGCAGCAAAAACGTGTATTGTAAGCTATATCAGTTTAGGATCAGCTGTTACCCACTCCTTCATTCCTCTGAACAACCACGAAAACGTATCCTTCACTAGTAATACTTCACAACCAGACCTAACATAACATATCCTAACTAAAAATACCCCTACAAAATAATTTACCTTACATCGGAATGATTTTTTTTCAAAAACTAACACAAATTGCATAGAAAATTCTGTAAGAGTAGTAAACGTGACGGTCTTCTTGTAAAACAGACACTATTGAAGGAGTAATCAATAGTTATCCCTTTTTAAATGTCAATCCAAAATATGTAAAATGAAAACAAATTTGTTAAAGTAAGACTAATAGGAAGAGAAATGATATCTTAATGTCTGTCGATAAGTTACCCATATACATGTTTTTACGTAGAGTGTATTTGCGAGGGTGTCTATTGTGTACACCAAAGCCCCTGTCATCCCACATTAGGAGGGACGTTATCACCACCATCTCCGAGTTCCACCTGACCGACCTTTGGAAATATGTCAACAGGCATCAGACGATCAGTGACACCGAAAATCCTAATCTAGATAAAACAGGTGTACCAACTGTTATACTTATAAATGAGCCTTTATTTGAACTAATATAGTACATTAACAAATAAGATTATCAAAGGAATTGGTCGGTAGCGTAGTTGGTTAAATCTAAGATAAAAAAACTCTCAGTTTAAAGTTTCTCTCAGTAAGATAAAGTTTCTCAGTTTCTCCTACTCATTCACTCATTACACTCATTAGAAATCGATATCCGTCCATATCTTGACAATCGGCGTCTTAATAAAACTTAGCCATAGTAAAGTTTAAAACATTCATGTTATGTAGAAAATCTGTTTAAATGGTTGATCGAATTATTCAAAACATCTACACGTGATTACTCAGGAGTGAATCATCCAATAAGTGTTTATTTTTACTTAGAAATGTGTATGTGATATAGTTTACGTTCGTTTTAATTTTACATAAAAATTTACTAAATCAACTTGTTTTTATATGGCCGTATAAAATACCATATAAGTCACTATGTACTTAATAGATTCTTCAATTTTTATTTCAACTATAAATTAACTATCATTTGCTATATTAGTTTGTTATAATTATAGCATACGAATTTTGGAGTGTAAATTAAATCTATGCCTTAAAGAAAATAAACCAATTTTACTAATATGCCAAAAACTAGATATGTATTACTTTCCTAAATGATGTAATTATGAATGCAACCACCCAAATATGGATTAAGTAACAAGAACTATTCGGGTCCATATTTATTTTACTTTAGTCAAATTGTTTTATTTTACATTATTGTAATGGTGTTAACGATATATTGAGATGTGTAATTAAATAAAGGTGCAGCTAAAGCAACAAAGTCCAGATAATAACACAGGATCACTCGATAAAAATTGAATAAGAAAATGCGAATGAGCTGCACCTCAAACGAACTAATTAGATTACCTGTGATGTGTGTGTGATCCTCAATGTCAGACGCCAAAATATAATCTCCACTAGTATTCTACAAGAAGGTGTAATGTCGCCTTTACAATGGATTTTAACACACGGTGAAGCCTTGAAGGCAACTAGAAATCAGTAGAAGTCCACTTATACAATCTAAAATCAATGTTTTTGGAAAATGCTGTTGACGTGGCCTTGTTGGTCGAAAAGAGGAAATAATAATTAGGATTAACTAAACTTTTAAAACACAAACAAAAATGAAATTCCTTATTATTAATTAAAGTATCTCTATGTGTCTAAAAGACAATGTAATGTGGAAGATCTGTTGGTTGAGGAATCGGTATTCAAATGTGTGAAGAAATTAAACTATTTATTTAGGAAAAAATTACTCATGGCAACCAATATAAGTATGAATTGAAAGAGAGAATATATATATAGCCTCAAGGAGCTTCTGGGCTCCAGATAAGCTTTTCATTCAAAGGATATATCAAGAAAAAATAATGAGGATATACTATATAGTTTTCCCAAATTAATTTATGGAAACGAAACCTGGGTTTTTATCGATGAATAAAAGAAAAAACTACAAGCTTTTGCAAACAAAATTCTAAAGAAGATATACAGATCTGCTGACAATAATGGGGTGTAGAGAAATAGAAAAAAACTTTACAAAACAAAGAAAGTAGAGACCAATATAAAATACCCAGATGCAGTAGAATTAATTTTAAGCATAATACTAAGAAGGGAACACAGGTCCGTGGAGGCAGATCAGTGGACATAGGACCGTGGAGGCAGATCAGGGGACATAGGTCCGTGGAGGCAGATCAGGGGACATAGGTCCGTGGAGGCAGATTCTTTCAATTCATTTTAATATTTTAAATTTCAAAATATAATCAATTCATATCAAACAAAGAATTCTTATTTATAAAAAAATACTTTTTATTTCAACGAAGTAAGAAAAGGATTGTAATAAAACTACAAATCGTATTTATTTAGTAACCAGAACACTGTTTGTTAACCTGTATGGTTAACGATTGAATAAATTTAAATTATAGAACTAAAAAAGTGATTAAATTGCTCATAAATACTTTGTCATGTTATGAAAGTTGCTCCAACAACAGTTTGGGTTGAAACCCTACAAAAAGGTGACAACGGGTTTGGCTTCAATCCTATTAGTTCCCAGACGTCCAAATATCTACTTTAATTCTTTAATCTTCTTACCCTCTGATATAACTTCAATGGGCTTCTTGTGTCTGTGTTTGAGTTGGTATTAGATAATCTCAAAAGAATACATTGTACCGAAGAAGTGTAGAAAATATAGTTTATAAACCTATGTCACTCCAAAATAGTATTGCTCTAAGCAATCAAAATTTAAGACTTTTTCATATTTAATTGTTATTTTATCTAACTTGAACTACAAGTATGATTTTATTTTTGAAATTATTTGACATAACACTTCCTAATATGTAACTCCTAACACAAACTATTCGTCAAACAAAATGTTTCATTTATATAGAAAAACATTACATAAAGTGTCGAGTAATGTTAGTACTGGAAACTCAAGCAAGACTACCTTTCTCAGCAGCAATTTTATAATTTTACAAATTTTGCTTTATCTGTTTATAACTGGTGGCGCAATTCTTTAACTCAGCTACTTGGGGACAAAGTGTTTGGGAGATTGTAGGCGATAGGTTCCATGCTTGGTTCTCTTAATACCGACACGGCGTCCGCTCAGTGGTTGTCATCAACATAGACACTACAGTACTAGAGAAGTCTGGAGTGTTCGTGTTGAATGGTAGTCAAGGTTCAAGTGTTGTGTAGGGAAGATAACTAAGTGCCAAACTTGTCAGTTAGCTGAAAATCAGACCAACACTACTTGGTTCGGATTCCACGTAAAGCTGTAAGTCCGATAGTTTCCCTGGCTATTGGGCTATTAATAAATAGTCTTTTCTGAGCTAAGTCAAACTCAGATAGTATCAATGACTACACTCGTTCATCTACACTCATTCACGCCTCATATTCGCCCATATCTCTACGATTGGCGTCTTAGAGATGAATAAGGAATAACTATACTGTGGGAGATTCAGCAGTCTCATACAAATGTAGATGATACACACATGTGAGTGGGCTGTCTGGTTTTATTTTGTATGGTTTCTATTTTATCGTTGTTTTTCAGATATACTAATATCATTTATGGATTTATTATTTTCCATATATAATTCATTAACTATATTTACTAACATGAAATGTAACAAAATTTGAGATGCGTAAAGAAGAAATCATAATTGAGTTACTGTGGTAGAATAGTGTACGTTAACATCAGGTTGTATTACCACACTAGTACATATGAATATTGTCAAATGTGATTATGTAAAGTGAACTGTGAAACTGGACTTTGCACTCATCTACTCGTTCACATTACATTTAGAACACAGCTGAGTTAGTTGAAACTGTCATCACAGCTGGAAATTTATTACAATAGAACTAGTATAAACTTTAGTACACTTTAAATAGCACCAAACAAGGTTTATTTTAACAAGTTTTATTTCAGAGTAGTTATGCTCTTTACAAAAAATGAGTGGGCACTATCCTACCATAGTTTTTTTTTTTTTTAGAAAACATTGTAAATTAAAAACTGCATATTAAAATTATTTATACCATCTGTTTATAATCGGATAAAATAAATATTATGTTGGTAGAGTAATTTTAAAAAACGACAGAATGTTTTGTATTTTATAACGAAAAAAGTTATTAATTGGGTTTCGGATTGATTAGACTGTTACAGTGGTCGTTTAAGGTGTACTAAATAAATCACGAATTAAGTAAATATAACTATTATAAAATGACTATTCTATAAAATTCTTAGTAAAAAAATTTGAGACTATAACATTTATGACATGTAGATCCTTGTTGTATGTTGATTACCGAAACTACTAATGTATTTGTAGTTTTTGTAATATACTTTTGTTAGTCATTCACGTTTTTTGGAATATTATTTTGTAATTAAATGACAAATTTTTTTGCATACGAGGTGTATTACATTAAAAAATGTATGCCAATTATGTGACCGATCTGACCCAGCATTAAGTTAAACTTGCAAAAAATACAGTGCAAAGTTTAGTAAATCGTTATTTGAAAAAAGTTTTAATTATTAGATACAAGACAATAAATACTAAATTCAAAAAGATATTAAAGTACGATTAACGTCTTTGTTAAATTTTACACCAATTTCTTCTCAGTATACAATTAAGTACTTTAAAAATGATTGGTATTGAACTTGAAAAAAAATAGTGACACTTGATAGATTTTATTGAAATCTGATTGACAAGACTCCAACGAATTGATATTTTTTCACCCATCTGTTCTGCAAACTGCACTGAACACAGGTCATACTGGAACCCCAAGTGGTTTGGGTTGCAGAAGTGTCATATCGAATTCTCCCGCATGCTCAACCGAATAGCGGTCAGGTGACATTATTGCCATTTGACCTGGGAGAGCTCGTGGAAACCAGAAACTACATTCGAGAGTACTTTAATATCGTAAGGAGTCAAATAAAATAATGCGGTTACAATTACTTGATATTATTGCACATAAGTTTTACATTAAGTATGACTTTACATATAAAATACTAATATTTTGGATTAACACATTTTAAGAGTGCCACGAATCACACATATCATTCATATACCAGAAGTATCTATCACAGAGCAAGTACACTTTCTCTGTGGAATCTAAATGCTCGGTACTTATATCTTTTTTAATGAAATAGTTGGTTAGTATGTATAGTATTATACAATTTATAAAAAATAAATTGTTCGCTCCACTTTATTTTCTGAAACACATATTAAATATTAAGTTTGTTTTCTGTAATTGCATTATTGACTTTAGATTGTACTATAGTTAGCCAGTGGCCTTGACGGGGGGGTTACGACGTTAATGCAAGATAAAGGAGTCAAGCAAGGTCAAGCGTGGATGAGTGACCGTCTGAGAGATCCTGTCCTGGCACGCAGCCCGCCTGCCCGGTCACTGGTGGTGGGTCGGAAGTCATCGTTAAGCCGTTGGTCCCCAGGTTAAGTATTAGAGATGGCTTTTCAGCCCTAACTTCACCTGTTAAAAGAAGACGATTTTGAACTTTATTTCATAAACAACCCCCAACATGAAGAACGCCTAAAGGCTACCACTATTACTAGTGGGAGGGGGGTTAGGTTATTTGAGGTATTTTTAAATTGGCTGAGGGAAGGATGCTTTGAAAAGATAATCTATTTCTTTGCTTTTTGTCATATATAGTACATCACTTAACTTTAACTGACATCCAAAGGCTTCATTCCTCTTACAACCTGTCACAAGGAATTAATTTCTTGTAACAAAATATTTCCTTTTCATATTCTTTGTGTTTGGTTCAATATACACTTATTTTGTTTTTCAACTTTGATGAGATTTTATTATTATTCCAACTAAATATTTTATTACTAACAATTCCAGCATTGTTATGGGACAGTGGCCCAAACCAACCAAGCTAACTTCATTACTTTTCTTATCTTTTTCTGTATCATATGGTTATTATATTTCACAGTTGCGTACGTAAGCGATATAAAGCAGTATTTCTTCGATTACTTTTCCTACGACACGCCCAGACTCATGGAGTGGTGTTGAGGGGTTCCAAAGGCCTTTAAATTATTTTAGAAGGGGTTCCAAAGGCCTTTAAATTATTTTAGAAGAAATAAATTGTATCTATTTTTCTAATATATAGTGGTTCATTTAATAACATATCGATAACGTGTAAGTTTATCATTTTATATATAATGTATCGCAATTAAAACATTAATTACATGTTAGGAAATATTTTTCTAGATAGCGTACTGGCGTACTGTAGCGTACTACATTTACTTCGCTCAGACCACAAAGTTTCACAACGGAGGGGTATTTTATTTTATAGATCATATAACAAAATACAAACGTGTACGTGAATATATAGATCACATAACAAAATACAAACGTGTACGTGAATATATAGATCACATGACAAAATACAAACGTGTACGTGAATATATAGATCACATGACAAAATACAAACGTGTACGTGAATATATAGATCACATGACAAAATACAAACGTGTACGTGAATATATAGATCACATGACAAAATACAAACGTGTACGTGAATATATAGATCACATGACAAAATACAAACGTGTACGTGAATATAGAGATCACATGACAAAATACAAACGTGTACGTGAATATATAGATCACATGACAAAATACAAACGTGTAAGTGAATATATAGATCACATAACAAAATACAAACGTGTACGTGAATATATAGATCATATAACAAAATACAAACGTGTACGTGAATATATAGATCACATAACAAAATACAAACGTGTACGTGAATATATAGATCACATAACAAAATACAAACGTGTACGTGAATATATAGATCACATAGCAAAATACAAACGTGTACGTGAATATATATTCTTTTTGAATACTTATGGCTCAAGAAAGGTAAACGTGGTTTGTCGAAATCGATCGTCTTAATACCTGTAAATTTTGTGATTATGTTGTAGTAGATTAGTTTCGTGCTACGTTAATGTATTAAGAGTATATATTAATTCAACTACAATATAGTAAAAGTAAATACATTTTAAATTCACACATTTTAAATTATGTTTGAATCGATCAACATTATTTTTGAGAGGAAAGATTTCGATAATCCTTACATGATTGGCCAATAGCAGCTAATGCATGTATTTTCTACTAATTTACGTATAAACGGATACATGTTTAATAAATAATGAATCTGAAACAAATTTAGACAAATAATTCCATAAATAAATTACTATATAACAATGTGTATGTATAAATTGTTGTTTATAGAGGTTTTTATTGAAAATAACTATAAATACATAACATTGAGTTTTCATCAATCTTATTCGAAGCCGAAAAAGTCTAATCTAGTAAAGCCACACATCAGTATAAAACATGCATGTTTGACAATTCACTATGGGTTTATACTTTAATAATTCACATTGGCAAAGGTAAACGTCATATATAAATTAAAGTGTAAAAAGCAATGGGTTGGAAAATCACGATTAAATATGTTATTGTTCAATTCAATTCGTTTATTTTGCAAAACATAGAAGAATTAACATTTACCTGGGTTTCATATAATTAAATTATGCATTTTATAACTTTCTGTCTTTTGTTACAATAAATAATTTAATAACAGTTCCTGTAGGAGTTTATGAACTAATTTTCAAACAGAATCAAAGGTAACATTTATGATACATTAAATATTATTTCTCAAGTCTACACGAGTTTTACTTCATGTTAAAGTAAATCATTTATATTAAATACAATACAGTAGAACATAATGTCAATGAGTTAGTTATTTAACAATGTAAATTGTTGAAATAAATAAATTTAACAATCTCTGAAATAATAAATAATGACTTTTGATTTTCGTATTAAAATAAAGTTTAAACATTTAATTTTACTTTTCGCTTCAATTTCATATGAGGGAAAAACCTTTTCTCGCGTAAAGTTGACGTGAAAATAAATTACTGACAAGTTAACAGTTAGTGTTTCTTAATGTATTTGAATATTTAAAGAAGTTGAATATAAAATGAAACATAATTTTGATAACCACGAGCTTTGCATTAATGCATGTCAGCGTAGAAAATATCTACT
>JAQJVL010000117.1:0-385000 GCA_035578905.1 Stictocephala bisonia | reverse complement strand
CGATTATAAAACTTTACAATGGTTAGTAATGTAATTTATAAGAGTTGTCAATCGTTCTTTCTTCTGAACCAACGAAGTTTAGCAGTAAACGTCATTTTGTGAATTTCAGTGAAGCTCTATGAAAACTGTCAGCTGTCATGTTACAGTTAAGATCTTTCTGTGGAGATTCACAGACTCAGTTGAGTCAAGAACTTAACTTAAAAAAAAATCATAAACTAATTAGGGAACAAAATTATTAAATCTATTTCTTGAAAATATTTTGTAATATTTAAATGTTAATCAAAACATGCTAATTGAAGGCTTTATCAACTCATTCGACTTATTGTATACACTTGTGATGGTTGTATAACAGATTGTGATGGTTGACACTTGTATTCATATGAAAATTGTTGGATGATGATGATGATGATGATGTGTGCGCGCGTGTGTGTGTGTGTGTTGTGCGCGCGCGCGTGTGCGTGTGCGTGTGCGCGTGTGTGTGGAACTTACAAGTATAGTAGGATACTGGAGAGGTACACGTGCCTAAGCTAAATATACAACCCATCATCGCTTGAATATGTATTGAGTTGAATACACATTATTTCTTTTTGTTATAATAATAATAATAACAACAACAACACAAATTAGTTAACTATTTATCATAGTTGAAAATTAAAGAACACAACACTGTTTTTCATTTAGAGGGCTACTGGAACTAATGGTATGTGTTTACCAATTTTACTTTTCAATATTGCCACTTATCACTGATATCAGTGTAACATTATAGTTCACCTCTCCCTCCCATGTAAAGAAAACCTTTCCTTTAACGTTGTTATTTAAACCCTATCCAGTTTTTGTACATCCAGAGGAGTTTTATTGCAAAGAGGGTTAGACGGCTTATCTTCAAAGATTCAAAGGATGTGAACTGAGGATCCTGTTGTAAGGAGTATACTCGCCCTTGCACCCCTCTCCAAGCCACCTGAGTGTAAACTGTTCCACGTATCACATATCTCAACAACCCTACTTAGCATGTTTACAAGGCTTACTTCTTAGATATATAAAATATATTTGAGTAGGAATCAGATGAAACTTTAGTCTACTAAATGCATTTTACGTTCTTGGTAGCTTTTACCACTAGCCATAAGATTGTTTGTAATACACGATTGTGGTTTTAAATAGAGATATTACCATTTGAATTATATTTTTAGCAAATAATTATATAAACACCTGTATTTATTATTACTGAAAATATTTATGATATTTGAAAATTATTAGCAGTGTTAAGATACGTGTTGTAACCGTGTTTGTACTTGGAATTGATAATTATTAATTTCCATTTATGACAAAATAGAAATCAAAGTTACTTTCCATGAGCCTTGATACCAATTTTATTTGGCAATCCAAGATTTTTAAAGATTATAATCAAGATTTTTATATTATAGTAACTTAGCATTTTATTAATTTTTAGTTCTACCACCACATTATAGTAAATACAGCTGAATTATCATATTTTTAAAACTTATTTATATACAGTCAATAAGATAATTCACTCATAATAAATATACCCCAACCAGATAAAAAGGAAGGTTTAATAATATTTTGTGTGGCAGATGGTAGTCCAGACATTTTTGTAAAATTCACAAAAATACTTGTCAAGTGTAAAATAGATTTGTTCAAAGTGGGTGACATAGAAACATAGTTAACACATAGAATACATATAATTAAGTCTGCTTAAAAAGATCAATATATGAGAACATAACATTTTTTAAGTTAAAACCAGTAGCCTGAGCTGTTTAACGGAATGTTTTATATATTAAGAAATATCAACAGTTTTATTGATACAGTAAAAATGTTGCACCATAATATTATTACACATGAGTACAAGGTATGTTAAATATATCTGTGCCTTTTCACTTCACTTAAGAATATAATTTCTGAATGTTGGAAAATAATTGTTCAGATATACAACTGTAATAAGTATTTTAGTTATATTACTGTGGGGTACAATAATATTAATCAATAATAAATATATTTACTAATCAAGGAACAAAATTTAAAAGAAATACTGCGCTATATTGTTTAGGGAAAATATTGATATATTTATACACTATTTTCAGTATAATTTGTTTTTTTTTTTTTTTTTTTTTGTTCATAAGACGCCGATCGTCAAGATATGGGCGAATATGGATTTCGAATGAGTGTGATGAGCGAATGTAGTCATTGTTACAAACCAAGGCTGACTATTCCTTAGAAAGTGTCCTTAATTAATAGCCCAATGACAAATGAACAGCCGGTGGTTATCAGCTGATCCTTCTCAAAATGTATTGACTCTGATTGGGATCGAACTGAGAACCTTTAGCACATGAAGCTGGGATTGAACCAACTACGCTACCGACCAATAAAATATATGCTATACTGAAAATAGTGTTCTTTAAAAACACCTCAGGTTTACGGTGTGTTGGCAGTCACGCCTATCTTGATAAACTGCAATACCTGCTTTAGACTCCGCGTTACAGCTTGTTGTTTCCCAAGACGGAACGTTTGAGACCAAACAGCCTGGTCAGATAATTTTACCTTTCTAAATTCACTGGTGAATATTATCAAAACAAGTAAAACATATGTGCAACAAAGAAACAGATTTTACTAATAAATTAGTTATATAAACAATTTATTCTTTTTTAGTGAATCTTTTCCTTATTACTTTTACTCTGAAATGTAGCGCTGAAAACATAAATTCATAGATTTCTCAAAATCATATTACACATTTTTATTATAAATGAGTGAAAGTGATATAACACAAATGTATCACCGTATAGTCTCAACATAGCACATAATATAATGGTTGATAACATAAATCATATTCGCCATTCCCGGACATTCTTACGCACCATGTAAAATCTTAGGAACAACTCTCAAGACAAAAATTCCATAGACATTCTTTTGATGTCTTAAGTTATAACTTGTCATTGCTGACAGCAAAGAATTAGATAAATTAAATGTGCAAGTAAAAATACTTAACGAGTTATCCGAGGCTGTACTACAAATATGCAACTTTTTTAGTAAGTGATACAAAAGAAATGTAAGTCAGCATTTGTTAACATTTTACTGTTTCACATGTATATGCTATGCATAATAAAAATATAAGTATTGATTTAAAGAATTAAAGTGAAATAAATTAATAAAAAGCAAATATACAGCAATAGCTTTTACTATTGTGACCACTTGTCGTCAATGTACTAAAAAAGAGACATTAGATATTAAAGTATTCAAAAACTTTATAACTTGGAATATAGTTAAGTAACATGGTTTAGATAAAACATAGTTGAGACTATTATTGGTTGATCAACGCAATTATTAGGCAATTGATATCAGTTTCACTTGGGTCATTTCATCCTAATCGTCCTTGTATTTGAGCCAATATTTTTAGTGACTTTGGTTTATTGACCGTTTTTGTCGTAGCTCACAACCTTAAAACTAGTATATGGTGGTGATAACGAGGCAATATTATCTAACTAATAACATTAAAACGCTTTACTATCTTAAGTTCCATCCTACATAATTTGTCAACTTTTTTGTCGTGAGTTGAATATAAATATAAATACAAAACATACAAACATGTCAGTAAATCAGTCTACCATTATAGACTGGAGAAATTCACAAATAAACTCAAATTCCCTTGTGTAGTCAAGATATTCGTGTAATTTAAAATATCAAAATGATTAGAATAAATGAGCCAGTAAGGTGATGTTATAAAAAGAAAATAAAGAATAATATATAGGAATAATGTATAAAAACAAACAACACGTACGCTTAAATGAAATACAGCATAAATAGGCTAGGGGTTTAATTTGTACAAAGTATAGCAATAAAACCCCTGTAAGAGAATCATTCCCTTATTGGAAAATATCATGTATTTATACTCATTAATCAAATTCTTGGTTAATTAAAATAACAATTTTCAGTTATCATCCAAATACTACCAATACAGATGATTTAAATGTTCCTTGAACATTATACATTGTTACATATATCTCAGTTATTGTTTAAGTTCCTCCAAGTGTGGTTGAACGGAACTGGTACATGAGACTGCACCTGTTGAAAACTTGTGACACAACTGGCAACTTGCATTCATTGAACATTACACACTGCTACATATATCTCAGTTATTGTTTTAAGTTCCTCCAAGTGTGGTTGAACGGAACTGGTACATGAGACTGCACCTGTTGAAAACTTGTGACACAACTGGCAACCTGCATTCATTGAACATTATACATTGTTACATATATCTCAGTTATTGTTTAAGTTCCTCCAAGTGTGGTTGAACGGAACTGGTACATGCGACTGCACCTGTTGAAAACTTGTGACACAACTGGCAACCTGCATTCATTGAACATTATACATTGTTACATATATCTCAGTTATTGTTTAAGTTCCTCCAAGTGTGGTTGAAGAGAACTGGTACATGCGACTGCACCTGTTGAAAACTTGTGACACAACTGGCAACCTGCATTCATTGAACATTATACATTGTTACATATATCTCAGTTATTGTTTAAGTTCCTCCAAGTGTGGTTGAACGGAACTGGTACATGCGACTGCACCTGTTGAAAACTTGCGACACAACTGGCAACCTGCATTCATTGAACATTATACATTGTTACTTATATCTCAGTTATTGTCTGTTCCACCAAGTGTGGTTGAACGGAACTGGTAAATACGACTGCACCTGTTGAAAACTTGCGTTACGACTGGCAACTTGCATTCATTGAACATTATACATGGTTACATATATCTCAGTTATTGTTTGTTCCACCAAGTGTGGTTGAACGGAACTGGTAAATACGACTGCGCCTGTTGAAAACTTGCGACACAACTGGCAACTTGCATTCATTGAACATTATACATTGTTACATATATCTCAGTTATTGTTTGTTCCACCAAGTGTGGTTGAACGGAACTGGTAAATACGACTGCGCCTGTTGAAAACTTGCGACACAACTGGCAACTTGCATTCATTGAACATTATACATTGTTACATATATCTCAGTTATTGTTTAAGTTCCTCCAAGTGTGGTTGAACGGAACTGGTACATGAGACTGCACCTGTTGAAAACTTGCGACACAACTGGCAACTTGCATTCATTGAACATTATACATTGTTACATATATCTCAGTTATTGTTTGTTCCACCAAGTGTGGTTGAACGGAACTGGTAAATACGACTGCGCCTGTTGAAAACTTGCGACACAACTGGCAACTTGCATTCATTGAACATTACACACTGTTACATATATCTCAGTTATTGTTTGTTCCACCAAGTGTGGTTGAACGGAACTGGTAAATACGACTGCGCCTGTTGAAAACTTTCGACACAACTGGCAACCTGCATTCATTGAACATTATACATTGTTACATATATCTCAGTTATTGTCTGTTCCACCAAGTGTGGTTGAACGGAACTGGTAAATACGACTGCGCCTGTTGAAAACTTGCGACACAACTGGCAACTTGCATTCATTGAACATTACACACTGTTACATATATCTCAGTTATTGTTTTAAGTTCCTCCAAGTGTGGTTGAACGGAACTGGTACATGAGACTGCACCTGTTGAAAACTTGTGACACAACTGGCAACTTGCATTCATTGAACATTACACACTGTTACATATATCTCAGTTATTGTTTTAAGTTCCTCCAAGTGTGGTTGAACGGAACTGGTACATGAGACTGCACCTGTTGAAAACTTGTGACACAACTGGCAACTTGCATTCATTGAACATTATACATTGTTACATATATCTCAGTTATTGTTTAAGTTCCTCCAAGTGTGGTTGAAGGGAACTGGTACATGCGACTGCACCTGTTGAAAACTTGCTACACAACTGGCAACTTGCATTCATTGAACAATATACATAGTTACATACATCTCAGTTATTGTTTGTTCCACCAAGTGTGGTTGAACGGAACTGGTAAATAAGACTGCACCTGTTGAAAACTTGCGACACAACTGGCAATTTGCATTTATTGACCAAGTACCACTGGATGTGTAGGGGCGGGTAGGTGGGTCAGTACCATCGTACGTGTATGGGTACTTACACCTACTTACCACCCTTCGTGAACGGTACACTTTGTTTAAGTGTATGTACCAGTTTCTCTGCATTGGAAATCTCAAAAAAAATTACAGTTATGGTCAGAACAGCTAGGGAGGATAGATGGAAGCTGATGGAATGGAAGATGATAATTTTTGCATTCTTAGTGTGGACGTGTCCTCCCGTTCTTCCTGAAACTCATATACATATGCATTGTTACATATATCTCAGTTACTGTTTAAGTTCCTCCAAGAGTGGTTGAACGGAACTGGTACATGAGACTGCACCTGTTGAAAACTTGTGACACAACTGGCAACTTGCATTCATTGAACATTATACATTGTTACATATATCTCAGTTATTGTTTAAGTTCCTCCAAGTGTGGTTGAAGGGAACTGGTACATGCGACTGCACCTGTTGAAAATTTGTGACACAACTGGCAACTTGCATTCATTGAACATTATACATTGTTACATATATCTCAGTTATTGTTTAAGTTCCTCCAAGTGTGGTTGAAGGGAACTGGTACATGAGACTGCACTTGTTGAAAACTTGTGACACAACTGGCAACCTGCATTCATTGAACATTATACATTGTTACATATATCTCAGTTATTGTTTAAGTTCCTCCAAGTGTGGTTGAACGGAACTGGTACATGCGACTGCACCTATTGAAAACTTGCGACACAACCGGCAACTTGCATTCTTTGAACATTATACATAGTTACATACATCTCAGTTATTGTTTAAGTTCCTCCAAGTGTGGTAGAACGGAACTGGTACATGCGACTGCACCTGTTGAAAACTTGCGACACAACTGGCAACTTGAACTCGGTTTGAATGCTTCCATTATGGAGGAATTGAGTTAAGTTTATTTATTGTTGTGACTGAAGTTCAATTTATACGGTACAAAATTACCAGGAACCGTATAACTACATCCGACTTCCAAAACATTAAGGAGTTGTTGTGGCTATGGCTGATTAGTATCGTCACACCATGGGGCATCACATTCCATACCTCCGGTATATCATCTTTTGTTGTAGAAACACTTTAGAGTCAAGCCGGGAGATTCAGTAAACTATCTATTCCCGGTCTCACATTGCGTATTTCTACCTGATTAACTGGATTCAGTTACCCATTCCTGCCTTATTCATGTTTTTTTCATCCTCTGATGGTATTAATCATTCCACATTTCCTGCTGCAGATATACATATGATTCACGGTCAAAACATTCAATTAATTCATTTTCCAACATTTCAATTGACCATGGTCCAATACTTAATCCGTTCTTTGAAAAAAATACACTCTTTCATTTCGACCTTAGCCTTGAGCCTTGGTTTATTTGCACATTTTCAATATTTTTCATATATTAAATATTTATTTGTTTTGAAAATTCGCTATAGCAAAAACCCAAAAGTTTTCACGAGGGAAAAACTGTTACTAAATATCAATTGGGTTTTTTTAGTTTATAAGCCGATATAATGAATATTCGGATACTTTCTTATTCGGATATTTTAATGAGGGTTTGTTTAACTCTTTAGAGAAATTTAAGTTTTCTAAGTATACAAAGACATTTATAATTGCTATTGGTATGTTTAGTTAGTATTTCGAGTCTGTCACTGACGCATATTTCGAGTTTGGCTAACTCAAACATAGGCTGGATAAATATTTATTGTTCAGTATATAAGTAATTACTTTATTAGCATTAATAGTAACTTACTATATTTTTAAGAAGTTAATATAATTCAAGCTGGTTTAATCAACACCTTTTAGAACCAAAGTGCAAAGTAAGATATCATATTATGTCATATGGTATTTGAAAGCAAACACTAGTTTTTCAGCCCTCATGTTTTTATGAGGGGTACCAATTTTTTATATCAAAGATGGATAATTGTGGAAATACTTTTTACGATTGAAAAACATTACTCTTTTGTACTATCGTAACAGGTTGTCTGGTATAAGTCATTTGTCATTTATTCGTAGACAAAGTGGCAAAGAAATGGTTTAGGTTATTTAAACACGGAACCAAATCTGTTGTTTCAAATGAATACTTAAAATACTTTTTAAATAATTATTAATAACTTGTGCTAAGAATTAAATAACGAAAAAACTATAAAAATATTTAACATGTTTTTTAGTAACATTTATTTAGATAAGAACATTTATCTCCAAAAAAATTCATAATTATCACAATATTGTACATAATTGAAAAAGGTTTAAAATTTTTTACAGGAATGAGTCAAATATTTTTTTATTAAGTTAGCAACTAAAAGTTATCATTTGTCGTTAGGGAATTGATTGAAATAAAGAGGACAAAAAGGAAAAGCTACATAAGTAAAATAAGTGTTTAAATGTGAAAACTTCGAAAAAAAATAAAGAACAGATAAGGGGTTTGAATGAGATAAACTTAAATATAACCAATACATAATTTCTGAATGACAATCGGATAGTAGTTTATAACGAAGTTTACAACAAATTGCTGTACTCCATTAACAAGAAAGTTTGTGGTAACCAACTGGATTAGCCGGAGTTTTATTTCCAATACGACAACATCGGTAGCGATAAAATGTACATACGAAATCCCCGAGGAGCCGTTAGTTCGCCCCTTTAGGTTAAGGATCCCTGAGTTAAGGATGGCTAACCTAGTTTACGAAATCGATCAAGTTGTTTGATAATATACTAACTACTTTGTGTTTTTTTACATATCAGTTTACGTTGTGTTTTGTTGCTATAAATATTTATGGAGAATAATATCATAATAAAAGTGTTTTAGTTGTGAACTTCCATTTCCAAACAAGTTTTCTTATAGTTATGGAGTGCTCTTTATAATTATTCTCCTCGCGTTGTGGCTTTAATTTATTTATAATAGAATAACATCTGTAAACTAACGAAGGTAGATACAACTATAGCTAACATATTTCAGCGACGTTGGGTGAATTAAAATATATCTAAAAGAACACAGAAAAAAGGTAAAGAGATTGTGAAAGATATTCATGGCTTATAATAGTTAAGATGGACATAAAAACATGTGATATGTGACAAAGGTTTATTAGAAAGTAAATAAAAATGTTACTGAGATCGATATCAAGAATTTACCGTAGCGTGTTAGTGAATTCACACAACCGATATAAAAATACCGAATTGTGGTTTACAGAGAAAATCAGTAGACACAATATAGTAAAGATATTGCACATATTACATTTTTGAGTCACCATTCTTATTTAAAATTAAATTAACACAATCTCATACTGTATTAGATATGTAGGACCATATAAATTGATAACAATAAATCAGTATTGTCTTGTCAGTAAATAAGCATATTTGCAAATGTCGGTACAAATACATTAAAAACACACGTGATTTTAGATTAATATTGATGTCTGGTGATCTGGCCTAAGTTATAGTTATGGTCCCATAAGGCTAACACAGGCTGAGTTAACAACCATACTGCCATGAGATATGTGGTTGACCTGATACTGTCATTGTATTATTGGCACCATATAACCTAATGTTTCATAAACTGTATAAGGTGCAATTAATACAAGTTTGGTAGTAATTATCAGGTCATTTAGTACGTTAAGTAAATTTATAAGAAGATATAAATTTTAGTTTAGTGAAAGAATCGTAATGCATTCATTTTCCTAGACGAAAACTGTGATTATTATTAAATGTTATCGAGTGATTATGTCGAAATTACGAAATAAAATAAAAATTATCTATAACATTATAATACAGATTGAGTTATTATAATACAGAGTGTACAAGAGTTCACTTTAGAATAAACACAAATTCATACAGTATGGAACCTCATAGAATCGCACAACAAGAATTTACTTATAAAGGATGAACACCAAGTATTCATTCATAGAGGGTGGACAACAAGAATTCACTCATAGAGGATGAACAACAAGTATTCACTCATAGAGGGTGGACAACAAGAATTCACTCATAGAGGATGAACAACAGAATTACCTCATAGAGGGTGGGAAACAATAATTCACTCATACAGGATGAACAACAAGTATTCACTCATAGAGGGTGGACAATAAGAATTCACTCATAGAGGATGAACAACAAGTATTCACTCATAGAGGGTGGACAACAAGAATTCACTCAAAGAGGATGAACAACAGAATTTCCTCATAGAGGGTGGACAACAAGAATTTACTCATAGAGGATGAACAAAAAGTATTCCCTCATAGAGGATTAACAACAAGAATTCACTCATAGAGGATGAACAACCAGTATTTACTCATAGAAGGTGGAAAACAAGAGTACACTCATATAGGATGAACAACAGTTCACTCTTAAAGGATGACCAACAAGAGTACACTCATAGAGGGTGTAGGAAACCAGAGTAAACTCATAGAGGATGAACAACAAGAGTCCAGATTCAGATAAAGACTCCACCCACAGAGGATGGACAGCAAGAGTCCACTCACAGAGGATGAACAACAAGAGTCCATTTATATAGGATGGACATTCCACAAGGTGTACCCGTCGATGTCCCCCCCCCCTGGGTACACCATGTGGAAAATACCCACATACCCACTCAGCTTTAATAGCCCTAATACAAACACAGGTCTCATCCTACGTTCAGCTTACCGTCAACCCACCCTACAGTAGTTTGTCTCACCCTCACACACTACAAATGTCTGACTCTCCATTCCACACAATTGACTTTCCCTCACACTCAACCAACACAATTCTATACGTACGTTGCTGAAGGTATGTGTCTGTGTGGGTGGGTGGGTCAATACTACTTTACATGAATAGGTGCGTAGATTGTCTTAAAATATATTCTGTTTAGTATTCCACTGATCCCAGCCCTCAACACTGGTGTCTATAGAGTGGGTGGGTCATGTCCCCGCGGAGTCGTGTCTGTTTTGTTGAGCAAAATGTTGTGTCCGGTCGGTGATCCGCATGGTTTCGTGGCTCAGTTAGCAGCTCTTAAAGCTTTTTTTATATACTACCTAGAAATAAGAAAATTAAAATACACTTTTATCTATGAGGGTAATCTAACAGAGGACATAAGAGTCCACTCATATTGGATACTCAACAGTCTACTCATAGAGTATGCTTCACATATAATGTAAAACGTATATTCAATAACTTAAAGTAGCGCATATGACACATGTACAAATTTAGTTCTTTCTAGTAAAAAAATATATGTTGCCTATGATAAATAATTTTAATGATTTTCGTAGTAATTCAGCAGGATTTTGAGGCGTGGTCTATTGTTCATTAAAACATTGATATTTATGAATGAAATAAGACAATTAGGAAACCAACATCATTATAAAAAAAATTATAACTCAGAAAACATAAGTGAAATGACAAACACTATTTAACTCTTGTATGCTCCATTTTTATCACCATATTATTTATTTTATGTTTTCATACTATTGTGTTATTTTTTTAATTATAATAAATACAATTGTTTAGATATTATTTATGCTATTTATTCTTTTATTTACAATAGCTATATTTATAGTCTACAATATTTTTATAACAAGTAGTTATATCTGTGAGAGATATGTAAGGATAAAATATTTACATGCTCTCCAAAAGCTTTTGACTGTGCACTTACTTGCCTTTGATACACTTTTAACACTTGGGACATTTGAGAGTTTTCTTTACTACCCATGTCACTTTCGCAAGTAACAGCTGTTTTGATGGCAGTCAGTTAAAATTTACTGTTATAGTTAGTAGAGAGTGAGTTAATACCCCTTACTTTATTCATACTTACTATTGGTAATGCTTGGAATAACTATGTCAATATAACTAAGTATTTCTAATTAATTATATGTCAATACTATAGTGTCTTACTGAAAAATACTCTTGCTTACAATTTAAGAGCAGTGAGGTGAAGTCGTACAAAGAATTGTATTCTCTTAAAAATTACAAAAAATCTAATATTGTTCATATGATTCCAAAATAACAAAAATATAGGTGATAACAAGAAAGTTGATATAAATATAATCAGTTATTCACATTTCATAATTCTCTTGTTTTTTTCCGACGGCCACCAATAAATAACAAACAACAATATAAGTTTTTTTAAATATTTTACCACCTTATTTACTTAAATTTCATGCCAGAAACATAATAATTTTAAACAAAACATTCTTTGTACACGTTGCTTTGTTATTGTTTGTTGTAGTAAAATTAGTCACATGAGCAATAACATTAAAACAAATTCGGCTATGAAACATAAAATATCTGCATATGTAAAACTGTTCTCATTGCAACTTTTTCTGACACTTCCTGTCTCCAACCCTTTGGACCATTGTGGTTATGCCATCTGACCACCATTTCTGTGGCTTATTACTCATTACGGCACAGTGGTTTAAGCTTGAAACCACTTATAATTTTTGACTATGAGCGATACTTATTGGAAACTATACAAACTAGTCTGCCAACACAACAAGCAGTAATGCTACAGGAGTGGATGGTATTTCTATTAATATGATCAAAAAAATACTCTGTTGTTCTTCCTGTCATTACTGCTATATTCAATTAGTCATTGGCCACAAATACTTTTCCTAGTTTATGGAAGTATGCCCTTGTTCTCCCATTAAACAAAATACCTGAACCATCAGAAGTCAAACATTACAGGCCTATTAGCATTTTACTCACTATTTCTAAATCCTTGAAAAATCGTACATTTACAAATAAACACATTTCTTAATAATAATATTCCTAAAACATATCAACCAGGGTTTCGTTTCAGCCATAGTTCAGAAACAACTCTTCTCTGTGTCACAGATGAGATTGGAAGAGCCATGGATCTTAGAAAATGTACAGTCTTAACTTTGTTTGATTTTCTACGGCTTTTGACTGCGTGGATCACTCCCTTATTCTGGTTAAACTCCAAAATTTAGGCTTTCCAGATAGCTTATGTTGAATTAAATCTTACTTAACTAATCGCCAGCAGTGTCTGTGTGTGGACGACAGAACTTCAACCATTAAATCTGTTTCATCTGGTGTTCCTCAAGGCTCAATTTTAGGTCCACTGCTATTTTCCCTATATATTAACAATACAAGCTCAGTCTTATCTTACGAAACACAACATGTATGCTGATGATTTGCAAATCTATGTTCATTCCTGTATTAGTAGCTTAAACGAAACAATAACTCGTATTAACCTAGATATTGAACATTTAGTTAAATGGACCAAAAATCATGGCCTTGTTCTTCTCGCCTTCACACCAAATTCAATATAAACAGTATCAAACAAATTATAGTCAATGGCAACCCTCTGCCTTTCTGTACCTCGGTTAAAATATAGGTGTTATTTTTAACCAGAATATGACTTGGGAAGAAGAAGTGTTTAGTGTTTGTAAAAAGGCTTCTGGTTCTATCAATTCCCTCAAACAACTTCAATATTTTCTTCCAGTAAAAATAAAGCTTTGTCTTGTAAAAACACTTACAAAAATAAAGCTTTGTCTTTCCTCATTTTATCTATTGCAATTCTGTGTACAATGACATGACTGTGGCTTTGGCTAATAAACTTCAGGTTTGTCAAAATTATTGTATTAGATTTGTTTTCAATTAAAAATATGATGATCATATCTCTCAATACTATGTTCAAAATTCCATCATTAAATTGGCTGACCTTACATTATTAAAAATATTGAGTATTTTGTTTTTAGTACTTAACGATGGGAATCCTAAATACCTCTCTCAAAACTTTCAGTATAACTCAAAAATTGGTGCAAAAGAGACACGCTCAGCCTCGCAGTATTACGTATTTAATACTATAAATCTATAAAAAGATCTATAACAAGATGTCTATGAATGTATAGATCTTCATAGACATCTTTCTACACTAATTCCTTTTCAGGAACTACTTGCAGAGAATGGAATAAACTTTCTCCATATTTATAGAGATATGACAGTCGGGCTCGGTTCACAGCATCATTGAAAGCCTTTCTTTTTGAGCGGATGAGTCTGTGATGATGGCTGGGGATTGGGTCTGGCATTAGGGTCAAGTGTGTGTATGATTGAGAGAATGGTAAAGTTGATAATATATTAGCAGTTTATTTAATTTATATTATTTGATTCCTTGTAATTTAATTATTATTATTTTTCTTTAGTTTAGTTCTCTATTTCCAAGTTTTAGGCTTTGTTATATTTACTACTTTAAAATAAAACGGTTAACTGTAAGAGAGCACTTATTAGTCCTAAGTTCACCATTTGTATAAAACACTTTTTGTACAATAAAGCCATTATTATTATTATTATTAACAAGACAATATTTCTGTCCATCACTACACAGAGAGTGGAAGCCTTCACGTCACAAGTTTCTTTTTTCCAAGCCGAAGTTACCACTTCAAAGTTAGTTTAATCCTATTATTTGTATACATTAATACTAATTTTCAATATTGTAACCTGCTTTTTATATTAAAATCTTGATTTGTTCTGTAAAGGCACGGATTCAAGTGGTTTCACTATGTAACCACTATGCATGAAAGTACTGTAGCAGTTGGTTTCACTCAGAAACCGCTATGCAAGTTAGTAGCAAGAAATTTATATATAACAATAATGTCATACGTAAATGTATCAATATAAAATAAAGTTTATTTTATAAATATTTTTTCAGAAAAAATGTAGAAATAGTAAATAATATTTGACGTAATTTCATGACATTTTAATTGTAGTATTTATACCAAGTAGGTCGATTTTTACACGATCATCAGGAATATTTTAGGTATTTGACATTATTCAGAGTTTGAATATTTTAATGTAAGATACATAATTTTTATCTATAGAAAAGGTATGTTTCAAATACAATGTTCTATTGATTTTACCCAGTCTATATACGCATAGTGGTTACAAATTGTAACATCCAAATCCATAAGTGCAGCATAGTGGTTTTACAGACAAACCACCCTATGTAAAAATGTGTTTACAAAACCACATTTTATTGTACAAACCACTCTTTTTGACAGTGTGCTTGACATAAATGTATCTGAAAAAGACCATTGCTATGATCGTAACACTTATTTACAAAATTGTATTGAAATATAAGAGTGAATATCTGAAATGAGAGGACAGTATTCCATGTAGGAACCTTTAATTTCCTGTCCGTTGCAGATTTATCATCTTGCCATTCACTCAACTTTCTACGTTCCAAATACATGTACAATCATAAAGTTTGCGAACTTTTTATATTACTCATGTAAGTGCTTAATATATTAATGTACAGCTGTCACCTTTAAAATGAGATTTTAAAATAAGCATAGATCTGAGGATTACTGACGATGAAGTTAAATGACATTTACTATTAAGCTAAGAAACATTAAGTTATACATTTGGTAAAAAATTAAGGTTAAGAAGTGGATATATAATTAATTGTTATCCGATAGGTCCTTGTTCACATTATATATAGATGATATTTACTGATATTTCAAAATTAACTTTGTGTGATGTTAAATTGTAACCGTAGAGATCCTAATAATAGGAGAGCCCGTATTTGAGCGGTCTAAGGTGTCAGAACTTTAAGCGTGTCAGAGATAGATCAGGTTCGAATCCTGGTCTTGGCTGGAAGCTTTATCAATAATGTTTACCTTGTACTGTATTGTTCTACCCCTTACTCCGTTTGATAATATGTTCCCGCACATTTAAATAGCCTATGGGAAACTGGGATAGTAAGATTTAAAGATCGTTTTATTTTTACCAGGTGACGTTAGTGGTAAGAAGCCCTCTCTAACACTTAACCGGGGGACCAACGGCTTAAGGGTGTCTTCCGAACCACCACCAGTGACTGGATAGGCAGGGAGGCTACGTGCGAGGATGGGATCGTTCAGACTGTCGCCCATTCAAGGGACAGCCATGCTTGATGTTGCTCCGTTATCTTGCGATGACGTCGAAATTCACCGATCAAGGCCACTGGCAAGGTTTTAAAAAACATGAGCTTTTCCTTAAAAATAACTGGTAAAAGCCTGGTCTAAATATCCAACATATTTTACATTACTGCCTCTTCTTACAGTGATCTTCGAGGAAGGTAAATAACTCACCTTACAAAAGAGCGGAATATGGCAGCATCGCAACAAAGGTTCAAACTAACTATAACTGTAAACATACATAGCAACGGAATTAGATTAAACATTTATTGTAAAGGTGATGAATGGTTGGACCTTGGGAAGTTACAATCATGACTAAAACTAAAAATGAAAACATTACGCTATATCTGCATTCACAAATGAGGTACCTTCTTAGTGCCTTATTATTATTGTAATTACTTTGTAAGAATAAACATTCATATGTTGTACGGTGCACTTTTGTTTTTGTCGTTTTATGTTACGCAAATGTTATCAATTCTGTCCCCACCCTTAGAGTCAAGATCAGTGCTCATCTACTGTCTCATAGCTGACCAAGTTCCTTGTACTGGAGCCATATCGTGTGACATGAATGTTGACTGATAATGTGTTTGTTAAAAAACTTACCGCCAAAAAAAAATGTTCAATTTCGTATTATGTTTTGTAAGGAGTTTGTGTACAATGTAATTGCAATAACGAGACAGTAAATAGGGAACCTTTAGTATATGCAGTAGATTTTATTATGTAATAAGCGGCTACAAATTAAATGACACATTGTTTATATATGTCTATAAAACTAGCGCCAGTTCATATGTACCACATACTTTGTTAGAAATTCTCTCATTCGACGTAATGTAACGACATCGTAACGTAACGACGAATTATAACTCAATAGCTTCTTACCCTGAATAGCATTTCTAACATATAACAGTTTAAACGAAAACTGCTATTTTCTGTGGCTAATTAGTGAAGGGAGGTAACAACACTGAAGACAAGTTGCCAACTGTTGTGTCACAAGTTTCAACAGGTGCAGCCGCATGTACTGGCACGGTTAAACCTCACTCGGGGAAACTCGAACAAATAACTACCTAACTCTCTGTTCTTCGAACGTACGAACTTCAGCAGAGCACATTAGAACCACTACTGGCAATTGTACAACTCGTGTTTTGGAAATAGCTACCGCTTAGCGCGTTAACTTTATAAATACACTGAAAATGAAATGTTAATTCTTTCTCAAATCAAGTAGATAACATTAAAAATCAAAATACGTAATATAGGTTTTATGAAAGTACAGATAAATTATTATAAAATGAAAATGATAAAAGTAACCTTTGCTCGGATACCAAATAAATAAAAAATATTTTAAATAACGGAAACATCCAATAGGATAGAGTCCATATAGGATGGTCAAAATAAATATATAAAACTATTGAAAAAATATATATATATATATATATATATATATATATATATATATATATATATATATATATGGAGACTAAAAACCCAACTATTGATTATTATAATTTCACATGAAATTTTACGTATGTTTGTCCTAGTCTGTTGAATAAAAAAGGAGAAGAAATATTTGAATTCAACAATGGTGTTGTATTTTTAAGTTACTAAAGTAAAATTAAAAATGTCGATTTATCCATAAAAATATTATATGATAAAAGAATATAGTACATCATAAAATAGATAATTCTTTATGAACACGTTAAAATACTTATATTAAAAATAAATTCAACATGCAATTAAAAATTTTTATTGATAACTTCCTCCAGCTGTAGTGGTGCGAGTTTATTTTCACTTTTGGCTATATATTTAAAAAAATAATGAACTAGAGCTCAAATTAAGATTTACAAACTGATATTTTACAAAAATATTTATAAAATCTTAGATTTAAATTTATTTATTTATTTGGATTTAAACTAAGATGCATATATACACAATAAAAAAACAGCTGTCAGTTCTAGATATTATTTTAAGGTGGGCAAGAAAACTGTAGGAAATGAAAGTAGATTCAAAAACAGCAAAACATTGTATATAAATGAGTATATCTACTATCTCGCTTAGTTTGGAATCGGTCTAAATATACTATCTATATAAAAATTATCAATGGTCGAAAACCTTTAGTGTCGATTTAGTTATAAGTTTTATAATCTCCCTTAAGGTAACATTTAATTTGAAGCATTTAGAGATTTAAGCGTATAATTTAAACTTTTTGTTCACGCTCATGTGAAAGGGTTGAGTTATCTAACCACAAACATTTAAATTTAAATCTCTCAGCCTGGAGTACAACACGCTGTAAAGTACAGACTGCAGCAGGTGTAGCAATGTATCAAGTGGGGTGAGGGAAGGACGTGCGGGTGGAACCCTGCTCTCGACATGTCTACGATAAACTTAGCGAGTTCGGTATTGGAGGCTGTTTCAGCTTATATAATTATTTATTTTTTTAGTTATCCATATACTTTATTAGGATACATTTTGTTTGACATAAAATGTAAATAGCGCGAAAAATGGATTCTGACACTCTACCTATACAACAATAGTGTATAGATTATTGTTGTAACATTATTGTTGTATAGGACAAACAACATTATTGTTGTACGTCCTATACAACAATAATGTTCTTACGTCGGTCAAGTTATTGTAGGAAGACCAAACGACAAGGTCATGACAGTAAGCTATTCCTAGAGGGTTTGTTCCATACCTTTCTCGAATATATAATCCATAGTTAATACATGTTAACATCTCACGATATCATCGACAGTCACTCACTCCTTAGGGGACAGTTCATAGGCGACAAGTTATTACGCTGGGTGTCCTAGAACCCAATGTACGTCTTGTTGAACCACCCACCTGATGTTGTCTTGATGGACCACCCACCTGACGTTGTCTTGATGGACCAGCCACCTGAAGTTGTCTTGATGGACCAGCCACCTGACGTTATCTTGATGGAATACCCACCTGACGTACGTCTTGATGGACCTCTCACCAAATAGGCATCTTGATGGACTCCCCCACCCAATTTTCGTCTTGGTAGACCACCCACCTAACGTTGTCTTGAAGGACCTCTCACCAAATAGGTATCTTGATGGACTCCCCCTCCCAAAGTTCATCGTGGTAGACCACCCACCTCACGTACCAAATGCGACCTTCCTCTCCAAATTGGCTTACCGCTTAAGTCAATAATCAATAGTTACCAAACAATTGTATTCAATACATTTGAAAGTATACAATTATATTGTTTCGTAAACAATATTTTATGACAACTGTTACAGTTATGGTATAAACTATAGGACATTAAGACAGATGTTTCTACCACTTTCCCATCTTGAGGTTATAACCAGATAAGTGGCAACATGATGAATCTGCAACGGACAAGAAATTAAAGCCTGAGCGGAAAATGGCAAATCCTTGTCAGGGACTTACCAGTGGGTGATAAACAAAACTATTAATACCATAATATAACTAGGATTCAGTCTAGCACAACAAATTTGAATACCTCGAATTATGTTTGAAAAAACATTCCTAATGTAATGATACAAATTCTTTTTGTTCTTTCCAAACTGAATAGTATAGTTGAGTAAATTAAAAAAAAATCCTGCTCGATATATACTATTAACACATGTTTCATTATAACTATCTTCCAAATATTTTACTTGTGTAACAGTTAGTTGGCACTGAAGCAAACTTCCAGATGTCCCAAGTGTTCAAAGTTACATCAAAGGACGGTAAGTGCACAGTCACAAGCCAAGCTCTTAGAGGGTAGCATAAATATTTCATTGCTACTCATTTCTCACTGATAGAACCTATTATTTTTCAAAATATATTACAAAATATCACCTGTTGCTAAAATTATTTAAAAATCGTAACACAGCAAAACTTAATACATCCAGTCAGTACAAGAAGACTACTATTTTGTTTTTTAAAGAAAGTAAAAAATGTACTAACAATGCCAGTAACGTTATCATAACGTTAAATATTTTCATTGTTTTATTTTATTAATTTCTATATACATTTTAGAATACTATGATGTTAATAAAATCAAATATTTTCTTGTAGCACTTTTTTCTGTGATAACAAATACTAAAAGACTATATTTCAGATAATTATCTAACAAACGTATTTATGTGTTAAAAAATATTACTGATAGTTCTACAAAGTAAATATTACCAAAAATAGGATAGTTTTTTAATTAGCATAATACGTGTTGGTAGATATAATATAACAGTAAACGTCAAACAACACAAATATATTACAATATAAGTGCATAAAGCACAAATATATTACAATAAAAGTACAAAATCCACAAATATTATGGTGATCGA
Source organism: Stictocephala bisonia (assembly GCA_035578905.1). NCBI lineage: Eukaryota > Metazoa > Arthropoda > Insecta > Hemiptera > Membracidae > Stictocephala > Stictocephala bisonia. The sequence continues at coordinate 364,773 of JAQJVL010000117.1, read as the reverse complement.
TTTCGGTGAACCACGACGGCATTCCTCAGACCAGAGGGATTCACAAAAGAATCGTTTTTCTAGTCTGAGGACAATGAGCGTGGCTCATCAAAATCGATCACCATAATATTTGTGCATTTTGTACTTATATTGTAATATATAGTTGTGCATTTTCTGCTATATGGTAATATATAGGTGTTGTGTGACGTTCACTTGACTGTATAAATTTGAGTTATCAAGTTTTTAAAAGATTTTCAGTTAAGTTAAAATTAAGTTACAAATTGAACTATTAAAATAGAACACTTAATGCTCATGATGTATTATAGATTGATGAAGTATCTTAATATGATTAAAAATGTTTTTTTACTTAATATTATAGTTTTATACTTAAAGAAAGTTTTTATTAAATAACTTAGTCATTCGGTTATTACAATTCGGCTTTATAGTTAATTAATTACAATAAATTTAACTATGTGCGGTTAATAAATAGTACACGCATAGTGTTAAACATATATGGAACAAGTAGATGATATTTAGTATTTACTAACAAACTTACTTTAAGAAACACCTTTTAACAATTTTATAGATATTTTTTGTTTTACTTCCTCAAATATCACAAATAAAAATTTTACCTTTTTATGCTGTGTGTTATGAGAATGTTGCATTCAGTTTTACTGAAATATCAATAGACGTATACAGTCTACTTCAAATTATCGATTCCTCGTATATAAGTGAAGACAAATTTTCATTTTGTATACTATGATGTTATATATTTCATGATATGATGACAACACTATAAGTCATACGTTATATTTGAAGATATTTTTATTATTTTCATGATAACTAATTTTAACATAACATGATTATATAGGAATCCCTTGTTTTATTATGCACATAGTATCAATAAAATATTTCTATCTACTTAAAATGTTCTCTTCTAGTTCTTAAACATAGTTCTTAGAATAATAATGTTTATATTGCATTCCCATCAAATCTCGGGTATTAAATGTTTTGAAAATGTTCTTTAACTTCAATTTAAAATTAAATTTTCTTAAATTAATTTATTATTGGATGAAACTATTAGATAAATAAAATCACTGTTACAACCTATATTGTGCTTTAAAAATAGAAAACTTGAACTTAAATTATATTTTTTTTAGTAATTAAAAAAGATAATTACATTTGTACAGTCAATCAAAGGATCAATCTATGATGATTCGTCACACGAAAACAAAATTAACCTTTAACAGTTATTAAAACTATCCATAGATTGTACCGGGTCTTTCGACCGGTACATTTTTTTTTGTTACTCTTCGTTTCGTTTGTAAGGCTGCCCAAGATTCGTTCTTGCGCTGTCTGGCCTTTCTTTCTCGGCAGTTGACTCGGACACTGGATTGTCTGTAATTCCTGCTACCGGTCGTTTTGGTTAGCCTGTTCGTTGTTCTTTTTCACAACAGGCCATTTCCTCCTTCTGTGTCACGTTCTCGCAGATGAAATATATCGAGATAGTTTAATAAAAAGTGAGTTGATTAATTAGTTTCAATTTCAAACTGCTAACTACCCTTTTGGTAAAAACTTTTTTTAATAATAATAAATTTATCTTGCCATATTCTGTTTTGTTACTTGTGTTTTAGTTCAATTGGTAGGTTTGATTTACGTTTTCTAGGTTTGTTCTATGTTCAAGACCACTTGCTCAATCTTATATTTTGTCCTTAATTTGTGTGGTTGTCTAAAAAAAGTAAAATAAAAAACAAAACATTTTTTACTCGTTTACTTGGAGTTTTTGGTGAAACGTACGTTGTTGTTAGTACAAAAAAATGTTGAAGATTTTCATATATATATATATATATATATATATATATATATATATATATATACTGTACAGAATACACCGTTACTTTTTATGTAAAAAAAGCAATCCGCTTTGATTGGTAGGGTTCACGGGTGGATCAGAGTGGTCTGCAGTGGCTCGGTAGGCTGAAGTTTTTGTTCGTCGAGAACCCTGAAGCTGTCGTTCTTGCTGTTGAAATATTTTTCTATTCGTGATGGCCTATCTTCAGAATGTTTCACTCCTTATGAAGGAGGAGTTGATTGTCGAGTTGAGGGTACGTGGTGTGACTCCGGAGGAGACTGCCTTTGATGCTCTCAAGGAGGCTATCATACAACATCCTGTCCTGCGAATGCCTGATTTTTCCAGAAAAATCATTCTTCAGACTGATACCTCCTCCTCCGCCATTGCTGCTGTTCTTTATCAGGAGTTTGATGGGGTCAGGCAGCCCATCGCTTTTGCTTCGAGAACGTTGTCTCACCAGGAAAAGAAAGCTTCTTCCATCTATTAGTTGAGTGTCTGACTGTTGTATTTGGTACGGACAAGTTTCGGCGTTTCTTACAACACGCTGAGTTACTGCTGGAGACTGACAATCAGGCACTATCTTGGCTTCTAGCTCATCCCAGACAGCTTGCGAAAATTGGTCACTGGGTTGTCATCATTTCTGCTTTTAAGTTCCGAGACCAACATATTAGGGGCATCTAGAATGTCATGGCGGACGCTCTTTCCCGGATGTATAACGAACCCAGTGTTCCTTCTACTGAAGTTGTCGCTCAGTTTGGTGCTGTCCTTCTGGATTCTCCTCTGGCTTTTGACTATCTACTGTCCCATCAGCAACAAAATCTTGAGCTGTCAATCATTTTAGGTAAGCTTCTAGAGGGTGCCAACCCTTCTTATTTTCTGTCCAAAGAGATGCTCTGTTGCCATCCTCGACAAAGGAGCGAACCCCGGTGGTCTTTCAATTTTATCACTCTTCTCTTATGGGTGGTCATTTTGGTATTCATTAATTTGTTTAAATTTCAAATTACTAATCACCCTTTTGGTGAAGAGTAATTTTTTTTAATAATAATAAATTTATCTTGCCATATTCAGTTTTGTTACTTGTGTTTTAATTTAATGGATAGGTTAGATTTACATTTTCTAGGTTTGTTCTATGTTCAAGATCATGTGCTCAGTTTTATATCTTTAGCTTGGTGGGAAATGGGTCTCAACATGACACATTTATTTAAAAGAATGGATTATCGTAAGGTAACCCAGATGTATATATATATATACGAGTATATACGTAGTTGAGTTGAGCCTACAATTATGTTATACCTTATCGACGCCATGTGTCATGATTATAGTCATATACTCTACACTAGACTGGAATATACCTTACTCTGATACCGACAATAAGACTAGGGGCAAGCCATCTAGAGTACACAACCACACGACTGTGATATACGTAGTTGGACAGGAACCAGCCTGTCATAACGTTATACCTTATCGACGCCATGTGTAATGATTATTGTCACATACTGTACACTATAGTGGATTACACCTTACACTCATGTCGACAATAGGACTAGAGGCAAGCCATCTAGAGTACACAACCACACGACTGTGATATACGTAGTTGACCTGAACCTGTCTTAACGTTATACCTTATCGACGCCATGTGTCATGATTATCGTCACATACTGTACACTAGACTGGATTACACCGTACTCTCATGTCGACAATAGGACTATAGGCAAGCCATTTTGAGTACATAACCACACGACTGTGATATACGTAGTTGACCTGAACAGTTTCATAATTATGGTCACATACTGTACACTAGACTGGATTACACCTTACTCTGATGTCGACAATACGACTAGAGGCAAGCCATTTAGAGTACATAACCACACGACTGTGATATACGTAGTTGACCTGAACCTGTCTTAACGTTATACCTTATCGACGCCATGTGTCATGATTATCGTCACATACTGTACACTATAGTGGATTACACCTTACACTCATGTCGACAATAGGACTAGAGGCAAGCCATCTAGAGTACATAACCACACGACTGTGATATACGTAGTTGACCTGAACCTGTCTTAACGTTATACCTTATCGACGCCATGTGTCATGATTATCGTCACAGACTGTACACTAGACTGGATTACACCGTACTCTCATGTCGACAATAGGACTATAGGCAAGACATCTTGAGTACATAACCACACGACTGTGATATACGTAGTTGACCTGAACAGTTTCATAATTATGGTCACATACTGTACACTAGACTGGATTACACCGTACTCTCATGTCGACAATAGGACTATAGGCAAGCCATCTTGAGTACATCACCACACGACTGTGATATACGTAGTTGACCTGAACCTGTCCTAACGTTATACCTTATCGACGCCATGTGTCATGATTATCGTCACATACTGTACACTATAGTGGATTACACCTTACACTCATGTCGACAATAGGACTATAGGCAAGCTATCATGAGTACACAACCACACGACTGTGATATACGTAGTTGACCTGAACCTGTCTTAACGTTATACCTTATCGACACCATGTGTCATGATTATCGTCACAGACTGTACACTAGACTGGATTACACCGTACTCTCATGTCGACAATAGGACTAGAGGCAAGCCATCCTGAGTACACAACCACACGACTGTGATATACGTAGTTGACCTGAACCTGTCTTAACGTTATACCTTATCGACACCATGTGTCATGATTATCGTCTCAGACTGTACACTAGACTGGATTACATCGTACTCTCATGTCGACAATAGGACTATAGGCAAGCCATCTTGAGTACATAACCACACGACTGTGATATACGTAGTTGACCTGAACAGTTTCAAAATTATGGTCACAGACTGTACACTAGACTACACCTTAACCTCATTTCTTCAATAGCATATTTTTTAAACCACACTTTAAGTACCTCAGCATGCATAGCCGATGATTAGTTGAAAAATATGTATATATATAATAATTATTTGTCGACTAATCTTCTAATTTATCATTTTTTAGTGATAAATGGCCCCTTTTACTATAAAATTGGCCATGAAATAAATACTGGCCATTTTTACGGTTTGGGTGCAGTAAACTCAATGTACTGAGGTGATTAGAGTGTTAAAACTAAATATCCCATTGACGATATGTTAGTAAGGTGTAATACAGTCTAAGTGTAAAAACTATCCATATAATACTTTGAAGTTACTTAAGTTAACTTTGAATAATATCAATTCGAATGTATGATTTAAAAAACGTATTTTCTAGGTATTTGAATATTTCCTACTGCGGGTTCTTTTATTATGGAGGTGAGATACCTAACTACCCATAAGAGTTTGTAATACCTATTATTAGGAGATATCCCCCTAATTTTCATAGTTAAATTAATTACTAATTCTACACTGAATGTTGGTGTTTGATTTCATATGAAAATAAAAGTTGATGTAGTGATGTGTTTGAAGTTAATTTATAGTTTCGATATATGTATGATAATAATTATCATATATTTTTGTTGGCATTTTGATTGTAAATAAATGTATTTGATTTACATCTGGATTGTAATTGACTATTTAGTGGTTTCTTTTTAAAACTTATATTAAAATAATAATTGAATATTGTACTTGTATGGACTAAATTAAATGGAGAATTGGTGTATTTACCAAGAGATTCGGAGTGCTCCACTACTTAGTTACCATTGACGGTTTAACGCACAAACGACACGTTGACCAATTGAAGAGAATTGGTCCGCAAGCTCATGATTAAGAGAGATGAGTGTTGTATATACTTCATATACAACACGTGCGTACTAGGCAATGGCCCAACATTTAAAAGGATTCCATTATTTTCTGTAATTGCAAAATAAACGTAGTCATGTTATTTCCTTTGTGTTACTGTAGTATCATTTTACATATCTATTTCTACATAATTAAAAAAAACGTTAATACTGTAATGAGAGTAAAGCTGACACTTTTGACGTTATCAAAAGAACATTTAGGTTCATATTTATTTATTTCACTACCATGTAATTAGGGTACAATTATTTGCAAAATGTTTCTATCAATCTAATATTTATTTCTTAATCCATATATGCAAGGCTTGCATGTCAATATCTTCCCAACTGTCTATTATAAAAACCCATTTGAATTCTGTACCCAAATTTTCCTAGCATAACATAATATAGTACTCATTTGGAAATATTCTTTACAAAAGGCGTTTATCAAACTGTCCACAAGGTTGGTCAAGTAACACACGTAACTTCTACATGTGAGGCGAGACCTGCGCAGTCAAAGACTCCGGTGACATCTGAATAGATTTTTGTCAGTCCATGAGGCTACCGATCTGATCTAAAGTGTGTACCCAAATTGGAGGGATTTGACCTCAAAGCCAGGAATGAACAGTTCAAACCTTAAAAGTGTTCATATAACCACCTAGTTGAGCTCTTCGAGGATTTTAATTCGATTTTATTGGAATGTAACTTGGGGGTAACAATCTGCCTCATCCTAAGAATTGTACAAAAGTACAAACCTCCTCATTCATAGTAAACTCTAGCATTAAAGGTTCTGAAATATCTAATATAGGTGTACAAATTTCAACTCAACATTTTAAAAGTATTTAGAAAAATAATTGGTGAAACATTTGTAAAAAGTTTTTTTAACTTTTACTTTACACTAGAATGGTTAATAAATGTTGTTCACTATACTCTCAACATTTAACTGATATATATATATATATATATATATATATATATATATATATATATATATATATATATATATATCAATGAGTTATGTTCCTAGAAATACCAAATTAGCCATACATTCAAGTTAGGTTCATACATAGGTTCATTTAGGTAACCATACATTCATATTGAAAGTTTTAGATTTTTCCAAACACATATATCAATTATAACAAGATCAATCTATTTAACAAAAAAATGTCTAAGTATAATTATAGATTGGAAACTATTAAGGCCACGAGCTCTCACAAAAGTTAAGGTCCAAACTGAAACAACAACCCTTAACATGGTAGATATGTCATGATGGTCAAGTAAAACAGATATTTAATTTGGCTTTATGTAGAGGCCATTAACATATTCAATAACTTCTTTTGACACACTTTACTAAACCACATAGTTTCGTAGTACATTATTTAACACCCATTTGCAAATAATGTACATGGATCAGCTGGAGTTGTAATTGTATTATGTGTCATAAAACTTTTTATACGTTACCGTTGGTATTTTGTTAATATAAGGGGATACATTTTGAACTAACACATACAATGATTTCTATGTGATATTGATACATATTAATATCTTATGAAAAATGATGATTTTAAATTACTTGTTAAATGTTCTATTTAACAAATAATGGATGCAAAAAGGTTGAATTACCTGACCTTGCAGTATTTGGCACTAAAACTCCCGGATTTCAAAACAACAAACTGTAAAGCGACTGTAAGACTGTAGCAGGTGTAGCAATGTATCAAGCCGGACTACGTGACTGTTGAGGCTATCTGTCGATAAACATAGAATGGTAAACTTTTAGAGATCTTAATTAGAAACACGAATCATTTATTTCGAACTGTTCCTTATTGATTTGAAACTAAACCTTAGTTTTGTTCTGGGTTAAGTATCAAGAAATATTCTGGTTTGAGGAGAAATTAGTTTTAACATTTATTGAGATCCTAGACAGGAATATTTACTATGCTCTCATGATACAGAGATACTATTACCTTGAACATAAACTTATTCATTCAATTCAAAGCATTTAGAATATCATTAAAATACCACCAAGAATCATTTGATTAGAAAATGATAAGTAACTGTAAGACTATCTCTCCAGGATTAAGAGTGAAATTAGCATAAAGAACCTCGGATATGTAACAAAAAGCATTTGAAAGATTATGTATTTCTTAATAACGGAAAACAGGTAACAATTTATTCATTATTGAATGTGACATTATTAAGACACCGATCGGCAAGATATGGGCGAATATGAGGGGTGAATGAGTGTGATGAGTGTACATGAACGAGTGTATCATTGTTACTACTTAAGAGTACCATTGTAAACGTGTATGGATGGGTGAGAGGGTAGGTACCATTGTAAATGTATGGGTGGGTTCAAGTTATTAAATTTGCCAGCTAATTTAATAAATCCATCACAACAAATAACATTTTGTGGAATAAAATTGATTTTCAAGTTCTATTTAGGCTTTAAATGTCATTAAAAACTCTTGGTATTTTTATAGTTAATTTTTTTACATTATTTATTTTAACTTTCTCGATTGAATTTTAGTACAAAATTGATTTTCCTCAGATGTAAGTATTGGTTAGGGAAGGGAATGTATATATAAATAAAGAAAATTGTTTGGTCATAAATTAATTTCTAAAACTCGATTGGACTTCACATATTAGTAACCTTGTTTAAACAAGAGACCGAGCGCAAATTAAGCGTAAATCAAAACTGTTCTTTAACGTAATTTTATCTAAGGTCAACTGTTCCTCAGAAAGAGCTATTTATTAATAGCCCAATAGCCAGTTTAACTAAGGGAACTACAGCTTTACTTAGAATCCGAACCACGTAATGTTGATTTGATTTTCAGCTCTTACAAGCCTGAAACTCAGTTCTCTTCCCTACACAATATTTGAACCTAGACTACCATCCAACATGGACACCTCAGGAACCAGACTTCTCTAGTAGTATCCACGGCAATGGCAACCATTGAGCGGATGAGCATAGGACCTATCGCACGCAATCTCCTTAACACTTTATCCCCAAGTAGCTGGGTTACAGCACCGTGCCACCCTTGCCGAAAAATTTATAAATTTTAATATAAATTACACAGTAATAGTAATTTAGTGATTTAATTATCTCTTTATGAATTATTATAATTATTATATTCTTTAATTTAACACCCTCTGGTTGAATTATCTAATTTAATTTATTAAATTTTTACCTTTTTTGCACGCACGCATGCACACGCGCGCACACTCACACACGCATATATTATTTGGGTGAAGGGAGGAGCTATCGCGCAACTTTACATTCCACCGATTCTCCCACTGGCTAATGGCGCTAGCCGGCTGAACTCTCAGGCGTCCAATACAGCCTTTAGGTCCAAACATGAAACACTTGAAAAATTGGGCCAAAGTAGATGAACGTAGGTTTAGTCATTCAGTCAAGAATCATATGATACTTTCAGCATCATTTAGAACCTACTGTAATCGTTATCGAAAATATATAGTTTGTGGAGCTTGTTTGAAATTGTTTGTAATTCATCACCAGATCATATACTCCAAAGTACGGGCAAACAGGTATATTCATTGAGCGATAAACAAATTCTAAAACTCAAATATCTATTACTTAGCAAATAAGTCAGGCCATAAAGTGCTTTGTAAAAATATTTGGTAACAGTATGATGAGCTAAGAAGATTGATAAATATTTTCTACACTCTGCACTTCATCTAGCTTAGGAAACTTCCACATTATCCATAAGAAGTTCCTCTGTATAGTCTTGAATGTTACAGTTGTCTACACCATATCCCTATTCCAAATAGCCACACAGTGATATTCTAAGTTGAATTTGACAAACGACGTGTACAGCATTACACAAGTGTGTTTGTCATTAAAATACCTGTAAATCCACATAACGAAACTACATAATGACGTGTACAGTAGTACACAAGTGTGGTTGTCATTAAAATACCTGGAAATCCACATAACGAAACCACACAATGACGTGTACAGCATTACACAAGTGTTGTTATCATTAAAATACCTGTAGATCCACATAATGATGTGTACAGCTTTACACAAGTTTAAATTTCAATAGTTCCCTTTGTTTAAAGCAAATATCACCTATAAATTAAATTGTAAAATACAATGTGATGGAAACTAAAAATAAATAAAAAAAAGAAAAACATATCACCAAGTATGCACCATGTTTGAATAAGTTATTGAGCAATATAGTTTATTCGTATTGGAAATAAAGCTGCAATATAAGCACACATTTACAAGTGGAATTTATAATTTACCTTAGTTTAATCCTCCATGACAGTGAACATGTGTTACAAGTGTTAACTTTATAATTACTTAAGGACATAAAATGCAAAGCTCAGGTACATCAGTGCCTTCAAAAGTTATACATTTTAAAAATTATTCTCTATAGCTATGGATATTTAAATTATAGCATACATATACTTTTCAATAATATATTTGTTCCTCGCTATTTCAATTTATCAACATCCTTATGAGTTGGTAAATAATTTACTATTTAATAGAACAAAATAAAGCTATTACTTAAAGCAGATTCATTATATGCAAATATTATGGCATAAAATTTCGTGGATTCTTTTATAGTAAGTTAAAAAAGAAAAAGCAATTAAGGCGTTAAAATCCAAGGTAAAGTATACAGTAACAAGTATGATCTACTTTTGAAGTACCGTACTGATATCTCAAGAGAGCTAAATCCAAGGATCGCAACCCCTTCATACCTCCATCGACGATTTGAAGAAGACCAGCTATTACCATTTCAAAGTAATGCATGGGCAATGACTCTCGACACAACTAGACTAGTAGTAACGCAATGCTCAATCTTGGGGCAGAACTCTATATCTCTTGGGAACCAAGAGTTATAGAGTTTGTCTAGGGGCGATAGATTATACGAGTATTCTCGGTTCTCTTAGTACTGACACGGCGTCCACTGAATGGTTAACATCGACATGAACACTACTAGAGAATCCGGTGTATCCGTGTGGGATGGTAGTCAGAGTCTAGATTTTGTGTAGGGAAGAGAACTGAGTACGAGGCTTATTAATTAATTATCTGACAATCAGACTAATAATATTAAGGTTTAGGTCCCTTTGTTACTCTGATTGTTTCGATATTACTAAATTACTGTTTCTAAGGAATAGTGAAACTGAGATTCATTATAAAGAAAATCACTCAACTACACTCAATTACCTTTATTTTATTGTTTTGCGTTTTATAAAGTTTAAATACGAGATAAACAAATGACCAATTAGAATTTGATTCATAGTGTGAGTTTTACTACCGCAATATCCATAACTGGTCGTTAGTCACTTTCAACTAAAAGTTTCAATAATAATTATTGCACTCTATCAGTCTTGTCCAAAAACTTCTCAACATGAATAATACCACACAACAGTTCATTTCACATATGCCAATCAAAAGATTTGACAAAAAAATAAAATTCCAAGCTCAAACTTGTATGAAGGTGATATTCAATCACTTGGTTTTGGTGAAAAATCAGCTGAGAAGCTTTTTGAAGAAGTAATTTTTTTATTTGTGTAACCCAAAACGTTTTATAATAACTTTTAAAGTATTTAGGGAGATTTATATTTTATAGCGACCATTTCCGTTCTTGCTTTTGTAATTTTGTACTTTTATTTTATACATATTTTCAGTTACAAGAATTAAAAGTATGATTCAACAACATTTAAAATCGTCTATTTACAGTAAAAAATACGAATAAGTTTAGCAAAAGTTTAAGTAAAAAGACGGAGTTAATCATCACTGACTTAAAAATATACGTTAGCAAGCTAATAATTATTTCTATATCAAAGTAAGAAAATTTTAGTAAAACAATTTATTCTAGTAAGTGAAATAGAATATTAACTTTGACGAGTTGCTATTAGTGACGTCTAATACACAGAGTTCTCCATACTAACCTAACCTTATTACACATCGTAGCCTAATCAAACCTAACCTAACTTGAACACTTTAAATGTTGCAGCTGTGTTGTTGAAAAACTCACAATATTAACTTTATCATCGAACATTTTCCAAACTAAGCCGAGTCGATACACAAAGGCACAAATCACCATTAGCCATAAATATTTGACAACGTGCTGTGTGTTTATATTTTAACAGTTCACTTTGGAAAAGGTAAACTTCATCTATAAATTAAAATGTAAAAAGCAATGGGATGGAAAGTCACGTTTAAATAAGTTAGTATTCAATTTCATTTGTTTCTGTTGAACAACACAGTACAATGTACATTCAGGAATTACTTTGTACAATAGTTTTTATTTGGTTGATTTAAATTTTTAAATAACAATATAAAGTAAATATGCATTCTATTTGTATGATTCTGTGGTCATATACCACATTTGTTACTTAAATTTAAAATTCGTTATACTAAAAGTAGGTAGTCTAGTTTTTTTTTTTTTTTGCCTGCGATAAGTCAACGCATAATGAGATTTTCAAAATTTAAGTAAACACTTTTGACAGTGTAAAATAATCAATGATCCTAAATAAAAATTCAGTAAAGAAATATTATATACTTATTGTAAATGAAATAACTGATTTTTAATTGTACTTGCTCTATAACATACTTTTTAGTTAGCAGAACATTCATATTCATGTTAAAAAGATAATTTTTTATCAAATCTTTTTTGATTTTTACAATAAGGTTTAAACCATTTAGGTTTTAAATCATTTTGACATTGAAAAGTTTATGTGCATAGTTAATGTATAAAATAATATAATAATATTTTATTTTTTACAGCATACACAGTTTCTTACCTTTGACCTATTATAAATAATTTATGTTTTATTGTTAATATTTTTCTAGGATTGATAGCCTACTTTAAATGCATTCTCGTTGCTGTTTTTGCTTCCTGTTTGTATACCTGAGAGTGCAAACCTGAGGTCAAAAGGATGACTCAGTCACAAAATACAGCTACTCAAAAAATTTAACTATTCAACTAGGAAGAAGTGTTATTCAACTAGAGAAATATACTACAGTTAATTAATTTGTTTAAGTAACAATTTTGCTTAAAATACTTTGATCCTAACAAAAAAAGTAATGCTCACAGTTTTAAAGATAAATAATACTGTGAATAAACACGTCATATGATTGTTTGTATGAAGACTATTAACAAATTGAGGCAGCAGTCAACAACAATGTATGTAACAATGTATACGGTATGGAAACAGCAGGATATTTATAATTATTATACGCCATACAAATTAACTAACAATAATAAATTATGAGTTTTAACAGTTAGTCAATAATTACAAAAACAGATCACTACTTTATTGTTTATTTTATTGTTATAAATTATTTTTTATTAAGTCTAAAAAAATAGCACTATTCTATTAAGATAGACATAAATATAATTTATTGTTGATGTGTTTATTTAGTTTCATATATATAGTAATATATATAATTATTACTAACAGTACTGAGATTGTACACGTTCTCGAAGAACCAGAATCACACATCACATGTGACAAGAGACGGATGTTCTCAATTTATTACTGCTGTCATGTCTCAGATCGACTCTGTCTTCACGTACTCTCTGGTCTTATTACGAGAGTCGAGGAATATACAACGCTTGTTTCAAATATATAAATAGACTACAGTTAAATAGTTTATTTTAGTAAAATATTTTGCTTAAAATACACTTTGATCATAACGAAAAAATTAATGCTCAAAACTTGTTTGAAAAAAAAAAAAAAATAAATAAAGGTGTGATTTTAAAATAAAAACAGTAACTAATATATACATTTTAAGTATGAAATAGGATTTTTTGATGAAATAATAATAAAACATTCGTTTTTAATTTATCCATTAAAACATTGGATAACTTCAAAATTTATACGATAAATAGCTGGAACTGGTGTTATTCTTATGTACGGTAAATCGTAATGATATGTATACGGGATTGGGCAAAAGTTTGGAATATATTTATTAATTTCAAAACCCTTGAAAGAAATGTAATGAAACTTTGTACTTACGTTCATGTTTCTATACTAAACTTTTTTATACATATTTTACTTCTTTTTCGCATGGTCAGGTGATGGCCTATGAAGGAAGTCTTAAAATTTTTAAATGTAAGCTTACCTCGAGTTATACATAAATTTAAAGGTCTTTGTTTGTAAAACACAACAGTGCAAACCTGAGGTCAAAAAGATGACTCAGTCAGAAAATATAAGCACTCAAAGAATTTAAAGTAAGAGTTGGGTAAAAGTATGAAATGTATTTATTAATTTTTAAAAACTATTAAAAGAAATGCAATGAAACTTCTAAAAGTTTATAAAAACTATAAAAACTTTTATAGTTATGTAGGCCTACGTGTACCTATGCCAAACATTTATGCATATTTAACTTGTTTTTTGCATTGCCAATGGATGGCCCAAGAAGGAAGTCTTAGAAATTAAAATAAAAGCCTAACTCGAATTAAACCTCATTTTAAAGGTCTTTTTTGTAAAAAAAACAAGAGTACAAACCTGAGGTCAAAATGATAACCCAGTCAGAAAAAAAGCCTCTTAAAGATTAAATGTCATATAACTAATACTGCTTAAGGACAAGGCCAAAATAGTTATTATCTATCGCTGCGTAGAGCTATATTGTATCTGACTGATTATGAGAAATTAATTTATCATAAAAAACAAGTAACAAACATTATAATATGTTCTTAAACTATTTTTAGAGTAAACTTGATGTCAAATGGGTTTAAATAATTTAAATTTTTTTTGTTAAATAAAATAGTTATTTTTATAATGCTACGTTACGATTGTTAACAAACCAAACAACAGGGACCTCAAACTGTTAAATAAATAGCCGTGTAACTAAGGAGAGTTAATAATATGACATTAAAGTCTCTGAATCATTGTATTTTCTGACTGGGTCATGCTTTTGACCTCAGGTTTGCACTCTTGTATTGTACAAATAAATACCTTCAAAATTAGGCACAACTCGAGGTAGACTTACATTTCAAATTTTTAAGACTTCTTCATGAGCCATTCCCTGGCCATATGAACAAGTAAAACATATCTAAATGTTTAGTATAGAAACATGTACATAACTACAAAGTTTCATTACATTTCTTTCAATAGTTTTAAAATTAATAAATATAGGTACTCCAGAAATTTACCCAACCCTGACATTAAATTTTTTAAATGCTGTATTTTCTGACTGGGTCATAATTTTGACCTTAAATTTGCATTTTTGTATTCTATAACAAAAGCCCTTTAAAATTAGGTATAAGTCAATGTAGGCTTACATTTAACATTTATAAAACTTCCTACATGGACTATCTCCTGCATACACGAAAAAGAGGTAAAATATATCTAAATGTTTATTATAGGAACATGTACATAACTACAAAGTTTCATTAAATTTCTTTCAATAGTTTTAAAATTAATAAATATATTCCAGACTTTTGCCCAACCCTGTATATAAGAAAAACTTGTATGTGTATCTGAGATATAGTGTTACAAAGATGTATAACTGAGATGATAGCAGGGAATTTGCGCTGGTTTTCTGTGATTGGAGTGAGGATAATCAAAGGACGAGTGATAAAAATATTTGGTTAGTCAGAAAGGGTTTCTGATCATTTGAAACCTTTGTTTCGCGTGAAAATAAATAACATTGATTGAGTATAGATTGCACTGTTTTTGATATATAGATGCTTGGTAAATATTTTCCAGCTAAGATTGTAGTCAGAAAATGTATTAAAGCTATTCATAATTTATTAAGGAACAAATATACCTATACTATTGAATTACTTTTTTGTTAGTAAAGGTAACTCCAAATGAATTACTTTTGAATATAAGTATAAGGATAGAAAATCAATAGAGTATGTGCCTTAAATAAATATGTTGTTAAATATATCGTTCTTACTTTATAGTTAGACGTATTTTCTTTACAATGATCATAAGTTTAATACTTCAAACTAATATATTATAAAACATTTCCATTGTACTGGTAAGAACTCTTGAACGTACAAACGGATTTCTATAGTGTTGATAGATAGTTGTTGGCTTACCTTTTTAATGCATATAATTGTAGGAACAAATTAACTAAAATTGCTTCTCCCGAGAGGGGTTTCGGTTCCCCAAACGTGTTGGTAGAAAAACAAATTTACGACTCACTACACAAATTTATTACGATATACTGTAGGTACAATATATAAAACTATTATGGTAACCGATCAATACAGCAAAACAGCTATTGAATTGTAACCACAGTTTAAACTTATTAAAACATATGTAATCTTTTAATAAGTTTGTAATAATGGTAGGATTATGATGACATGTAAATAACTATTTATTTCAAAAGAACAATACCAGGATCGTAACAAACATTTGAATACGATTATTTTGATTCTACTTCTGTTTTTCATTTGATATTTTCAATAAATATGAGAACACACACACACACACACACACACACACACACACACACACACACACACACACACACACACACACACACACACACACACACACACACACACACACACACACACACACACACACACACACACACACACACACACACACACACACACACACACACACACACACACACACACACACATATATATATATATATATATATATGTTCATTAAGAATTACAATTATTTGTTAATATTTATGTTTATTTATACTTTTGCTGTATTATATTTTGGTAACCGATTCTAGTTATATATTAAGACAGTCAGAAGCCGGAAGACGGAAGAATTACTGTGGCCTCGAGGTGTTTGACCACTAGAAGGTCACTGTGTTTGGATATATTCGTGGGCCAGCGAGGGCATCGGGGTAGTGACCGGCCGGGAGTTTGCAGGGTTGGTTGTACCAGTGTGCTGCTGAGGTTCTGTTGGGTGTAGAGGACTTTGCCGTTCGTTACTAGACGAAGTTTTGGGCTCAACTAGTTCTAGGTGTGTTCGATCTTTATCTCGATTACAACTAATTGTTAAATTGTTTTTCAACTCTAGGCCACACGTCAATTAGTGGAAGCCTTGCCGAGCTTAGTTGATTGATGAAGTATAGTTTATGACAAATGTATAATTGTATTATATTTTTCGGAATCGTCTTTTCTTTCAGCTAAGATAAGTTTGTATAAGTCGGTTGCTATTATTTGTTCTAGTATATCTTTGGTTTAGTCCAGTAAAGAATATTTTACTATCTCATTTTACAGCGTTTAATTATTTGAACTCTAGAGTTATGCCCTTGTAGTGTTATAACCCTAGATTACTCTTTTTACGCTTATTTAATATAGGAAGGGTAGGTCTTATCACAAAGAGAACCAATTGTAATTAGCCATTACTATTTCAGTAGTTAGCAATTCCGTGAGTCTAACAGACCATCATGAGCTTCCCGATTAAGACTGTATAACATTAGGCCTACTTTAAAAGTATTATTGATGAAGTCCAGTTTACTTCCTCTGTAAATCTCTCTGGTCTGATGTGGTTTATCGGAATCTTTCTTCAAAATATTCGTAAATGTTGTACTTATATTGTAATTATGTTAGTATTGTGAAGCTTCCTTGTACTATCTCAATAATATAATATTTTGTTTTAAAAAGTGTTGTATATTTAAAGGATATATTGTTAATTTAGTTTATTGAACATTTATTTTGGTTTATTGCATGCTTTTTTTCTGTAAATTGGCATTGTCGTTAATTAAATAAATGAAGAATTGTAATTCAATCCGATTAATATAAAAAACTACATATGTTTCATTGAACTAAGCGTATTGTTGTAATACATGTGTAGTTAAAAGTTTATTTTCACAAGGATTTATTTCAAAAGACTAAATTTGCAGTAAAAAATTCGACAAGTTCATGGTACATTCCCCATATAAGAATAAAATTTATAAGTACATATGTTAGAATAGTTACATCTGAAACACGTGATTCTGGAGAAATAAAGACATTTATACTTACAGGCAAGAAAGTTCGAATTTTTTAATTACTACTATTCAAGCTAAATGTGTAAAACTATTCTAGTAAAAATAGATTTTTAGGTATTATTAAGACAATATTTTAAATTGGAGTAAGCAGGATTGCACTTTTTAGCAATTTACAAGAAATTGGTTAACATGCTGCCTATTACTAACTAGCCTTTTTAAAAATATAACCTTCAATAATCTAATTATCTGTTGAAACTTACAATATTATATTTCAACTTTTTTTAAAATCCTAGTGCTTATTTTTTTATTAATTTTATGTTCATATAAAACTCAAACAATTTTATTTTATCTATTCCAATATCAAACCATTTACAACAGCAATACACAGCGGCCTAAAATAGTGCTACAAACAGCCTAAAATTAGCTGCATATTGAACAGCGTGTTTTGATATATAAACAAACGAAAAATTACCAATTCTACGATGTAAATATCTGTAGAAATGCATAATCAGACATGAAAGTATTACAAATTCGAATATAACATCATAAATAACTGTTACAGAAAATGTCTAACTAATAAAATAAAAACTGTGAAATGGTAACTATGCAAATTATATAAAAAATGTATAAACAAATACTGTACGGAACATAAATAATATACACAAATATAAAACACAAATTGAAAGCTACAACAGAAGGAAATATCATTGTTTAAGGCAAATAACACATACAGATCTATTACATCTTAGGAAAGGAAGCGCACTTACTGCAATCACTAACTTGCGTTTATGACGTCACTTGTTTTTTTATGACGCGATGCATTAAGTTATGATTTTTTGATTGATTGTAATATGCACAGCAAAATATTTTGATTATAAATTTAATTAATATAAACCTAGACAAAGTCCATGGCTTTATTTTGCAAGCGGCTAATATGAGACTTCAAAGGATCGGCAGGAAGTGAACTGGGAATCCTGTTCGCAAGGAGTGTCCCTGCTCCCCTTTCACCCTTTGTAGGCCACCTGGATGAAATCTGCTTCCCAGATCCCATTTCTCAATAACCCTTATTGACAGTCTAGAAGGATTGTTTATAACACATTGTCAATATGTATTTAGTAGAGGTAATGTGTGAATTGTATTATTAGTAAAAGAAAAACGTTATCATTATTGTAAGTACTGTAGTTCTTTGGTTACTTCTTGGCCAATCACAAGCAAAACACGTGAAAAGTATACTTTCATGTTAATCCAATTATTGGTGATTGTTAAAAATGGCTTGTTAGAAAAAAAATTAGCTAAACAAAGTTCCAGTTTGGTCCGAGAAATTAAATCATATCTAATAATAAAATTAGTTAGTAAATAAGCAGTTACAGATGTAAAACACTAAGATATTTCCACATAAGTAAAAATTTACAGATTCTCATAACGAAAATTATAAAATGTCATAGGTCGTAAGGAATACTATTACTAAGAGACCTACTAATGTCGGTTGGTTATGAAAAGATAGAAAATAGGAATTTATTTCCTTTACATTAGCCATACTTCATGTGAAAATTAAAAACATATTCTTCAATGGAGTTTCATTTATGAACGTTTTATAAAAAGTACCATATCATAGTAATAATAGTGACCTTTCCAAATTACGTATGCTGCTGTAAATTATAAGAATCTTCCCATAATTAGTATATACTTCAGTGGTGCAGTTGCTCAACCATACTTCATAGTGTTTTTTTTCAAATTAATTTTATAACCTTCAAATATGCATTTCGATAAACATTTTTGAAATTTTCATCGATGGAGTAATTTATGAAACATCTTTATAGATGATAAAACATCTATCAATAAATCAGGATGGCCTATACTACTTACACCATGGGATGGCCTATACTTTTACTCCATGGGATAATCTCTTACTAACATCTAGGAATCATGAAGTGTATAATAATATTAAACTTATTACAAAGACTTGACATCTTTAAAATGAAAGTGATCATTTGGTTTGAATCATTGGTAGACTACGAATCGTTCCATATTCAAAAAACGTCATCGATCGTGACTAACTTGTTAATTCGGGTCACCATACACTAGTTAACGTCTCTGGCA
Source organism: Stictocephala bisonia (assembly GCA_035578905.1). Taxonomy (NCBI): domain Eukaryota; kingdom Metazoa; phylum Arthropoda; class Insecta; order Hemiptera; family Membracidae; genus Stictocephala; species Stictocephala bisonia. Next base: position 345,174 of record JAQJVL010000117.1, on the reverse strand, counting down.
GGAGAGGTTACCATTTCCGGTGCAACCTTTAATTTCCTGTCCGTTGCAGATTCATCATCTTGCCATCCATCCGGCTTTAGTACCTCTAGAGTTATGCTGGCCCATGAGTTTACCCATTAACAACCATTGTTTAGTGTCCACAATGGATTTAAAAATTTTTTCACAGAAATCAAATATTAAACAGACCTCGCATTGTTTTTTATAATCATTTCTCTGTTTGACTCAATATTTGTGAGAGGGAAATCAATTCATAAAATTGCAGTGGTATTAAGAGGCGTAAAAAAGTAAAGAAATATTTTTTGGTTCCAAAATTAAAACAAAGTTGTATGGGTAAAACAAAACTCATCTAGTATAAATAACTGAGTTGTACATTTTTATGTAAATTTTTGTATCTAAAAAAATCTGAAATAATTATTTGATTGTCGTAATTTTAAAATATAATAATTTTTTACATAAAGAAATCTGTTTAAATCAAAACAGTGATGTTCAACTAGGTTTTATTAAGTTTATATCAGAAATAATTTTCAATTAGTGATATTAATATGTAAAATATACAACAGCATTCATTTCAAAGATAAAGAGAATTTAACACACTAACTGTTCCAGTTATATATTAGTTATCATGCATCAACTTCATTCTAGTAAATTGTATTGATTGAAAATCGTACGTTAGTACAGTGCTACTATAATATTGTTATAATGTATTAAAAAAATAATTATTATTTTTTTACTTATGCTATATAATGGTTTATTTCAGAGATATGGGATTACAGTTATTGTAAACAATTGATAGTTAGTGAAAAAAAAAACACTTTGGTTAAAGGAACTAGTTCACAATGTTGTTGGACTCTACAATGCATTCATGTCGTAGGAGAAGGATAAGTAAAACAAAATGGTAGCAGCTAGTTATGTTTACTACGTCTACACTTGGCTATTCGACACAAATCACAAAGTACTGTATACTTGTTTGGTTATCATACGTTACGTGGTCCGTCAGGGGTAATCGGAAATAACGTAATGTACACAAAATTCCATGCCAAGTGATACACTTCAAAGTGTTTACAAACGTGGCTGTGTAGTAACTTTTGCCATTCAAGATCAATTAAGTCTCATCACTAAATCTTATCATTCTTTCTCACCTGAAGATGGTTTATTATTAATAAACAAATAATTATTAATAAAGAAATAAAAACTTTATTAATAATTTAATTATGTATAATATATAAAATGCGTTTTGAAAATTATTTGACAGTTTATATGCACCAAATGTTCTTAAATGATCTCTGGTGCAGAATGATCCGTAAATTATGAACCAACATTAGTTCCCATTGAAGAACATTGGAAGTTTATTGTATCATGTCTGTCGACATATGGCCTCCACAGTCACGTAGTCCGGCTTGATACATTGCTACACCTACTACAGTCTGTGCTTTACAGTTTGTTGTTTTCCAACCCGGGAGATTTAGTGCCAAATACTGTGAGATCAGATAATTCTACACTTTTACGTTAAATTGAAGGGGCTAAAACAATAGTTGCCTCTGCTTGTTTCAAACTAGTTTTATAGGTAAGGTCTACTTACATTAGAAAAAATATATTTTAACTGTACTAAACATTTTTATGATGTTTTTCCTTTACTGTTATGAAGTGTAAAATGGCAATATAATAATATAACATTTAAAATATACATTTTGATTTTTTTGACAAGAAAAACAGTAATAAACCAATTTTTGTCGAAAAATATCAGAATTTAATTAACTTGATCTTAGAAATAGTCTACATTATCATTAAACTGTTTTACTGAATTAGTGACATTGAATATATTTTGTAAATGTTGCCTTGTGTGATAGTTATTAACAATCTTGGTGAAAGAAATAACAGGCCGTATCTACCCCAAATTTCCCCACCTTGCAATAGGCCACTTTTTATCGATGTGATGGCTTAAAGATATCCACGGATATAAAGGTAAGCAAGTGTAGAGAACAACCACGTTGCGAAGCAAGGGCTGTCGGCTAATGCAAAATAAGTATCACTATGCAAGACGACATATACCTACATGTAATACAGAAACCACATCAAACAAGTAATCAGTTGAGTGTAATAACCATATAAATTATACGTTTTTAATAATCCTACAATTTTTAATTTTTGATTAATGCATTTTCGCCAGTTACGCCATCTTGAGATTATAATAACCAAATTGTACAAAAATATAAAACATATGTTAAAAAATATAGAATTTGTTAATATCAAAACATTGATGGATAAGTTTTTAAAATTTAAAAACAAAGTTTTGAATTGTTTAAGTTGTTTTCTAATTCATTTATAATTACAGGTAAAAATATATTATTAAAATTAACACATGGCTGAGAAATGCAGTCATCTTTTTTGATAACTTTCAATTTTATTTCTCTTTTTCCATGATTTTTCTCTATATATAATATGAATCTTCAAATTTTATATCATGCTTGTTATTAATAGCATGTTCAACTAATTTTAATTGTTCAGTATTTTCAGTTTTAAAATTATATATATGTGTGTTCCTTTACTATTGTTTAAACAGGTCTTGATGTTTGTACCAAAAATAGTTGATTACAACACGACTGCTTTCGACCCCTTTGTTAGGTTTACAATACTAAAATTTATTTTAACAAAGGTTAACAGAACATATATAATATAAAAACTTCACAGAAAAATTAGAATTTTCAAAAAAAAACAAAATAATACGGAAGAGCGGTGGAGATAACACATCGATGAAGTGTAGAAGTAAACAGAATCTATTACAAATAATATGAGAAAGAAAAGAACGTAATATTTTATTAATGTAATGAGGATGTGTGTCAGTAAAAGAAATAAGCAAATAATTAGAATAAATTAGCAACTTACACACAAACTCAAATTGGATAAAAGAAATAATGGAAGAGATGAAAGAACTTCCATGAAAAGGTCCATGTATTTGAGGACCATTATAAATAAAAAATATTAAAAGACAAACAAAAATGATTCTAACCAACGATACATAGAATAACTACAGCAGAAAGAGCATTTTTAAGAAGCAGAAAAACAGAGGAGATCCTGAATAATGAAGGATATACTTTCCAAAAGACATTAGTAATCCTATGATGACCTCAATAGAAAAAAGAAAGTGAGAAAACAGATTTTATCTACGCAGGTTGTGTCGCAAACAGTTTTGCCCCTTAAAATTACTGGAAACGTAAAATAATCTAAATCTTCACTATACGTATATCTTCTCCTTCTAAAGGTATATTCTGGAACTATCAGACTAATATTGCAGTAACAACTCTGTAGCCATGCAGACCCCTATAGAGTGAACAACTATCTGCCAGTAAAAAATCTTAAAATACTAACGGTTAAGATTAACAGGTTAACATTTATATTAACAATAATATAAGATATTTAAGAATTAAAACATTATTTTGCTCCTAATGATATTTTTAAACAATACTTAAATATCGCATATTCACCTTGATGTTTTGAAAACAGTTCTACCAAGGTTCCAACCCCCCCCCCAAAAAAAACCCTTACATTTAAGTGATATTGTCCTACCCTTTCAACCACGTATGAAAAAAAGTAATTCATTACATATCTTAACTTTTAGAAATATAGTTAAACTTTGAAATACCTGAGACTGGTTGTATCCAGTGAGATGTAAGGTATGAAATATTTACATGTTACTCCAAGAGGCTTTGACTGAGCACTTACACGCCTTTGATGTAACTTGTAACACCTGGGACCTCTATATCTTTGCTTCAGTGCCAATGTGACTGTCGCAGATGGATGGCAACTATACGAGTTTTACTTTCATCGGCTAGCCCTTCTGGTAGTCAAGTATTAGTTGGAGAGGGCCGGCTCTTTGAGAAGTGGTCCACAAAACACTCATCAAAATAGTGGCCCACCCATACACGTACAGTGTTATTGACCCGTCCACCCGCCCATACACGTACAATGTTATTGACCTAACCTCCCACCCAAATACGTACACCAATACCACTGTACATGTATGGGTGGGCCGGCGGGTCAATACCATTGTACATGTATGGGTGGGCCGGCGGGTCAATACCACTGTACATGTATGGGTGGGCCGGCGGGTTAATACCACTGTACGTGTATGGGTGGGTGGGCGAGTCAATAACACTGTACGTGTATGGGTGGGTGGGTATATATATATATATATATATATATATATATATATATATATATATATATATATATATATATGTATCTTCCAAAGTAATAATTTAAATTTATAATAATAATGATAAATTTGCTTGTTATAATAAATCCCTAAAGATACCAATATATAAAATATAGCATAAGACATGGCAACAGACCAAGATGTATACGGATGTTTTCGGAGAAAACAAGAGAGGAACTATTAAAGCATGACTATTGAAGAAAGATAATGGTTAAGAACAAGGCAAGGAATACCTGTAAATGAGTAGTCGTCACCGTAAAATGCAGAAAGTATATTTGATTGGTTAAAAACATTTTAATTAAGAGGAAAATTACTATAAATTAAGTTAACATTGCAAGTTATTCTAGATGTATTGATGATACAAGGGTGTAAAATGTTTTACTGGCGTTTATGAAATAATTAACAGATTGCTTTAGGTTGGGGGAAGAGTGGCATACAGTGTAATTGAATATTATAAGTTAAATTTATTCTTTTTTGAGAGTGACATTTGTAAAATACTTGCAAATCCAGAGATTAAATAAAATTAAAACAAAAGTAATACATTTTGTTCTACAACAGCTATTAGAAAAATTATTGTCACAATATATTTTAAGTGTAAAAAATGGATTAGTTCAGGGCGAGGAAGATTCTCAAAGTAAGAATACTATAACAAATTTACAAATCCTAGTCCGCGATGTAACTTAACATGACATTTTATAATGAATTAGCTAGTAATAAACAAACATTTTGTATTGTTGAGCTAGATCATGTTAAATAATAAAGTTAAGCAAATTAAATTATGTAAATTAGCCCAAGTCAGTTTACTTCCTTCAGGAGGTTTAAGTATTGACTACACAACAACTGTGCTAGTCCTATTTTATATAAGACATTTCTTGTATAAAATAGTGATCACAAAATAACAAGTTCGGTATCACTAGGTTATTCATTTATTTAAATGCTACTTACCAGTATTGACAACATCAATAACAATGCAGCATACGAGTATAATGACAACAATCACATAAGAAAAGAAAACGATAAACTCGTAGCACTTAAAATAAGTTAACTTCGTTTCGATGGATAAATAACCACAACAAACAAACAAATCAAAAATAATTAATTATAATAAGAACTAAAATCTAAAAGAAAAATGAATTATTATAAAAATGGTTAAACTATATTACTGTTAAACTTAGCTATAAACTATATGTTGTATGAATAGGAAATGACACACGAATTTGTTATATATACAAATGGTGAGGTTAGGACTACATAGTCCTCTCTTACATCTAACCATTACACATTTTCTAGTTTAAAGTGTTTATTTAAGTTTGCGCAAATTATAATTTACTTGGATAGGAAATGACACACGTATTTGTTATATATATACAAATGGTGAGGTTAGGACTACATAGTCCTTTCTTACATCTAACCATTACACATTTTCTAGATTAAAGTGTTTATTTAGGTTTGCGCAAATTATAATTTACTTGGATAGGAAATGACACACGTATTTGCTATATATACAAATGGTGAGGTTAGGACTACATAGTCCTTTCTTACATCTAACCATTACACATTTTCTAGTTTAAAGTGTTTATTTAAGTTTGCGCAAATTATAATTTACTTGGATAGGAAATGACACACGTATTTGTTATATATACAAATGGTGAGGTTAGGACTACATAGTCCTTTCTTACATCTAACCATTACACATTTTCTAGTTTAAAGTGTTTATTTAAGTTTGCATAAATTATAATTTACTTACAGCTATGAGCAAAAATTTTTAAATAACATGTAAAACACTGATAAATTATATTAAGCTCAAATGTTTCTAACATAACTTAGAGAAGTGATTTTCACTCGTTTGCTGTTGTTATTTCACATATAACATGAAATAATCCCCCAACATGTTGTATGTAGTACTGATACCGTGACACAGGGTATTACGTAAGATACATTGTTTACGCTGCTGACGTCATCGCTGCTTCAGCTGTTTCACATTTTATGCAAACACTGGAAGCTTAAGTTTACAAAACAATGTTCACAGAATTGTTAACAATGTAGTAAGGTAGAATATCTTTTATGTTAATTTTTTATTAAATAAAGCACTCAATTATCGACAGCCATGAAATTAAGTTTCATGATTAACGCAAAAAGTTTTTATTTTTGAATTCAACATTTTTTAACTTATGGTAAAATATCAATTGAAAATTATACATATGATAATATAAATTTAATTTGTGTATTGACGAACGTCGAATACTGGCCTTGACTGTAAGTTTTTATCAATAATGTTCAGCTTGTACTGTACTACTTTGCCCCCCCCCCCCTCTTACTATGTCTGAATATTTTCCTCACACAGATAAATAGGGAAATGGGTTTAAGATGGATATTGACCTCTCTTTGAAAAAATATACTGACTCTATGTCATTTCATAAAGTAAAAAAGTTTGATGGATAATGTAGACTAATAAAATAAATTGAAGAAGAAACAGTAAAATTAATACAATTGCCATAAAATAACCCTTAGACACAATAATAATCATATACAAATGGTAATGTTTGTAAAGTTCACACTATGTAACGAAAGGATTTCACTTGCCTCGCTTATGTTCACTCTCTTCTGTCTAGATCTGTTACCATGTAAAGATAGATCATATTGTCTCCTATTTATCTGTAGAGCAGATAACTGACATATATGGTTAGTGATCATTACTAACGGAAACACTGTTTGTAAGAGGGATGTTTACTCACTACTTAGGTAAGATAAGTGTAGTGCACGTATTTATATACGTTTTTGGCTCGAAAGCCGGTGAAATAACTAATTATTTTTAATAGACCTGTTACTGGAATAAATCATTTTGCACTTTTGAAAGAGTTGTGATGGGGTAATAAATTATGTACAAAAAGTTTTAAGTGGACTATAAACTACCTTACGCCGAACTTGCCTATTAGATTTGTTTAATATGACGACACTTACTGACAGACGCAAAATAAATTTTTTTTAAGTTCATAGAACTGAACTGAACTTTAAAATAGTACTGAAATTCATAAGAATCTTCATAAGCTGGTGAGCGTAGCACTAGGCAATACCGACTTTTTGAGTCAACTTGATTTCTGTGTCCCTCGACCGAAGTCACGTAATTCTCTTGTTTTTGCTCCTCGCTGCTCTCGCACCAATCTTGGTTATCACTCGCCTCTCAATACAATTTGTCGGCTGTGTAACACGTATGAATTCGATTAATTTAGCTACACATTAAAGAAATTCAATTTTTTCTCAATTGAAATGTTTAAGAATAGCCGTAAGCCTACCTAATTAATTTCTCCTCAATCACTGTTGTCTTAATTTTATTGTTATTTGCTGAAATATTTATTTGCACGTTGTTATTGTTACATTTTTAGATCTTTACTTTTGCCGGTTTTTTATTAAGTTTTTCTGTTAATGTAGTTCCTAGTTTCATATACTTAGGTGCGTAAATGCTATTTGTTTGTTACAATAATATATTTATTTGTTATATATTTTTTTAAGCAATTCCATATGTATTACATTTATTTAATCGATTTGTTTCGGCTTTGAGAACTCTGTTGGATAAAATGAATATTAGGTTTTTTTTCTAGGAATAAAAAGGCTGTGTTATATAGTGCATATGACAAACAAGATCTTGATTTTCTTTTCTTTGTTATAAAAATGTTTTTTTTTCTTTAGTGCTATAATGTAATCGGCATTAGCTGTTTTGTAGCACTTAAATTAAATAAAATAAATAAAAAACGTTTCTACTCCTTCAGTTGTTTACACAAACGTGATAGTGACTTGTGGTTCTCAAATTGAACTAAATAATATACTTTCATATTCATATACAATATTGCCTTCATACTTGATATCCAAAATTTGATCCAAAAGTTTTTCTGTGAATGATTTCTAACAATGCCGATACTGACCTATGCAGCAGAAACATGGGTGATGTACCAGAGAATAAAAAGGAGAAATGAGATATAAATAGAACAGTGAAATGAAATGTCTGCGAAGCATAATAGGAGAGACAAGAAGATATAAGATGAGACATCAAGACTGATATGGTATGGGTACTTACAAATAATGGAAGAGAGCAGGATTCCCAGGAAGATGCATAAAGGTGGGAGCGAAGCGACCAAGAAGAAGACCAAGAGATAGAGAGGCCTACAAAGTGACATCGATTTCATTCGGTCTGAGGATGGAAAATGTTGTTTACCTTAATCGATCTCAAAATTACATTAAACATTTTATAATGTTTAACTTGACTGTAATTTTTACTGAGACGTAAACTGTTAATAAATAAGTTTTATGTAAGTGAAGTTGGAACTAAACCAAACTCAATTTAATATAACTGCTACAGACTGAACCTCCACCGTCGGACTTCCCAGTCACTTAATATAACAGCTACAGACTGAACCTCCACCGTCGGACTTCCCAGTCACTTAATATAACAGCTACAGACTGAACCTCCACCGTCGGACTTCCCAGTCACTTAATATAACTGCTACAGACTGAACCTCCACCGTCGGACTTCCCAGTCACTTAATAAAACTGCTACAGACTGAACCTCCACCGTCGGACTTCCCAGTCACTTAATATAACTGCTACATACTGAACCTCCACCGTCGGACTTCCCAGTCACTTAATATAACTGCTACAGACTGAACCTCCACCGTCGGACTTCCCAGTCACTTAATGTAACTGCTACAGACTGAACCTCCGCCGTCGGACTTCCCAGTCACTTAATATAACTGCTACAGACTGAACCTCCACCGTCGGACTTCCCAGTCACTTAATATAACTGCTACAGACTGAACCTCCGCTGTCGGACTTCCCGGTCACTTAATATAACTGCTACAGACTGAACCTCCACCGTCGGACTTCCCAGTCACTTAATATAACTGCTACAGACTGAACCTCCACCGTCGGACTTCCCAGTCACTTAATATAACTGCTACAGACTGAACCTCCACCGTCGGACTTTCCAGTCACTTAATATAACTGCTACAGACTGAACCTCCGCCGTCGGACTTCCCAGTCACTTAATATAACTGCTACAGACTGAACCTCCACCGTCGGACTTCCCAGTCACTTAATACTGAATTCAAAACAAGTTTACTTCGGGTCTGGAAAGTGATAAGTGGAATGAATATGGATAACCTCTAACCAAATTAGCGGAGTTCACGAGGCACGCCACCCCGTAGTACTGCAGTTCCGGACTGGAGATGTCTGTGCCATAACATCGGTATATTTAGAAAGAATTTAATGATAGAAAATATCACCATACTAACGTAGAATATGATTGGCTACTGACTAAAATAATTTTTATTGTTTACAATATATCCCTGCATTTGCATTATTCTATTTTTAGAAAATATATCATCACTAAAACTTATTTGGACTCTAATAACACTTTCAAACTACAGCAAAGGTCTTAAAACTACAGCATAAACATTTAAATTATTTATTAAATTCTTACCTTCTGAGCTGAAATTCAATTAAATGTTTCATAAATTTACATTAGACATAAATATTTAAAAAAAGGCAAATTATTCGGTTAGAGAAACCGACACGAAAACTTTTAAAGAAATAATAGAAAAGTAAAACCTTTAACCAATATAGGATGGTGAAATGTGTTCTGTTTTCCTATAAAAATTTTTTAACTTCATTAAAGAACCTAATTTCAGATATTATGTTAACTTACTAAATCGTACTTTTTCTATTTTAACTTCTTAATACAAATGTCGGATAACTCTCTCAACAAACGTAGTATACAGGAGACTCTGATTGCTTAAAGATAAGAATTACTGGGTGGTTTCATTAAGAACAAATATACATTTTACATACCTATTCTCTCGTTAGTGAGAAGAAGTATCGTATATTCTCGTGTAGGCCTATGTTGGTTTACCACTTCATAACTGAATGAAAATGAATAATGAATAACGATATTTATTCACAATATCTTGACAATTAAATGAACATAAAACTGAAGTGAATAATACTAACCACTGTTTCCAGTAATGTTGTTAGTGAACAACAATAATAATAATATTAAAATAAATTAACAAATAACTCAGTCCAGTCTTTTTTTAAGTATTGCAGTCTTATATATAACTACAAAGGTATTCTGTAGCGTTAATTAAATTCAAAATACTACTAAAATAACAGTATTTGATAATTAAATTAAAATTAATATTTGACAGTTCATAAACTAATGTTTCATATAATTTACTCTAAGTTAAGGCCTGGCTCAGACAACTTGTGTCAGACAACTTGTGTATTGTGTATAACCAGTTCTTTACCTTATGGCAAAATTCCTTATTGTCGTTGCTTTCTTTAATGTTTAATGGTAATTTATTGAAATAGTTTGGGCCTAAGTAATGAAAAGATTGTTTGAAGAACATTTTGTTTATTTTGGGTTTGATAAATAATCTATTCTTGTTACTTCTCATATCGTGATGAATTTTAGTTGAGCCTCTACGGCCACTTCGTATATAAAATATTTTTAATGTTTTATAGATGAATAACTGTATTAAAGGAAACAATTAAAATACTTTAAAATATTTTGGAAAACTTACTAAGTTGAAATAGTACTAAAAATAAAATAATACTGAAAATGTTAAAATTTAACTTTATTAAGAAATTAATTATATGACAACGTTCTTTACGAGAGGAAAGGCTAGAACTGCAATTAAAATGTTTTAACATACTTCAATTAAACTTAATTAGTCCTGAGTAACTAATTTTAGGATTAAAAAAATAATTTTGATGCATTACATAGTTTTCATTATTCCGGAGATTAGCTATTGCCACGTAGCCCAATGGTGAGTTTCAGAACAAAACTTGCCTCGTACCTAAATCTCGGAAGAGAGGACTAACTCAACTGTTTAAAGGCTAATCTTATAAGATTGAAAATTTGGAGCACCTAATGACATCAAGTATTCCTATCATATACTCGCTTAATATAGTAGGCCTAACCGTATCCTAAGTTGCACAATAGGATACCCTATTTGGGTGGTGATTGAGAGATAGTCAGAAAGCTAAATCAAATGAATTTAAAACTAACTATTCTTAGCGTATGCCACTTACAATAATCTGGAGCTTTGCCGTATGATAGCATTTTAAAGCTATACTATAACTATATTTTAAAATATTTAATAAATAACATTTAAACTCGACTTAGGTTGAAGTCTTTTAAATAAAAGTTGAATCAAAGATCGAAAGACTTGTCTGCATTCTTACAAATATTTGGAAATCATTTTCCACGGCAGAATTTAAAATCTTCACACTGGTTGGTTTTCGTTTAATTTTAAAATGCACAACAATTGTTAATACCACAACAGTTTATTTGATTAGGCAGATATTAGTCGTTACCAATTCCAAATATACCAACTTAAACACAAAAAGGCAAAATGTCTTTTTTTGGAGAAATATAATAGGTGAGATTTATAAGTAAAATCAGTATGTATAATCAGTGTATATTTTTCAATGCAATGTCGTAAGTTAGCAGGGGTTTGACTACCATGTCTCCCCCCACCCACCCATACACGTACAATGGTAATTACCCACCCGCCCACTTATACACGTACAGTGGTAATTACCCACCCGCCCGAACCATACATGTACAGTGGTAATGAACGTACACTTACAGTGGTAATGACCCACCCTCCCGCCCATACACGTACAGTGGTAATGGCCCACCCGCCCTCCCATACACGTACAGTGGTAATGACCCACCCGCCCGCCCATATACGTGCAGTGGTAATTACCCACCCACCCTCCCATACACGTACAGTGATATTGACCTCCCCGCCCACCCATAAACGCACTGTAGTATTGGGAGAAGGGTGGGTAGGTGGGTCAATACCACTGTAAGAGTTGGTGAGTCATATTTGTACTAACGTCTTTTTCGCTGGTCATTTTGAACATATACGTTCCTTCATTCGTGTAAGGTAGGTGGGTGGGTCAGTGTTGACGTATATGGATGGGTGGCAAGGTTTACAAAATATCACACAAGTTTGTTTATTCCCATTACCAATGAAAACACTTCTATATATGAATAAAACATACATAGGGAAATAGTCAGACTTCCTATAGCAGACGGAACGAGCTTGGCGCGGCTGCCGATACGCAGCGCTGCTGGAAATTTCTGCTACTTACCTCTCTCACAACCCAATACCGCTGTCCACTATTTACTTTATCTCTCTAACTCAAGGCCATTTTTAATATTCACTCCCTTTTTCCGGGTGGCCACACTGCTCTCTGTCATTTTCGGTCTCACTCTAGGATGCCGCGAAACAAGCTCGACCCAGCTGTACCAAGTTAGCAAAATTAGAAAAAACTAGTCTGACTTTTTAACATTGGCCTTTCGCTTCTTTTAGATGTTTATTCATTGCTATTTATCAGAAAGAGATAACAAATTCATTCAAACTCAGTTTTTTTTCTATCAAACATGTTCAGAATTTTTGAATTCCCCAAACTTCTGCCCCTTCACATTGTGGGGGCTTACACTAACAGAACCAACCATGGCTGTCAGCCTACAGTAATGCATATTAAAATACAAATTGGCAGTTATAAGTGATTTTGCCAATTAAGAATCCTCACAATACCAACACTCAAAAGGGTTATCAGCTGTTATTAATGCCCTAACGAAATTAAGTGGGCAGTTAACAGAGGCCGAGTCCTCAATAAGGACGGCTCGTACTGTCGGCAAGGGTGTATGTAACCGGATATACGGAGTGATCGTGGTTGAGGGGGCCGGGCCGACAAAGGCGGTAAAAAGATCCGCCCATAGTCGGATAATTTGTCCACCTGGGCTGATCAGACCTACTGCATGTCTTCCGTTATTGGCCAGATGGGAGTAGATTACCTGTGGACTGTAACTTGAGGAACATTTGTTGTATTAATGTGATATGGCCAAATCTATTCAAGTAAAACAAACTTTTCCCTTCTACTACTCAACTTTTGATGAGTAAAAAGCATTCTTCTTTCATAAAGACACTCGAATCCTCTTGGTACTGTATGAACACATTACTGTCTTTTGGATAAATATAATAGTAAATAAATTTTCAGCTAAAGTAGTTTTTTAAAAGTGTTGTGAAGCTAATTCCTGAATTTACTGTGAAGAATTTGTTTTCAGGAAAAGTTATTATGAATGTGAAACTTGGAAGAATCAATACTTAAAGTTTAGTACAGGTACATTTTGGTACAACTCCATTACTCAACAATAATTATTTAATATTTGTATTCATTATTCATCTCTAAGACGCCGATCGTAGAGATATATACTATTTAATATATCTCTTTTTAATATATCTCTTTTTAATACATCTTTAAATAGTATATTTAATATATATATTAAATATACTATTTAAAGAACTCTTTAAATAGTATATTATCTAAGGAAACATGGAATATACATCAAGGGAGCTTACATTCCGAAAAACAATTTGAAAGATTTTTAAATGTCTTCAACTATAATTTGTCACTAACTTGTCCGTTAAAAAAGGGGAGAATAGGGAATAAAATTAATATAAAATCTTGGGTAACAATAGGCATCCGCGTCTCATCACAGAAGCTCAAAGAATTAGACATGCAAAAAAGACAAAATAAATCTACAGAATTCATAAATTATTATAAAACATATAAAAGAATATATAGGAAGATCATAAAAGTAGCTAAGGCACGATACTTATACAAACGACTGAGTACGAGTAACAACCTGTCAAAAGATGCGTGGAGGTTAATAGACACAGACAGGAAAAGCAAAATGGTTCAGTTCCCTTCTGATATGCCAAGCCCAGAGTGTTTCAACAATTACTTTGCAAATCTAGGTAAAGAAAAACAAGCACTGATAACACAACCCAAGCTACAAACAATGAATGATGTACATAGTCCAAATACATTCAGTTTAAACCCGACAGATCCAGTAGAAATTTATAACATTATTATGAATTTAAAAAATAATAACTCGGCCGGATACGATGGCATAACTCACAGGGTTATTCGCCATTGTGCAAGCAACATTTGTAAACCTCTTTCAGATTTAATTAATTTATCATTTTCTGAAGGCTTATTTCCACAGGAACTGAAGCAGACAATAAACCGACCAATATTTAAAAGTGGAAAGAGTGATTCCCCGGAAAATTGGCGACCAATTGCAAACGTTTCGACATTTTCAAAGATTTATGAGCATGTTTTTGCGCGTAGATTGTTAAATTTTTTGTCTGAACATGACTTAATATGTAAAGAACAATTCGGATTTGTACAGAGGAAAAATACAACAGATGGCATGGTTAATTTTATTTCTAAAGATATTATAGCCTTGGATAAGAAATGTAAAGCTGTAGGTGTTTTTTTAGATTTGCAGAAGGTATTTGATTGTCTCGATCATGAAATACTCTTCGATAGACTTTACAATCTGGGGATACGTGGAATACCCTTAGACTGGATCAAATCATTTTTAATGTCAAGGACTCAAAGTGTTCAATTAAAAGACGCGCGTTCAAGTGATATAGAAATCAATTTCGGTATTCCTCAAGGCACTGTCCTAGGTCCCATTATATTCGTCTTATATACAAACAGTATAACAAAATCAGTGAACAATTTAAATGTAACAATGTATGCTGATGATGTGGCTATACTCATCAAAAACAACACTCTCGCCGATTTAGAAATAGATAGTCATCTTCAACTCACTAATTTATTCCAATACCTAAATATTAATAATCTACAAGTAAATCCAGCTAAAACCAGTTGCATACATTTTAAAAACTATAGAATTATTGATACCAATCCGTTGATTATTATGAATGAATTTGAGCTTCCATTCCAAACTGAAACGAAATACCTTGGCCTAACGTTTGACCAACACTTTACGTGGACCTCACACATAGACAGTATTTGTTCAAAATTATCGTCACAATTATTTTTGCTAAATAGATTTTCTAATTATGGTAATTTTTTCATTATGAAACTAATTTATATGGCACTAATAGAATCAAGATTGAGATATGGAATTATTCTCTGGGGCTCTGCGTCCCATACTGCATTAATACGAGTGTTCCGTTTGCAGAAAAGGGCTATCCGCGTAATGGCTGGTGTAAATAGAAGAACTTCTTGTAAAGAAATCTTTAAATCATTTAAAATATTAACTTTATCATCTCTGTACATATATGAAATGATCATATTTTACAAATTTAAAATTTCAAAATTTCAGACCGGTTCAAATATACATAACTATAGTACAAGATTTTGTAATCAACACAGGCAGTCATCTCATAGATTGGAGTTGACAGCTTCACTTCCCCAGAATATAGGCCCTAAGTTGTTTAATAGACTGCCTAACCATATAAAACAGCAAATATGCGAAAAGCAATTTAAATCTTCCCTGCAGCACTTCTTGTTAAGTGGAGCTTTCTACACTGTTGAGGAATTTCTAATGGAACAATAGGTTTTATTAATGACAAATATGTAAACAAATATTATTAATTAATAGAAATTTAATTTAAGCTATAACAACCTAACTTTAATTGTTATATCATTTTTATACATGACCATTGTAATACAATTGTATAATTGTCCACTACAAAATAAATATATTTTGATTTTGATTTTGATATGGGCGAATATGAGGAGTGAATGAGTGTAGAGTAAGGAGTGTAGTCATTGTTACTATCTGAGTTCGGCTTAGCTCAGAAAGGACTATTTATTAGTAGCCCAATAGCCAGGACAACTATGGGACCTACAGCTTACGTGGAATCCAAACCACGTAGTGTTGGTCTCACTTTCAGCTAACTCAGAAGTATGACACTCAGTTTTCTCCCCTACACAACATCCGAACCTTGACTACCATTCAACACGGACAGTCCAGACTTCTCTAGTAGTGTCTACGTTGATGACAACCATTGAGCGGACGCCGTGTCGGTATTAAGAGAACCGAGCATGGAACCTATCGCCTACAATCTCCCAAACACTTTGTCCCCAAGTAGCTGAGTTACAGCACTGCGCCAACAGTGCCGACACTCAGGTGAATACATTGGAAACACATCTTGAACATTTTAGGTTATGTCGTATATTTACAACAATCAGGTCATGTATCAGAACATCGCTTCAAATATTAGATACAAAAGTTAGTGCAGACCATCGATATTTAGAATTTCCTTATATACATTAGACACAAAGATACAATTGTTCGAGCAATTTTTATAATCAATTTTTATATATAGGACGTTTTCTTACTTTTATTCAAACACAGATTATGTTGCATTTATGGTAGATGAAGGCTGTTTTAGCATCGTTAGTCAAATATTAATTAAGCTGATGAAAACCTGCCAAAAATAGGACAACTCAATTAACCTGGCATCAATTTATGAATTAAGACCATCAGTTAAGAACAATTAATAATACCTGTAACATTTAAATGTTTGTTGAAAATGATCCTTAAATTTTTATTTGAAATCTTGTTATTAATTGGAAAGATTTTTAATTGTCTAGTAAAATACTAAAATAAACATAACTTATGAACGTATAGGATACTTAAAAAAAACCTTTACAAAAACTTTACCTGGATAGCCCATTAAGAATCTACAGAGACTGCCGGCCACGTTGGTTTTAATCCTATAACGAACAATGTTATTTGCAAATCTATATTTTTTCGTTATTTATTAACTAAACATGTATTTGAGGTGTCATTTTAAACGTTATTAAATTGAACATTGGGTTTGCTTTTGATATTGTGAATAGATACACCTAGTTTTGAAAAATAAGTAAAAATAAAA
Organism: Stictocephala bisonia; assembly: GCA_035578905.1. NCBI lineage: Eukaryota > Metazoa > Arthropoda > Insecta > Hemiptera > Membracidae > Stictocephala > Stictocephala bisonia. Next base: position 328,188 of record JAQJVL010000117.1, on the reverse strand, counting down.
ACTTCAAATTAAATATTTTAAAAATATTTTCTACAAAACTAGTTAATTAATTAAGCAATTCATTAACATTAATTATTTAATTCAATCAGTTAAATGTAGTTATTTCGGTGATACATTGGTCTAAATATAGTTTTTAGAGAGTGATTCAATTAGTAGATTAAACCAAACTAAACAGTAGGTACGGAATGTCAACAAAATATCATTAAATTTGATGTGCAATGCTTAATAATAGTAAACGTTTTCATATGATGTATGATTAGTTAAATAATAAATAATTTACTATCTTAAAAATGACAAACTGAAAAGAACAAAAATCTTATATTTGTTAACAGTCAAAATTTAAACACGAAAACACTATGAAAAATTTATATAACACATTTATAATAAGAACTACGATTTTTAGGACAACATTTACAAACCTAAGATATTCATTACAAATTTAAAATTGTTGCTACTAATGCAATTTTATTTCAAACATTACTACTGTATATGACAGAATATTACGGTATTTAGATGGAACAAAGACATATAACCAAGATACTTACGTGTATTTATAAACTGAAATTGTTACTAGTATACAAATTCAATTTATAACTTAAAGATAATTAGGCCTATACACTAAATACAATAATTGTTGTTAATGTTAAAATTTCGTTTCGACCATTAACAGATGACAGAATACTGTATTTTTTTATAACTAAGAAGTACATAATGTATTGAAAAATCAACTAAAATTAATTGTTGTTACAGTTTCAATTGCATTTAAATCATTAATTTGTGACAGTAAATTTTGAGAAATTACAACTTTTTTTGTGCACTTCCTTTTTTGGGAGTACTTGAAAGCAATTAATTTATTCACGTGGCGTATACGAATATACGTACACACTAAAATTAACTGTGCGATAGAATGGAGGATCTATGGTATTTTCTATTAGTACCTTTTGTTTTCCTGGTGTTATTGGTACACACAAATACTGCATAACTGGGTATGTTTACATTACACACACAAACCTAGTAATCATTACACTTAAAAATATAATAATATAAACATATATTTGAGGTTAAACAACGTAGCCTATGCACCGCGTATGCCGTACCGTGCAATGGCAGGGCGAGATGGTGCTCTGTTGAGCCTCACTTGACGTCACGAGAAATGGAGTTAGGGCGGGGCAGATGTGGCGTATAGGCACACCCATCTTTCTTTCCACCATGAGTAAACCGGTTGTGGTAAAACTGGGAGGGTGCAACCCTCTCTATACCCAGAGGAACAACTTATGCGTTTTCTGCAGTAATTGGGAAAAAAAATTTATATAAAAATAAATATATTTATAAAAATTGAGTTATGTCCGTATCATGATTTATTGGGTGATTTTACAAAATTTATTGTATGAAGAATGTCTCAAATCTATAAATTCTAAGGAACAAAACACACACAATTGAAATATAACTTTAGGATCTTTTCCGTTATACGTATACCACTATTTAATGTCGGATCTTTTCCGTTATGTGTCAGCAATCCCAAAATATTTCCATATACATCGTGCCGCGGCAGTTATGGTTAGGTTAGGTTAGCATAGCCTATTGTAGAATGTTTTTACAAATTACAGGTTCATTCTACAATATAATAACCTAACCTAACCATAACTGCCGCGGCGCGATGTATATGGGCGGCCTCGATGTATTGGGATTCTAAAGGTTGAAAATGAGGAAAACATGTTTTAAATCAATAAATTGAATACCGTGTTCCGTTATTTATACCAAACAATGGTTAAAATGTATTATTCAATATATTTAAATAGTGGTATACGTATAACGGAAAAGATACGTATAATAATAAAGTTATATTATTAAAAAGCTGAGTACTACTTTATCTTTAAACAAAACCGTAAATCCACGCCAGAAATAATACAGCCTTATATCTACTTGTGTTAGAAACTAAGGATGTATTCTCTCTGATACCTGTTTGTTATAAGTAGTAGTACAATACTATATACTTATTCAAATACTTTCAAAAATCGATTGTATTAATATTACTGTATAAGGAGTTCAATGTCACACACACATATACAAAATACCGTAATGTTAAGCATATTACATTATTGGCTTGTAATTCATGTTCAATGTAACATTAACATAATCTCCTTTAATATACATCTCTATAGGAAAATTATATGCTGCATACAATAAATAGACAGTACAGTTTAATTGAATATTCATACCAATCAGATAACATTTGTTTTCATTTTGTTTGCCCCAGTTAGTTGTGAGGTACCACGTATATTGATAAAATCGAAATAAAATTGGTAAACAATCGAAAAACAAACATAAAATCCACTCACAGTATCATAAATTTAGGCAAACACCAGTGGTCGTTTTTAGGTATTTGTACACGAGAGTTGTTTGCATAAAAACTGAATCAGCTGAGGCAGCGTTTGACGTCAGCAACGTAAACAACGTTGCTACCTAAAGCATTTTGTGCAGTATAAGCTTTATGAATAGTTATATAAGTGATTAATATAGGTCCTTTAAGGACCCTTAAATATTGACTCGCCGTGTTTATATCTTGTTATTTACGATTAGACCTTCAGGACTATTCCTCAAGAACAATAATTTTATTTTGAAATACCTAAATGTCATCACTCAAAACACAGAGGATTGAAAAACCTTTGTGTGAATAGTGGTCAGTATATTAATTCTATAGTAAATTTGCATATTATTGTAATTGTGCTTATATAACTTAAAGTGAATGTACGGACGCTCAAACCAACACTTAACGACTTTTGAGACACCAAGAACATAACAAGTTTTTCAACCAATTTTCAAACATCTGTTTTCTTTTTTTACAAATTATAATTTTAATGCTCGTTATAATTTTATTACATAATAATTAAATCCTGTATTTTTAAATAAACTAACGCTGTAAGAATCAAGATTTGAATGGTTAAATTATTATGAAGAAATTAGGCCTTTTAACAATAGAATTTAAACTGCAATTTCCAATACTTTATTTGTATCTTAAATAAGACGTTGTTGACATTCCACAAACATATTCCACTCAAATAAAGTTATATTTATGTCATTTCCTTGAGTGAACCAGACTTTAATGTAAATTTACATTATACAGTATTAACATTAAATCTAGATATAATCTTGTAGCTAAGTATCTACGTTTAGTAGAAAATATTGAAAATTCCCAGGACTATTTAATACTTAGGATGAAATATAACGTTCCCAGCCCATCTGCTAAAAATGGAACCCCGACATGAAATGTTAGTTCCCTTAAAATTCCTTAATATTGAAATGCCTTTCATAAATTATTGAACTAATTAAACTCACTTAACAAGTGATAACACGATTTTAACTACATTCGTTTCCAGTATAAAATAAGAATTGAATATCGTAATAAAATGTAAATAATGACTTAATTAGAATATTATGTTATAGTAAAAATAAAGTGCAAGTGGAACTAACACAATATAAGTACATTACAATGCAAGTAAATTACAATATAAGTACATTACAATGCAGGTACATTACAATACAAGTGCAATACAATGCAAGTACATTACAACACAGGTACCTACAATACAAGTACATTAAAATACAAGTAGATTACAATGCAAGTACATTAGAATATAAGTACATTAAAATACAAGCAAATTACAATACAAGTTGATTACAATGCAAGTATTTCAAGTACATTACAATACAAGTACAACAATACAAGTACATTACAAAAAAGTACATTACATTACAAGTACATTACAATACAAGTACATTATAATATAATTAAATTATTATACAAGTACATTACAATACAAGTAGATTACAATGCAAGTACATTATAATACAAGTACAACAATACAAGTACATTACAATAAAAGTGCATTACAATATAAGTACATTACATTACAAGTGCATTACAATATAAGTACATTACAATACAAGTAGATTACAATGCAAGTACATTATAATACAAGTACATTAGAATTCAAGAACAATACAATACAATTACATTACAATAAAAGTGCATTACAATATAAGTATATTACATTACAAGTGCATTACAATACAAGTACATTACATTACAAGTACATTACAATATAGGTACATTACAATACAAGTACATTACATGCAAGTACATTACAATGCAAGTACATAACAATACAAGTACATTAAAATACAAGTACTATACAATACATCATGTATAACTATTATAAACCACATTTACCTTCATCAGACCAGAGGGATTGACAAAGAAACTAACCTGGTATTCAAATACTCAACTTATATATTTATGTTCATCCCATTGTGAATCCCCCCGATCTGAGGGGGGTAAATGTGGTTTATGAAAGCGCTTACAACAATGTATATTGTAGATTTTATATTTATATTTTAGTAAATAATTTATGTTATGCGAAGTTCACTTGCATTGTAAAATATGTATGGAATCATATTTATTTATTGCATACCAAAGAAGTTACAAATGAAAACTTTCCTTTTTCTGATTTATTTTAAAGTATTATTTGGTATTATACTGAGCAACACGTAGGAAAATAATAATAATAATCTATAAATATAAGTGAGCTCTGATGGAACAAAATGAGGAAGTCAAGTGGAACATTCCACAGCAGTGATCTACAGGCTCAATGAGCTATGTAACGGGAATAGTTGGGAACTGTGATGGTATTGTAACTGTGGAGCGACAGAATAGCCGGGAATTTCCGTGACAAATTGGAAGCCTTTCATTGATAACTTGCGATCTCGTAAATTTATTCATTTATGCTCAGGTTGGACAAAATGTAACGCTGATTTATTGAAAATTTTGTTTAATTAGTTTACTCTCATATTTTAACTAATTCTAATATGAAACATTAAAACAAATCGCTGAAATTATGTTAAAAACATTTCACTTTTTAGTGTAGGTACTTCTAAAAAAAGTAACCAGTAACTTGTACCTTAAGTAAAAACAATGATAGTGTATAAATTCTGCACAGTTTAGGAGATTTAATATAGTGGGAAAATAGTTTAAATTTTAACTTAAATTTAAAACTGTTGTAACTTAAATTTAAGTTACGATAGGTTAGAATAGTTTTTAAGTAGATTACTGTTCCCCAAATAATAACCTTAAAATCTGTCAACAGTTTTTATTCTTATTTTATCTCAGTTATGAAGTACTTAAAATGTACCAACTATACTTAGGAAATACAAACTATAACACTGTTTCGTTTATGATCATCGTACCTTTTTAATTTTACATTTGTTGTCTGTTGGTTAATTTGAAAAAATAAAAAAAGTTTAGAGATAGAGAAATACAAATTAACTAATAAGCAAAACACAGCATACTTTATGTACAGATATTAATAACTTAAATTTAAAACAGAAATACTACCACTAACAATATACACTGTGGCAGGTTAAATAATAATTATCTTTGTAATAAATTATTTTAACTATTTACAAGTACAAGTTTGTTGTGAAGAGCTACATATTTAAGAACAGATTTTATAAATTGAAAATTAGGAGCCATGTTTGCAGAAGGGAAGTGTTCATAGTTGGTTGGTGGACTTGCAACAATTATCCGTGAGCAATGGATCATACAGAATTGGAATGTAAATATATGTGTCAGTGCATACGTTGGCAAACATCATGTGCCTGGGGAGTGGGGGGCTCGTAACATTTAAGGGATGGTAAATACATTGGTAGTTGGCAATTAGTATAAAGTGGGTAATTTTCAAATATTTTGTATATTTTCTCGTTTGCGCAAATACAAATATTTCTAGCCTAAAGGTTATTTGAAAAATAAGCTTTATTTTTAACATTTTATTAAATAAATTATGGATTGCTAATATAAAATTACTAATTAAAATTGTTTTAACAATGATTATATATATATTACTAATACTTTTAACTGACTATAACATATTTTTATATTTTGAAGATTTTGGATTGATTTATGGGAATATTAAAAAAATATGAAAATATACAATGAAACAATGTATTTTAAACTTAATACAGCTCTACTGATGAAAATTAAGAGTATTAATTATTTATAGAAAAATAAATAACGGATATTTAATTTAATTCAAAATAACTTTAATTTAAATTCATTAAAATTAATAAATTGATTTAAAATACAAATGTTATTGATGTCACTTTGTTTTCGCTACTAGGAGTCTATTTAGCGAATGAAACTTATAATAACGTTTAATATCAATTTTAGTCATCATAAGAGCCGTATATCTTTGTGAAGTATATAAGATATTTTACTGTTACCATTTATATCAGATAGTCTGAGCCTAGCTTCATAGAAAGTTATTACAATTCATAATTAATATTATTACATGCTCACTACGAAATTTTCTTTAACAATTGTTGGATACAGAGTTTTTGACAATATGTATAATGGCACCATACCATATATTATTTAAATAGTGTTAATTCGTGTTTAATTATTCTGAAGTACCCACGCAATTTAAGAATAATGGCTTCTGGAAGCCAGTCCACTCACACTAAGTACTACCTTTTGTGGGATTGTCCAATCATTATTCAGAATATGATCTATGGTAAGTAAGGGTTTTGATGATTTAATAGAGGTACTAAATAATCAATCAGTTTCAGTCAAATTAAGAAAAATGTATGGCTTTTCTTATATTGCATTTGAATTACACGAAGTTCTTAAATTCGTAAGTTCATATTTAATTACGACGGAGGATTTCATTGTTTTGTGCACGCACGCACGCACGCACGCACGAACGCACGCACGCACACACACACACACACATACACACACACACACACACACACACACACACACACACACACACACACACACACACACACACACACACACACACACACACACACACACACACACACACACACACACACACACACACGCACGCACGCACGCGCGCACACACACACACACACACACACACACACACACACACACACACACACACACACACACACACACACACACACACACATTTCCATCACCTTGTAACACCAATACAGACCGTATGTTTGATCAATCCATAAAGTAAAGGGGTTGTTTTGCTTCTCGAAAAACGTAAAAAAATATTGCTGTCTATTTCAAGGGTTTAGTCCGTAATATTAGTCGTATCACAGCACTTGAAGTGTCATTTAGTAGGTAAACTATTCTTGTGGACCAAAAGTTGATTTTCGTAAAAAAGCATGTATTTTCGTAATTTATAAACATTGAAATATGTAGAAACTTACATGTCATTATTAACAACTTGAAATAACAACTCATAATATCATCTTATGGTCCACTAGATTGTACTCTTAGTAATCGTATGATGTACACTATAACTCACTATAACAATAAACACAAACTGTACAGTCGAAATAAAAAAAGCGTGATTTACTTTGCTAACGGTAAGATTGTATGTCTACTATAGAGCTATTGATTTTCTAGTGGTGGCTTGGCAGTTTAAAAAAATTACTACCTTAACCTTAAGCTTGAAAACAGTAAATGAATTATGTTTTAAATTATGGTTGCCTTATAAACCTTAAAAAATCGCGTTGTTTTCTCATAAGTTCCTTTACAAAGCTCGGCCTTGGTTTTTCACAGTGGAAGTCATGCACTACTTCGTGCTTGTTCCAGTTGAAATATATCAGCCTCAACTCAAAAGATGGATGAATGAATTTCTTTAAGTGTCCAAATTTAATGACGTCGTAACCTCTGACAAAGTCCTCGCCTTGTTTTATATGGTCGTCTGAAACATGACAATCCTTGTGGTATTCATTTAGCCTATATGAAACCATAAAACGATACTATTTTACTGTATACTGGTCTTTCATATGAAAAAAAGACTTTTATTTAAGCATATGGGACTTATGTATATTATATATGTAACATACATTTTGTTATTGGCACCCAAACCTTCAATTATTCATGAGTCCAATAATGCTGGACACCATGTTTAGGTATCGGTACATTATTTATGGTATTTTGAGCCCTTTAACAGTGAAATAAGCATGTTTAAGGCTATATTTGTATCCTCCCAATAAAGTACAGCTAGGCTTATTGAGACTAAATTACGAATAATGTTAGCATCGGGTGAGGATTTGACATCTTAGTGTGCATATGTTGATCTCTTAGGAGATTATTCCAGATATGCTTCTAATTACTGAAATGGGCATATTGTATATCTTATGTATCTTGATGTTATAATAATAATAATAATAATAATCTTTATTGATCACAGAAAATAATACAAATAACATTTACAAACAATATGAGAAAAACCACCACATGGGCTACCGCCTGTGGGCGATGGCTGAGTTTATTCAGTTTATGAATTGTTAATAAATACTAAATACTTAATTCTAAAACTAAAACATTATGAAACTAACAAACATTGTGAAGATGTCTAAAATTACGTATAATAATGGAAACTAACATAAAATAATAGTAAAATAGAGTTAAGGAGTTGAAAAAATGTCACTATCATTGCATACTACACTCATGTTCAACACTCGAAACATAAAACTTATTGCCACTCACACTCACGTTCAAACCACTCAGACCCTCAAAAATATCATTGCACGCTCACATTCAATCACATCAGAAGAATACACTAACATTACACACTCACACTCACGTTCAAACACTAAAGATGAACTTACATTGCACACTCATTCTCACTTTCAAACCACTCGGAAAAATGACACTCACCTTCAAACCACTCAAAAGATGAATCTCTCATTGCACACTCACATTCAAACGACTCAAATGATGACACTTACATTGCAAAATTCACACTCACATTCAAACCACTCAAAAGATGACACTACATTGCACACTCATACTCATGTTCAACCTCACCAATACTTACTCGCTCACACTCACGCTTATTCACCAATAAACATTCTACACATATCCTACACTCTTGCTTACCTTACTTACTCAATCAATGTCTCTCTCAATCATTTCAATTGCTACGAAAATATCCAAAACCAGTTACGCTCACCGGGCTGACCGTCATGTGAGGTACCCTGACCTACGGTCATTGGAAGTATCCCTGCCCAGCCCTAGTAACCATACTGTAATTTCTTTCTTAAAATATGTTTTACGATCAAAATCTATGGCTTTCATCTTGCGGAAGATTATAAAACAAAATATGAGCCAAGTACATTTCATTCGTCCTATTGATTGATTTCGTTACATGAGGTGTATTTATACCTATATTTACTTGGTGCCTGGTGGCGTAGGGGTGATGAACGGTTTCGTAAGAACTGTGGCTATGTTTAAAACTATACAAAAGCAAAACTTTAATGGCTGTTTATGGCTATATTAAAAAAAATATCACACTTGGCTCATGAAGCATTTTCTTTCAAATGACGGAGATATTTTTTTAATTACGAACTAAACTTTTTTATGGAACAACAGTTCAAGTATCTCAAGTAAGTCTGAAAGTCTAACATTAAAAGGAGAAGTGTTAACCATTGTGATAGCAAGAGGACTAATGTAAAAGGCACGAATTTGAACGAAAGGGTACTTTGTTTCAGCTTTAGTTCTTTGGCAAGCTTGATATAAAACAGCCATAAATTAACTAATAGTAAAAATAAAAAAGTGTTTTCCAAACCTTATATAAATGGTTTAATTTTAATTGCAAATGTCTATAAAATAAATCAAAAGCATGATTGATAAGTCATAGCACCCACTACTGCCTTTAATGTCGTAAAACTGTTCCAGCAAGGTCCACTGTATTTTTCATATTTTTGTACAACATAACGTACGCATAGGTAACTTAAAATAGTTAGTAATGGTACAAAAAGTGATACTACACAACTATTTGAACCAATATAGATTTAACAAAATTATTTGAACCAATATTGATAGTTTATTATATACATTTATTACGGTGTATGGCTTTCTATCGTAATAAAGTATCGTAATAAAAGAAAATTTAGCTCACCGGAACCAAAGAAGCTAAAAGTAGTTCCCTATACATAAAATGGTCATCCACTGTGTACAGTTAGTAGATCTTAATGGTGAAATAATCATAAGGCCATTGTAAAACAATGTGCGCAATTATCACGAATTATTTTATTATTTAGGAATCTGATAATCATTCAATATATTCATTTATATTGCTTTGTTTCAACTACTGGGCATTATAAGATTTCTTTATTTGAAAATTCTTGCAGGATATGCAATTATTTTACTCAAATATACTTTAAAACATTCAATTTGCATTAATTTCGTCTTGTACACGGAACAAAGCATAGTTTCAGTAACATGTTGAACTTGCTATTCTAATATGCATTTTGTTTAACAATAGGACTTTGATAAAGCCAAGTGCAAGATAGCAGAAGCAATACAAATTTTAAGTAAAATTGTTGTGACGTTTCTGCCATTTCGTGCCCCTACATTTCACGTTAATACAGTATCTAGTCACGTACCTTGCATTGGACCGATGCGAGCTACCACCAGGCTCGAGTAAGGAAGGTTTTCGATCTGCCAAGGCACTGGAACTGTCGTATTCCACCCCCGGCCCTCGTAGATGTTAAGGTCACCTCCGAGAATGAAACTAGAACAGGAATAATACACTTGTGATATTGTTTAATAATTCATTAAATATAATGATCCTTACTTCAATGCTTACATTTACGTTTACTATTAAATAACAAATGAAACATATTGCTTATGAAACAGGTTCTTAATAGACAGAATTTTATTTGTAATGATGTAATGATATAACATTTTTGTATGAGAATTAATTAACTGTATATGAAACAATGTTTTCTGGCATAGCATTATATTAATTGAAGTTGTGGTTTTATATCTTATAAACATGAAGTATAGGCTATGTATTTTCAAATATAATGAATCGAAATGTACATAATACTACAAAAATATTATTTATAAACAAATATTGTTTAGTTAAGGATTTATTTTACATATATAAGCTATGTTGAATACATAGTAACTGTGATGTAGAACCATGAGCAAAATAATAAGATAGTAGCCTATCTTCTGAAGATTTTATTACTGGAGTTATGAAGTGTCGGTATATTTAACCTAAGATTTTTAATTTATACTTATTCCCGTTTAAATAATTTATAAAAACTTGTAAAAGTTAATTTTATTCAAACATTTGAAGACTAATAGATAAGGTATGGACTTGACATTCTGGAACATTTTAAGCTGTGACACAAAAACAATTGTATCAGATAACTGATATGTAAAAACTTAATTTGCATAGCTCATGCTATCTATAAATATCTGATATTGAATTATTTCATTATCTTATAATTCTTGTTTATAGTATGTTTATATTTATTTTGAATACATTTGACCATTTACATTTATTATTAATAGAACGTAAATTGTACAGAGAAATTGAATACAAAGTTTCATGAATGGAGGAAAATATTTCATTAAAAAATGTAAATTGTTGACGTTACGTTTATAAATATGTGCAGAAATGTCGGCTTAAAGGGATTAGTTCCGAGTTAACTTTTTACTCCAACTTTTTTTCGTTTGCAAATCGAATGACAAGTTTGAGACATCATTGAGCGAAGGAGGTATCCGCGTCTTTTCTGACATAAGTCATTCGTAACGTTAAAAGAAAAATAATAATAATAATTTGATAAAAAACAACACATTAGGTCCTGTAAGTAGCCAGCCAAGTTTATGGAGATCATTCCTTGGGTTAAAACAAACAAAAAAATGTCATGTGTACAAATCGTCTATCTCACACCATTATCCGTCTGTCAGTACGTGATTTTAACGAAAAAGGTTAATATGTCGGACTTTTTTTAAATAATGTAATGAAAATTAGTATAAATGTTGATTGTTGTAGTATTTATATAACCTTTAAAGTCATTTTTGTACCATAATCCTTATAGAAATTATTTTTGTTCGGCCGAGAAATTCTTCTTATTTCATAAATATTTCATTTCTCACATAATTGTTGTTCGATCTTAGAAATTTTTATGCTAATGTATTTGTAGAAATACATTTTTAACTTTTTTTTTTTTAATTTACAAGTTCATTATTACAATTTAAGATTATTAAGATATTAGCTTTAAAAATATATAAAAAGACCACCTGTTTGAAAAGTATTAATATGAAATTTCAAGGGTATCAAATACTTCAAATATCAGAGTGTATACTAATTTTTATGATTTTATTTCAAAAAGTTTAGAGATATTAACCTTTTTGTAAAAATCACGTACAAACAGATAGATACGGATAACGGTGTGAAATAGACGATTTGTACACATGACAATTTTTGTTTGTTTAACCGAAGGAAAGACCTCCATAAATTTAGCTAAATATTTACAGACACCCTGTACATCTAAAGTCGTATTAACAGCGTAACGTAACGAATGTATAGAAGGAAACTTCGTATGGTTGCTCTTTTGTTATTTTAAATACATAAAACGGGAATAAAACGCACGTTACATAGCGAAATTATACCATAATGTGGTATTAGGAATTAGATTCAAGTATTGGCAGGTATTTACTTGTAAGGGATGTCGTACATCCCTTGACTTGTGTGGAAGCGCTGAAGTCGTTGTAATGCCTTGCTGCACTCCTCTTGTGTGGTGCAGTTCTCGGTATCTGTGTAGACGAAGGCGACAGTCCAGACAGGTGTGCGCATGGCCGGCGCAAGCTTTTTAGGAAGAGACGCCCCCCACTTGCTCCTTGGGATGAACTCATCCATACTCATCATCAGAGGAGGAGTCAGCATTTTGTCTGGAAACAAATGATGTGAAGATAAGGTCCACGAAGCAGTGGTGTAGTACAAATAGTACATTGGGGGAGGGGGAGGAGTAGTCTTAAGCATAAAGAATTTGAGCCTTTGTTAAAAATATCGTAGGTACGCCTCCTGGCTTTTCTTGCAACAATTTATTAGTACTGTACTGCACTGGTTCTCCCCTTATGTCTGAATAAGACCTCATACATATCAATAATCTTTGGGGAATGGGCATATTATCATTAAAAAGACGATTGGCATAAAAAAAAAAAAAAAAACTGAACTACCTACATTAAAATAAATCTGACACTATTGTAGGCATACAGAGGTGTATAGCTGTGACTAACCTTTGTTTACAGTTGTACTAACCATGTTCTTAAACTAAGACAGTTACATCGAGTAAAACAGGTATCACTCTCTACCAATGTCGGTGATTGAATCGTAATTTTATACAGTTTGTTGGATATTGTTATTTCTTTCAATAAAGATCATTTAAACAATCACTAGTTTGTAAAAAAAATCTCAGCCTGTTTTTATTTAGTTTCTTTCGCCTCAATTAAAATCACCAATGATCAATGAGCAAACAATGCTACCAATTAAATCGACTCAGCTGGGATTTTAGTGTTTTTAGGAATGCACTGATCTACCCTGCGTTCCTCAACTCACCATAAACCAACATAGCAAGGCAGGATAATTTTTTTATTTAGGATTTTTTCTTAATACTAAAAGTTCTTTAATAGTATTATGCAATTGTATGTAATTTCTCTTCAGTAACTAATAAGAAGTAAATATCCTGATAAATTATACTTATAAATAAAAAATATCAATTACAAACACAAAAGAAACTTATTTATTGTATACAAAATTGGTTACTAAATAAACAACTCCCGTATATATTTTATTAACTGTTCACTGATACATATGTAAGGAATACAAATAGTAAAATAAGGAAATAAAGAGAACCGTGATGGAACAGAATGAAGAAGTCAAGTGGAACATTCCTCAGCAGTGATCTACAGGCTCAATGAGCTATGTAATGGGAATAGTTGGGAACTGTGATGGTATTGTAACTGTGGAGCGACAGAATAGCCAGGAATTTCCATGACAAAATGGAAGCCTTTCATTGATAACTTGTGATCTCGCAAATGTTGACGGTTGCAATGAGAATGGAAACGTTTAAAGCAAAACACTTAAATTGATTTATAGTTGGACTTTCAATTTGATAAACTTTTATTTACAATTACAATCTTCATAGCAACCTTCTGCATTCAGAATATTTCTTTTTTATATCTATTTATTATAATTATTTTGTGATCTACATCCATAATATACCTTAATAAGAGGGCAATTTTTATACATTTTATTTATTTAATACTATAAGAAAATCTTGGTAGGACTTCAATATTATTTTTAATCATTGATACTGTACTTTTTTGTATTGTACAGTATTATTTTTAAATTATATACTGTATTTAAATTTTTAACATTAAGACACTGGTCGTGCAGATACGTTGAAATGTAGTTGTGAATGAATATGACTGGTGATAGTGTGGTCTCTGATAACAACTAAATGCTTGTAATCGTTAGAAAATATTCTTTATAAAAAGTCTAAAGAATAATTTACAGAGTGGGGGTTAGCTGACTGGACCCTTTATAAACAAAGGGGACAAGGTGCTTCCCTTTATCCCCTAAACTATTGATACTTAATCCTTAATAATACACAAGCTAATATTTTCTTTTAGATATACTTGCTCAATATTGTATTACAATTTAAATATATTTCATCTTCCAAATTATTTTAGTGTTTACATGTTATTTAATTTAATGTTATTTAATTTGTGTGTTAATGGTAACGATATACATTCAATGAGTAAACAAAAATTCAATTGAATTTACACCAAATATTGTTTTATTTGACTAATATACGCTTATAATCAAATTATACCACCATTTCAATGTTGTAAATGACGCAATATTGGAATTAATATTGTATACATATAGCCCCTAAAGACTTCTAGTATAGTGTTATTAGTGCTTATAAATTCATTCAGAATATGCGAGTCACATTAAAAATATCTAATATCCAATATAATTTTAAAATATTTTCATTACGTTTATTACTCTCATAGGCAACACTTTATTTGTTTGATAAACAATTATTTTCTTTGATAATAAATCATATTAATTACGTGTTAAAAAGTTTCCTCTTAAATATCAGTTCTATTTACTCTGCAAATTGTAAATTAAATGCATTATTATGTCTCCCGATAATACGTTTTTCAATATTTAAATATTGAAGATTAATTATGAAATTAATTTAATTAGATTTTCTTCCATGTTTGGTTCATTGCTTCTGAAAATACTCGTCATATTGAAAGTTGAAGTGTTTTAAAACAATAATGCAGTAGTATAAAAGAAAAGCCATTTTAAATACCATTCTTAAAATCTACTAGTCATTAAAATAATTAATTTCCTTGTATGGGTATTACTAGTAATGATGTTATAAAAACTTGAAAGGAGAAGTTAATAAAACGGCTGCTATCTGTACAGTTACCACTAAGTTAATAAAACGGCTGCTATCTGTACAGTTACCACTAAGTTAATAAAACGGCTGCTATCTGTACAGTTACCATCAAGTTAATAAAACGGCTGCTATCTGTGCAGTTACCACCAAGTTAATAAAACGGCTGCTATCTGTGCAGTTACCACCAAGTTAATAAAACGGCTGCTATCTGTACAGTTACCACCAAGTTAATAAAACGGCTGCTATCTGTACAGTTACCACTAAGTTAATAAAACGGCTGCTATCTGTGCAGTTACCACTAAGTTAATAAAACGGCTGCTATCTGTGCAGCTACCACCAAGTTAATAAAACGGCTGCTATCTGTACAGTTACCACTAAGTTAATAAAACGGCTGCTATCTGTGCAGTTACCACTAAGTTAATAAAACGGCTGCTATCTGTACAGTTACCACTAAGTTAATAAAACGGCTGCTATCTGTACAGTTACCATCAAGTTAATAAAACGGCTGCTATCTGTACAGTTACCATCAAGTTAATAAAACGGCTGCTATCTGTGCAGTTACCACTAAGTTAATAAAACGGCTGCTATCTGTACAGTTACCACTAAGTTAATAAAACGGCTGCTATCTGTGCAGTTACCACCAAGTTAATAAAACGGCTGCTATCTGTGCAGTTACCACCAAGTTAATAAAACGGCTGCTATCTGTACAGTTACCATCAAGTTAATAAAACGGCTGCTATCTGTACAGTTACCACTAAGTTAATAAAACGGCTGCTATCTGTGCAGTTACCACTAAGTTAATAAAACGGCTGCTATCTGTACAGTTACCACTAAGTTAATAAAACGGCTGCTATCTGTACAGTTACCATCAAGTTAATAAAACGGCTGCTATCTGTGCAGTTACCACCAAGTTAATAAAACAGCTGCTATCTGTGCAGTTACCACCAAGTTAATAAAACGGCTGCTATCTGTACAGTTACCACCAAGTTAATAAAACGGCTGCTATCTGTACAGTTACCACCAAGTTAATAAAACGGCTGCTATCTGTACAGTTACCACCAAGTTAATAAAACGGCTGCTATCTGTACAGTTACCACCAAGTTAATAAAACGGCTGCTATCTGTACAGTTACCACCAAGTTAATAAAACGGCTGCTATCTGTACAGTTACCACCAAGTTAATAAAACGGCTGCTATCTTTATAGTTT
Organism: Stictocephala bisonia; assembly: GCA_035578905.1. Classification (NCBI taxonomy): domain Eukaryota; kingdom Metazoa; phylum Arthropoda; class Insecta; order Hemiptera; family Membracidae; genus Stictocephala; species Stictocephala bisonia. Next base: position 311,717 of record JAQJVL010000117.1, on the reverse strand, counting down.
CCACCAAGTTAATAAAACGGCTGCTATCTGTACAGTTACCACCAAGTTAATAAAACGGCTGCTATCTGTACAGTTACCACCAAGTTAATAAAACGGCTGCTATCTGTACAGTTACCACCAAGTTAATAAAACGGCTGCTATCTGTACAGTTACCACCAAGTTAATAAAACGGCTGCTATCTGTACAGTTACCACCAAGTTAATAAAACGGCTGCTATCTGTACAGTTACCACCAAGTTAATAAAACGGCTGCTATCTGTACAGTTACCACCAAGTTAATAAAACGGCTGCTATCTGTACAGTTACCAAGTTAGTAGGATTTTGTGAACTTATACACTATTGTAACTTTTGTGTAACATTTATGTGTAGAGAGTAAGTTTCTCTGTAACATAGGATTTATACATAAATTGGAAAATTCAATCATTTGTCAATGAGAATTCCAGCTTTAGTAATTAGTACTATTATACCTACGTAATATGTGAGATAAATTTGTATAGATTATCATAAAAATTTGTAGTATTTTATCTTCGTACGAACAATAACCTTAGTATACCCCTTCACAAAACTATTATTTTTTTTTTAAATGTACACTTTAACGGCCCTAGATTCTTCAACGCACTGCCAAACTCTATAAAATGTGAAAATGGCGTTAGCAGGTTTTCTGGAAAATCCAAAGATTATCTTTTGTCTCATGCCTTCTACTGTACAGTATAGACAAATATTTCAAGTTCCAGCTTATGTGATTTATAATAATGTTTTGTTTTAAAGGGTAAGTTAAACTGTTAAACTACATTAATATTAAACTGTAAATTAATGTATAATTAATGACGCTATTACACAGTGTACAAAATGCTGTTAAAAATGAAGACATTTTAAATTTAATTTGATTTAATTTTGTAAACCTAAGAATATGTTTTTATTTCAATACGTAGAATACAATATGTATGATCATGGTGTTCAGATTATTACATATTTTATTTTACGTGGGTCACGAGGTTTCACTGACAAAAGATTTAAAAATTATAATATAACGAACTCATACATTGCAATTAGTTCCAAAAACTTAGTTACTAAATAAAAAGCAGCAATATCGTAGGAAAATTATGGCATGTAAAATACGAATACTTACCTAGTTAATAAACAAAATGTAAATGGATTTACAGTTTTACATAAACCATGGGATTCGTAAGAAAAATATCGATCCAAAAGCAAACAAGGAAAACTTGTCCCACTACACACTGACATTGTTAACTTGTATGTAGAAAAGTTAAAATCAAAAGAATCCAAATGTACTGCACATAATTCAGAACTAGGGTAGATAAACGTATAAGATAAATTGTTAATACATTTCAGATAACATTCAATAGATAACCTCATGTTTATTTGATAATCAGTAGAAAATTCTTTACACGAAACTTCATTAAAACTTCAGGATTAAATAAGTTTGGAAAGAAAAGTTTGTTTGTGAATTTATTTTAGTTTAATTATTAATGTTTTACTTACGTTATGTTTTGCTTTTATACATATTTCATAAACAATTATATCTCTCTTTAACAATTGTCTTAACTTAGATCATACAAATGATATACCCTTGTTACTATATGGTGAGATCTTGATTATTCATAATTTGTTATTATTGTTAGTCACTTAGAAAATTTCATAATATTATTTTAATCACAGAAAATCTTTTGTTCATATTAAGAAAATATAGGGTACTATAGCAATGATTTGAAATTATAATTCCTATAGTTTCATTAAATGAATAACTTTTATTCATGTATAGCAGACCTCATTATTTTATTCATGAGTTATAAATACAATAATAAATTAATATCCTTTTGAGGTTTCATGTTTTTTATTTATTAATTTGTGAATATTTCATGTCTTAGCATGTGGTTTACTGAAATCGACCATTTTAATAGTTTAACACTTTTGTTAGAATATTGTTTTATACTTGTGTCTTGTAACGGTTCCTTGATTGTGGTTTGATAAGATATCAGGGTATGCATATAACTTCAATTAAACAACGAATAATTGAAACTATAGTTTATTTAATGAATATACCAACTTGAGTTCAGAGCTCATACAGCAATGCCGGAACTAAGAGGCTTTTTAGAATGCTAGGATCAATGATGTGATGATATTTGAGTGCACCTGTTTTCTATTATCCTGCTTGAAAAACAATTAGTCAATAATTTGAGTGTCAGTAACAAATTATGATCATGGACTTTACATTGATGTTTCATAGTGTTTACAGATTTTCTATAGAATTATTTACTTCTTGTGTTATTGTTTGAACTAATTAAAAACGCCTCTTCAAGTAGACTTATACTTCAATAAGTCCCATAACTTTGTGAACCCCTGTGGTCTGAGATAGGTAAATATAGTTTCATTACCATTGTTCTTTTATAATTTATATTTATAAATTTTGTGAGGTATGACTTTAATTTGTTTTTATTTATACCAACAAGTATTATGACATTATTTTTAACACTAAATTGGGAAACGTTATAATACTACTCATATTGATGTGTAAAGTTCCAGAAAGTAAATAAACCTCATTTTATAAGGCATTGAAATAAAAAAAGTGTCTTGCGCATGCTTGCTTGTTCAATACTAACGACAGACTAATTTTATCACAACCTTATTCTTATATTTTGAGAGAAAATTATAATGAAGGCTATAAAATCAGTCAGGATCGTCTTCGTAAACATTCCAGTCCTGAGGGATGATGTCTAACGTGAAGGGAGATGTAAGGAACTCTTGGTCTATAGCATAGTCAAGAAGGTCATATCCCAACTTGAAGTCTTTAAGCTGCTTCTCCGGATCTTCTGCAAAAATAAAACCAAATAAAATTGTAATTTAAAACAATAAATGAAAGTTAAGCAACTCTGGATTGGCTTCTCATTAACATGGCTACATATAAAATGTCCTTCATAGTTTCAAATATAGGAGTAAAAAAAGAGATATGCACTTAAAGTGCATCTTCTAGTTTTCCTGAATTATAATCTCACCTCTAAAAACATTTAAGTTCAGCAATTTTCTTTAGTTTTATTTACTGTGGTCAATATACTGTAAAAAAAAAAAAAAAACAATCGATCAATTCTGTCAGATTTTTTTACTAATACCATTGATTTTACTATACATTTTTATATAGTAAAATCAATTCTAATACAACTTTAAATCAGCTGACAAATATCGTCAGATTACTGATATTTTAGGTAAAAGGTAAGTCAAGCAATTCAATCTAGGGCAGACGAATGTTCCATAACAAATACAGAATGGGTGGCGTTAAGTTGAGAATGACGACTTTAAATTGATTTAATGATTTAATTATTTTAACTTAGGTTGTATACTTAATATATGCATTTAAGGACTTTTATGTCAATCCATTATTTTAAGAGTTGACGTAGACTAAATTTCATATCTTTATAGCTAAAGGAACAAAATACTACAATAAAATATCTGTTATTTTAACACTTGTAAGGTACGTTATATACACTGTAAGAATAAATATTAACATATATACCAGGCCTACCTTGTATGGGTCCAACACAAGCAATGACTATAGTTTCCCTAATCTTGGGCTTGTATTCTAACGGCAAAGGAACAGACCTCAAAAATGAGCGACCCATGTAAATATTTCCGTCTCCTCCCAACATGAAGCTACAAAAGTCAATATTAAGAGAAAATTAACTCATATGAAAGCATAAAGATGTTACAGTAATAGTAAAAATATATTCTTAAAATATAATTTATACTAAAGATAGATAGTTTTTGTGGCCATTAAACTAAGTTTGTAAATAGTATAGCTGAATAACTATCTTGAACTTAAAATTTAAATAGAACTGAAAATAAATGTCAGAATGGGAATACCAAAATAGTAGTATTGTTTTGCTATTTTACTGTCTACGCCAGTGGCATTTTTAACATTGTATTCAAACGTTATTGAGGGACAACAGCCCAAACCCCTCAAGTAAATTTAAGTGGACCACCCAAGATTTGAACACGTGACGTCTGCATTGGAAGCAGGAGTGCTAACCACGTGGCATTATAAATTAAAGTTAACTTGCTTTGAATTTTATATATATACAGTTTAACCTGGCTTTATTGACTTGTATGTTTGTAATTTAATTTGTTTAAACAACTAAAATAATTATATATAAAATCCATCTTAATTCCAATTGTACTGTTTTGATCATATTATTTTGTAAAGATAATTATTATTCTAATAAAAGAGGCGTTATTTGTATTCTTGGAAGCCAACTTTGCTAATTTTAACTTGAAATAAAAAAAGTAAAATCCTGTAATCCAACTTTTCACAATCAAGCAACTTTCTCTAACAGGTTTTGAATTGTGCTCTCGTTCATATGAATATTTTCAAAAAATGTGTTTAGCAAAAATAATTTAGTATGCTATTCAGAGATAAAGTAAGAAACAAAGTAAAATATGGAGGTTTTACGGTAAATTATATGAATATAAAAGTAAGATCCATACAACATTTACTGGAATATTTTACTGGAATATTTCCATGTTGTATTTAGTTGATAATAATACATATGCATAAGAAAAAGTTATTAACACATCTAAAGGATTTAATAATCACAAATTCCAGAAAATATAGTTAACATATATAAAAAACTTTACTAAGTAATTGATAATTTTAAATTAAATTTTTTATAAAGCAATTTAAGTAGTTATAAATGGCTCATATGAGATTGTCTAAAAAAATATTCCTAACAACACTTTATATTATTTTGCTTCATATTTAGGTTCTTCTCATTTCGTAACATAATTTTCTTATATGGATAGTTGACTACCCTAAATATTCAAAAAGTAAGTTTTGGTGATATATTTATAAACAATTTAAATCGTTAATGTTTTACGATGGTTTAAATAATGATTACAATAAAGTACATACTTTAGTAGAGAGGGGACTAAAGTTTATCTAACGTTACTCGTATATGAACAATTAGCTCATATATAACTTACTTGTAGGGAATGTCAAATCTTAAATGATATCTCATATGGAACCTCTGAATATCTTGCATGGATTTGCAACACTCAGAGTATGTGTCACAGGTGTCTGTGTTTGTGTAGGTAAACAGGACCGTTGTCAAAGGATTGGTAAGCTCCTTGGCGTACTTGAACGGCTCCTGAGCCCTCCACTTGTCTTGGTTCACTATCTTCGTTTCGTCCAGATAAGATCCTGGTGGAAGAGAGTCAGCTGTCATCTGAACTGGTGCCATGATTCACTCTCCCCCAAACTCAACAACGACTCTTGATAAACATATGATCAAAGAAACAATACTATTTTAAGGTGTTTGTTTATTTGACACTTTGTACTAAGTAATATTTCAAGTAACTGAGTGTACATTTAATGTACCTAGATAGAATAGTAGAATAGTTTTGTAGAATTGTAGAATAGTTGTTATCTGTGGCTGAACAAACTTCTTATTTATGGCCTGTCATTATGATTAATTTCAATCAATTTCTCATCTATTCTATGATGTTTTGTACCATAATTATTAATGTTTACAAAATTGATTACTCAGCTATTTATCATTCGATCTTATCATACAAGGTATCATTGCATTTGTCTTTAATTCTACATTTTTTACCTTTCAACAACATTTGTTGTATTCATTACGGTTTTCATGAAATTCGACTCTGAACATTATAAATGGACGCCATCTTGAAACGGCTTTAGTTACAGCAAATAAATGTTAACGATTTATTTTACCTACTACGACACACATGAAGCCCAAATTTGAAGTTTCTAACTCAAATAAATCTCGAGTAATAAAAACATTTGTAAAAAACACAAACAGACCGACATACAGATATCTAGACAGTTTAGACGTATGGTGTTTTTTGTTTGTCTTGACCCAAGGAACATACCTACAGTTTATTCAAAGAGAGTTCACTAACACCCTGTATAATACTTGAAGCAATTTTTTGTCAACGCACCTCCTCCCTTATTTCTTAAGGGGGTAGGTGCATGGAAAATTTTTATTTTTATCGAAAAATGTTTTTTTTTCACCATTTTATAGCTTAAAATGTCCTCTTTCCAACGGTATACAACACTAATTATTTATTATTTTCTAAATGTGCTTCAATATTAGTTTTCTAAAAGTGTCCTACTCGATTTCCTATTGAAATCATCTCTCTGAGTGCCACACGTTGTGTATTCAATTATTACTCTAATATCATCTTTATATAGTAATACTAGTGCATATAGTAATTGTAGTAATACATTTGAAGAAGATAAAGGGAAGGAACCATCATATGCACCAGGGTTTTATTAATGTAAGTTTTTGTGTTGTTTTTATTAGTAAAACTGTATTTATTTTGGTTTATTGCGATTTTCCGAAAGTTGTGTTTTTTGACACATATGTTCCTTTTTCTCAAAAACTACTAATGGTAACAAGATGAAACTTTTTGTGGTTATATATGTAACTTAGTTACACAAGCAGAATAAAAACATAGTCAAAATTAACAAAGAATAAAATTAAAAAAAAATTATAAATAAAAAGAATTTGAAAAAATTTAAAAGGTTTTTTTAAAATTTTGTGAAAAATTTATAATTATTCCAAAGTTAGATTTTACACCCGTAGTTTATGTAACAAAGGCCAATGTATCAGGTAAAAAAAACAGAAATGAAATATCTTTTCTACTTTCTGAGAAAAAGGTACATATGTTAACATTACGGAAGATAGGGCGCACCTACCCCCTTAACGAATTTAGACGGTTGAGGTATCAAAATATTTTCCTCTGTTCGTAGTTGTGCAATAAGGTCTTAACTTTTAAATATTATTAACCTGAAAGGCACCTGAAGTCCTGAAGTACGTTTTTAGGCCATAAAAATAACGTGGAGAGAGATTTTAATGAATCGAGATGTAACAGCTGTTCAAATGTAAATAACGATTTACAAAAAGTTTTAACAGGTGTTGGACTGTAAACAATGGTATTTGTAATATTGGCAAGGTTAGCTCTTTCATAATGTTAGACCAGGAAAGGTTGTAGGCACGGGTTTAAATGGTAATCTAATGTAGTTATTTATGAATCTAATTAATCTTCAGCTGTTAAACAAATGAAATTAACACGTTTAAAATAGGCAAAGTAATATCATTGGGTGTTTATGTTAATAAATTGGTAGCAACGCATGTAATGTGAGTGAGATACTGTAAATAAATTAAATATTGTGCTTTTACGTTATATAGTTAACCTACTATTAGTTGCAGTAAAAAGTCACAAGCCGAGGCCGAAGGCTAAGATGTAACGAGCGCAGCGAGTAATGGGGTTGGCACGCGTAGCATTCAGGGGCGTCCCCTAGTTCTAATAGAAATGATGACAAATTAAATTTCTGATCAGCTAGAACACTTTAATATTGTGTATGCGCGGGCGGGTGGTTATTATAGGTGTTCGAGGTTGTATGGGTGGGCGAGTTGAATACATACAAAAAAATTTATACGGTGTTCTGGAGATGCTTAATATTGGCAAGTAAGAAGGTTTTTGAGATAAGTAAAAATGTGATGAACATAATAAAAACACATATGATAAAGAAGAAACATTTGTCTACGGTTTGTGGAGTAGTTCTAGTGAAATACAGAGAAATAGCGTTACAATGAAAATATTAAATTTATGACATTGTCTTAATTTTAAACGTTCTTAGTTAGTGGCAATTTTAAAGTGGCTGAAAAAATTAAAATAGTTACAATTTATAATCATTAATGTACGTCATAAAATATGCTAATCTCGGTGGTTATACAGTCCACACAGGCTCAACAATTTGTGAAACATTACAGATAAAGCAATTAAAAATTCGTGCATCATTAATGCAGCTATAAATAAACTTTTTGAAATAAATAATATTGTCATAGCAGAGGACGGCCCGCAAAAAGTTCAAAATAAATCTTAATTAAGAGTATTTGTCGAGTAGTAAATCAAATTAAAGGTCTTTAGTAGTAGAACATAAACCCACAAATCTGATCTTAAAAGGTTCAGCCTTTAAATAAACAATGTAGGTTTACATTACCAAAATTACAAATTACGTCCTGTTAGAGATGATTTAATATTCTTTTCGTGGCTCTAGTTCGGAAAGTTAACTTTGTAAATTATGTGTGACTGGATTTAAGAAATAGATTTTTAGGTTTTAAGTGACTCCAACATCCAATTGAGGGTCGTCCACAAGGAGTTGGACAAAAATATTAAAAGTAAGCACAGTTTAAGATGGACATTGTGAACATAAACCAAGAGTAAACATAATTATTTAACAAATGAACTTTTTCTTCTGACCTTTTTTGGTCGTCCCTTTGATATGAGAACGATGATAATCACGTCAAAAAGTAGAATTATAGGTAGATTCTACATATAAACCAATAATGACGTACCAAGTTTTATTGCTTTATATGTAATAGTCAGAAATTGGTATAAGCTTTTGGATTTAATAAACATCCTGTATAAAAAAATAATGAATTACAATCCAATATTACATAAGTTCGTATCATAATTAATATACTATTATAGGTCAATATTAGTTTTTCCACATTGAGCTTATTTGCTTGATGAATCATCACAAATATTAAATTAAATGCTTTTACATCTAAAATTGGTGGTATATTGCATTATTAAATCCATAAACAATGCAAAGTATTGCAGTACGTTTTTGATATTTTCTATGGAAATATCACAACTCAATGACTTGTATTTAGTATTTATTTGTACAAAAATAGGACCAGTTTGTAACATACATTAAAAAGAAAAAATATTGTATCCTTCAACAATCTATAAAAAAAGTATCACTAAACAATGGCATTTAGTGAGTAAAAAAGAATTGAAACTTATTTAATGGTTTGTGATAAATTTTTTATTAATACGTATTCCAGTCCCTTCGAACTCTTTTAGGGTGCAGCATTTCTCCAGCCAATGATTCTCTGTGTAAGAATTGAACAATATTATGACCTCCCTGGAAGTCTTTCTGGTACCCTTCTGAAACATTCAGTATTATTCTTGTACATTTAGCTTTTTTGATATTAAGGTAAAGTTTTTAGAAATAAATTTGCATAATTTTTCTATATAAAATTTAGGTTGGATTTGTAGTGCATAACTGTGTACTGTCTATTTAAAATATTTTTTTGAAATTTCCATTGAACTACAAAGGTTGGACTCTGTTATTTGTCCAATTAATTTCATAATAATACGATTTAAAATAGGTATTACCCTTGATTATATAAACCTACAATAGATAAACCATCAAATAGGAATATTTGTGGCAGTAATTTTGTTAGTTTGTGTGGCCCGCAACCCCAGCTGGTTTAAACTGCATTACATTTACATGGGACTACACTAGCGCTCCACAATGGACCATAAAAACAGCTGATATTTTGAGACTCAAAATGTAACATTGGATAGGAAATCTATTTGTGTATAAAATCAATTGTATTACTAAACAAATGGTTTTTGAGGTGAATTTGATTTTCTAAACTATAAAATAATAGATTAGACATAAATGATCTAAAAAAATATTATATAAAAATAGAGTTTTTATTTTAAACCATCAATTATCATCACCCAAATTTGTGAACTTTATTCTTCAAGCTAATGGCAATTTCAGCTCAGTTGGGCATTTGAATCTTAGACCATAAACTTCTCAAACTAAAATTTTAAAACACAACCACCATGTTTGCCATGTTTTTATTAATTTTATGACAACTTTCTTTCACATGTTAATAATAAGTAAATTCATTGAAAAAAGAGAAAATAAAAGCATATTGTAAAACAAAATATAATTTATGAATAGTCAAATTGATTATATAAAAAAATTATAAACACGCATAATAATTTACCAATTGATATAAAACATTAATTTGGTCAGTGGGTAAAATTGTAATACTTATTCCATTTTCATTTGATCATATTTTGCCAAACTCTTTAAAGGGTAATAAAAGAAATGCAGTCAGCTGATTTCATTGTAATAAGTTAAGTGTTGTATAGAACAGAATACATAATCAATTATGTAACTTATATGACGTTTTTTAATGGAGAAATTCCACACTTATTACCGTAAACTATGGGACTCTCAAGTAAATCTATTAACTAAAATGTATGTTTACTAGAAATCATATGTTACCTTGAAATGGACCAATGCGGGCAATTACAAGAGTTTGCAGGGGTTTAATTTCAAAATCATCAGGAATAGGGTTGGATACCTTCCAGCCCCTGCCAACGTAAGTAGCACCATCGCCTCCAAGGATAAAACTGAAAACAGCTAACTAAAATCAGTGTTGGGTTAATAAATAATAACACAAATCTAGTATTAAATAAGCACTAGTCATTGATTATTGCACTATGGAAGTTAAAAAAACAAATTTTAACTTCAAATAAGATTTATTATTTACTATTTTTGCCTTATTACTGACCACAATCAAACATAGATGTGTGGTACGTTTAGTTGACATGCAGATACATATAAGAGGTAAAATATATGATTAGAAGTCTAGAATATATTTATTAAATTAAAAGCTATTAAAAGAAGTGTAATCCATATGTGTAGTTATGTACAATAAATCCAGCCATTGATTCTTTGTACAGGAATTGAACAATGCCTACAGACTCCTTCCTGCCTGGACAATGCCTGGAAGTCCTTCTGGCACTCTTTTGAAACAGCGAGTTTCATTCTTGTAAATTAAACTATTTTGTTACGTAGGTTTAAGAAATAAAAACATACCAAACATTTAGACATATTTTGCTTGTCTTTTACATATCCAGAGGATGGCCCATGGCGGAAGTCTTGAAAATTATAAATGTAAGCCTTCCTCAAGCTGTACCTTATTTTAAAGGTATTTGTTTGTAGAATACAAAAGTGTAAACCTAAGGTCAAAAGGATGTCCCAGGCAAAAAATGCAACCTCGCAAAGAATTAAATTGTATACAAATAATACTTCTTAAAAACAAGAATAACACAGTTGTTGTCTATTGCTGCCTACAGATGTAATTTAGTATACAGAATATGAGAAATTAATTCATTTTCATAAAAAATACCTAACAAATTATAATAATATTCTTAAATTATTTTAAAGATATACTAACTGTAACAAATAATTTAATAACTCTTTTTACCTTTGTTAAATAACATAGTTATTTTTATAACGCAGTCTTTCATTACGATTGTAAACAATCAACAACATATTCAAGAACAGAGGACTTCAAAAAGTGATAGCTAAATAGCCATATAACTTAGAATTATTTCTATGACATTAAATTCTTTGAGTGGCTGTATTTACTTTTGACCTCGGATTTGCAATTTTGTACTATACAAACAGAAACTTTTAATTTGATCTATAACTCGAGGTTTAGTTCTAGTCTATGCTCTATAAATCTATAAGTCTTACATTTAGAATTTGGAAGACTTCCTGCGTGAACCATTCCCTGGCTATATGAAAAACAAGTAAAATATCTCTATATGTTTATTGGTATCGGAACATGTACATAACTATAAAGTTTAGTTACATTTATTTCAATAGTTTTAGAATCAATAATTATATCTAGGAGTTTTGCCTAACCATGTATATAAAACGCCACTTTAAACGAAAAAAAGTTAGTAACTTTAGTAATAAAATTATAAAAGTTGACAAGTACTCTTGATCATACCCACCTGTAAGGTATATCAGCTAGACCATGGTCCATGTGAAATTTCTGCATACGCTGCACAGTTTGCATGCACTCGTCTCTAGAGTAGCAGGGTTCGAACTCTGTGTATGTAAACACCACATGCTGGATCACCCCGTCGAGGGGAGGGTCTTCCCGAGATGGTGGCAGGGCTCCCCATTCCTCCCTAGGGATAATGGGAGACCATTTGAGGAATAAGTCTTTGCTTAGGTGTTCCAAGGGCATTTCAATCTAATCGAAACCTCCAACAACTGTTTAAAGCAACCGACTAGGGGTGATAAATGATGAAGTAGCCAGCCATTCTCAGAGCTAAATAGATTGTAACCATGAATAGGAAAGACTTATATTCCTTAATCAAGTCCAATTTGTCTCTTTTACCAACACGAAGATTGTATAGATTATAAAGTTTGTAAAAGTTTCATTATGGTTTCATGTTTGTTTATCAGACTATACATTTAATAATCATTGCTTTATTTGCGTTTCAATGTTTGACTTTGATTGATTTTAAATGTTTGTACCAAAATATCAATTTTCCAAATTGAACTATAAAAATACTTAAATCCTAATAGCAAAAAACTTACCTTTCAGGTATTCTAATCACATTAAATTAATGTAAGTTTTTTCCTATAGTATACTGCTAATCATGTAAGCACATTATCTTAACAAAGTTCTGTTCATAATGTTTCATATGATAACAAATTATCTTAAATACCTCTGACTAACATTTAGAAAGAAATCTTTAATATGAATCCAGTATGCACTATCACAGAACATTGTTAGCAGATGTTACTGGTTTTTTTTTTTTTTTTATATAATTTAAGAAAACCTAAACCAAAATACATAAACATATTTACGTAGACCAATATTTATGTACGGTTACGTAAATTATATCAGAAATAACTAGCAAATATGAGGTACTACAGACATCAGTAGTGTTTATTTCTTAGTAGCTATTGAAAAAACATATTAAAATCCCTGAGATAAATAATTATAGATTAAACAGATATTGGCTGTTTTAAAATGGCTTTGAAACTAATACAGATCTTATTCAAAGTTTAAACATAATACTGCTACCAATATTTTTAAAAGTAAGAACAGAAGGGAAAATACGAACCCAATAACATTTAACAAATGAATTTAGTTTTACTCTTTTATTAATCTTCAAAATATAATGTATTTCCATGAGCTCTTTTCAAGATAGTTGCCTCCACGTAGCATTCTGACTAGTGGACTGTTATATTGATAGTTTCTAGGATAGAAAAGTCTGAGAAGAGCTCTGTTTAAGAATAGATAGAATAGAAGGCACCCGCATATCGACTTATCTTGCAAATCTGGGGAAGAAAACCAGTTATTCAGGAGAGTTTGTGGAGGAAAGTAATGTGATGGCCAAGAAACAAAATGACTCTGCTCTAGACCCAGAGCATTTAGCTTGGGTTGCAAAACTTTGATGGGGACATCAGTAACAAGTCCTGTTTCACACATAGGAAACGCAGAAATCTCCACTGGACAGTTTGAAGTCCATTCTTCAGTCCAGCCAGATAAGGTGACCAAATTGAGCTGCCATATTTAAGTACCTACCGAACCAGATCAAGGGTTCTGAGAGCTACTGAACTCCGAATCCCACGAGTGGATCTTATTATGAAGCCTCAGCTCTAGTAGGTTTGAACACTGCACAAGTATTCAATATGGTTGGTTAAGGATAAATTGTAGGAGAGGTTTATTCTTAGATATTTGGTCTTTGTAACTCTGGTTAGAATGCCTATTTATGTATAATCAATGTCAACCTAGTTCGTTGATCTGTAGAACGTTACCATATATAATTGGGAAAGTATAGAGACGTGTTGTTGGAGATGTATGACTGACTTATCAAGTCTAAGCTGCGTTGAAGGCGAGAAGAACTTCCAGTGATGCTATGTCTATGAATATTTACATATTATTGGCAAAACTGAGTGCAATAACCTGCAGGGGCCTGACAACATCATTCATAAACACTAAAAACAGATACGCGCTGAAGAGGTGCCTCGGGGACTCCAGATATTTGGACAAAGACATTTGAAGTCGATACATATAACAGCTGTTTATGTTTATATTGTCTTATAAAAACAACATTTAGAGGATATCGGCATAAAAAAGTTAGCCAACAAAACCAATACAAAATATGTGTTCTTTGATTTTATGACCTACAGGACAGTTGACCTACTGCTATCATATTCACAGACTGAGATCAAAAGCCACCGTGTAGGAGCACAGCGTCTGATGGGATTGCCACGCTATGTCTGCAGAAGTGTCTTCTAGTACAATGAATACACGATAGGAATATATTAAAATAATCCTTTTAGGTAAAACCCAACTTAAAAAAAAGCTCACAAAATAATGAATCCCTTCGGGACTTCCTTTGATCTAAGGACGGTAAAAGTGGTTTACCAACATTGACAAAAACAGTATACTGCATGTAGAATTGTCGAATATTTTTATTCATGTATTTTAGAATATTTTAATCTTACTGAAAAATATACACTTAGTGAATTTCATTAACGAATCAGCTTCAATCTCGTAAGATCAACATAAGTTGGTTTATAACATATAAAAAGAATAGTGATTGTATATCAAGATTTAAATGTATTTTTTCATTAAATATATTATGATTTTAAGTAACATTAGTATAGAATAATGTGATTAAATTTTGCTGAAATTGCGTTTATTGAGATTTGCTTGTTATTGCTACCAAGAATTAATAATTAATAATGTTGCTCTAGCTATTGGGCTATTAATAACTAGCTCTTTCCGAGGAACAGCCAACCTTAGTTAGTATCAATGACTACACTCATTCATCTACACTCATCACATTCACTTCTCCCTCATATTCACCCATATCTTGAAGATTGGCTTCTTAATAATGAGTTGTAAATTGTTAAAAACAAGAAGATTATGGAAATATCTTGAAACGATTTTACTTAAGGATTTACACAAAAACAAGAGTATAAGGAAAATAAAGTTGGGTCCATTTATCTTCACCCATACGGTTCATACCACCCTACGGTCGAACGGTACGCAGGACAACTTAGTTCTTCCTATCATATATTTTATAATTTTAATAGAAATGTAAAGAAAGTCATTTTCCCATTCGTTAGGGATAGCAGAACGATATGTTTATCTAAATTTGTTGACATGCCATTTAATGTTATATAGATTTACGTTATATATATTTCTTATATTCGTAGTAAATTTTAATGCTCAGCGCAAGTGCCAGGACATTACATAAATAGTTATGAATATAGATATCTCGTCAATTACTTATTTTTGCTGACTGTTTTACATTCTATTGATGAACAAATACAAAACTGCAGAAAAAGACCAAATTAAAAAAAATTTGGAAGAATTTGGAATAAACAAATGAACGAAAATTGATCCAAAATATAATAATTTATTCAATTAGTAAATCTGTTTCTAGAACAATTGCTGATATTTGATATTTTTGTTCTTTAAAGTTTGTTTTAAATTATAAAAATCTCAAAGTAATTAATGATTTAGACAAGAAATCAATATGCTACATTCATCTTGGTGTTGATACTTTACGCCAAAAATGCTTTATAAAAATATAAAAAGAAGTGATTTATGAAGTAACTATATTTTATGTCATTATATTTGATTAAACCTGTGTTTCTTCAAGTGATATGTTTAGGCTTACTACTCCAAAACATGTATAACAATTATAAGGCATTACGATTGAGCATGAAATGTTCTAAAACATTTTAACAACATAAAACCAGCTGTGATAAAATAGTATGTTCAAAATAAGTAAACAATTAACAGTCTAACAACTTTTAATATACAGTGTTGAACACGTTTATTCACATTAGATAAACGTATACACAGTCGTATCTTAAATTATCAACTTAAGTGATAATATAGTATTTAGTTGGAAGGCTTAGTAGTAGGGTGGGTTGAAAAAATCAACATTTTTTCAAACGCTCCAGAGCAGAACAGTTTTTCTATTCTGTAAGAAAAAAATGACATATAAATGACAGAAATCGGTTAAAATCTTCCGGTTGTACAACGCACATAAACATTTTACAAACTTTCCAAAATTCTGATATTTGAGTTATTTTCTAAGCAGTTTTCTTTTAATAAAATATTGACTCTCTGGTATTATAAGCCTAGTGTATAGTGAAATTAATGTATAAAAATAAATTAAGATCAATTACTGAACGTTTTTTGTTTGCGCAAAATCATAGAAATCATTAAAAATTTACAAAATGTAATGATTTCACTGTAGCTGTGACTAACACCGGATGAAGGAGTGGAGCTATCCGAAAACTCGAACATCATATGAGATATCCCCTACAGTGGAGTATATGTCTCCTTCGTTTTAATGAACTGCCTCTCCGACACTTATCCAACACATCGATGACCAGACAGCATGACCCAAATCTTTATCAGGACCAATCAGACAGCAATTGAATGACTGTGAAAACCTCCCTCCAGTTGCTTATGAACCCATTTAGTTCATATTCCTGACATAGAAAGGAACCTATTGAGTAAAGACCATCAATATTTGTTGGATATATCTAAGGTAATAGATGGGAATTGCTCAGAAAACTTGGCTAAAGGAGACCCTGGTCCTTTGTCCCGATGGCATACTGCGTCCAACCGAGCTCTGAGGCTCTACATAATTACACCAGATCCTTCAGACAGTAAAAAAACTATTGTAGGCTTTATTTTGTAATCATATATGCCTTTGTGGTTCGAAATAAAGAATAGCAAGTATTTTACAGGTGACCCAAAACACGTCTATCAAGCAATGAAAAAAACAAGGAATCTATCTATCTGATGAACTTCTAAAAGTCGTCGATCCTGTAATATAACGCATTCAGAAAATCTTTTGTTGGCAATCCTTATGGACGACAGAGAACACAGTCGAGAACTTGGTTACAGAAAGATTTTGAATGCGAGAATGTTGTTCCAAAAAAGATGAGAGTTAGAAGTTTTGTAAGTCCAAATCTAAACTTAGAAGCTCACGGCCATACAAAAGTAATTGATCGGGACACATGTGCCTTATTCATCCTCCCACAATGTTGCGGAACCTAAGTGATATTAGAGAAATCATAAGTTTTGCCACCAAGTCTGATGGAGAAATTCAAAAGTTTTCATGTCATACCCAGGCTGTAGAGAGGATTGTCAAGCTTGTGACAGAGGCTTATAGTAAGGTTTGTGGCTTTGAGAACAGAGATGGCTATATCCGATCAACGCTAAAGACTCGGTCAGCTATGCCTCAATTTTCCACAAAATCAGACTTTAAATGTGTAGGAGACTTGCAAATTTAATGTAAACCAAAGGTAACCAAAACCAATGTTTGTAATTAATATGTACAAAGGATGTAAATAGTACAGAATATCATGTACATAGCACTCCTTACACATGGATAGTGGTTTGGTAGAGTGTGGGTGGAACTCAAAGTGCAACCACCTGCACGTGGTGAGTTCAGGGTAGTTTTGTTATTACAAAGATGAGTTTGCACATTGAAGAGATGTGTTGTATTTTGAAAATTAGTAAAATTCGGATAGCAACAAGTGTTGTATGGCATTTTTTGAGAGGAAACACCTTATTAAATAAATGAAATGATAATTTTTTTATCGAAAACTCATGTTGTCAAAGAAATATTTAACACTATGGTATATTATTTCACATTTTTTCAATACCGTACCTTAAAAATTGAAAAATTTTAATGGTTTTTCATTTTTCAAAATTTTTAATTGCGTTGCGCGCCCGGAAGATGTTAACCAATGTCTGTTATTTATACGTTACTTTTCTTTTTACACCATAGAGCAAAGTTCCTGCTCTAGGGCGTTTGAAGAAAATGTAAATTTTTTTCAACCCACCCTATTTAGTAGATCCCAATCTGACGTGTGTTTACTGTGTATTCAATATGCGACCTTAGTTATGTGGGTTGAAAAATATACACATCAACTGTAATAACAATACTTAATTATTTATACGTATTCAGCTGTACACATTCCAATCACGAACTTTGCACTTCCAATCCCAATTCTTTTCGTCAATGTTCTGTATTTGAAGTCCAAAACCAACCAGTTCTCTGAATCCTGCGAAGCAACTCGTACTAAGGACTCCAGTTTTCAAAGTATCTATAGTAAAACACACGAATGATAAAATAAAATTTAAAAAATTGAAAGTTTCTAAATAAAACAACATAAACATGAAAGTCGATAGCAAAAAACGCTATGGAGCTAGATAAAACTGAAAAAGCCTAATAATATGTAACTAAAATTCATTGTACTGTATTATCTAATCTTTGGTATTTTAATTTATTTAAAAAATAAGATAACATAATTAGAAGAAAAATGAAGACAATAGTGGACTCTATTTTTGTAGTTAGTTAGAACTTTTAAAACGCACTACCAAAGGTTCTTTACATTTTACAAATGTTTCTTTTACATTGAAATAATTTTATTATTAGTTTATATCACAGACATATGGGAAAGTACTAAGTTTTTTCCATTTGTTTTGATTTGAACAGTAAGCTTAATTTGCAGCTTTTAGAGTAGTTTCTATGTGATGATTAATCCATGGTGTAGCTAAATAAAGAAAGAATACTTTTTGGAAAATTAAAATGTTTTGAATTGCTCTATATAGTAAAAATAACATTTATGTGTCAACATAATCAATGAAATCTTTGAAACATACCTAAGTATTTGCTTTGATAAAGTAATTGTTCCAGTCTACAGGCTCGTGCCTGTAAAACCACCCGTCTTGACTAACGTACTTGTTATCTACGCAATAATTTACTAATTGGTAAGCATATTTGAAATCTTTCATTGAGACATCATAATTAGCTGAAACAGAAAAGTTGTTTACAGTGAAAAAGAAAACTTAACTGCATGAGTAGTATTTTAATAGTTGCACTAAATTGACTACGGTTATAGCGTACGGTTAGTCAACGGAAATAGCATTTACTCGTTTTCAAACTATCCATATTTAGTGAATCTCCCACCGACTTCACCGCACTCCTACAGCAAATGCTGCAACTACAAGGTTCCAAGGGCTATGGCCAATTACGTGACGATATTAGTCAGTCGTTACCATGACAACGTCTTAATGTCTTGCATGGCTGTCAAGTTTTATTCTCTATAACATCTGATGAACTACTTGTTTGAATGTGAAACGTTGTGTAAAAGTAATTATTTTATAATGATGAGTTGTTTAATTAATTGCCCTACATGTTTCTTTTGCCTAATTATTATTTTGTTTAGGTATTGTTATTAGTTGTCATATGTGTGCTACGGGCCTAACCGTCATCAGAGGCCCACTAATGCAAATTCGGGACATTCGTTAAAACATATAATTTGGCTTAAGGCTTTACACATAGTGGAATTATTGCGTGATGCTGTAATCCGGCAGTTTGGGGGATCATTTTATTTAAAATCTTAAATGATAGGTTCTATTCTCATTGTCTGAATAGTTTCAATCAGCGTGGGCTATGTTAGATTGGTCTAGATGTTCTAGGGGGTTGTATAGGAGATGAGAATAGAGTAGCTGGGCTACCGGTTATTATACACCTCAGAATCACATTACCTCGTTCTAGCCTTAAGAGAAGTTCTTACCCTATGTTTTTATTTCAATGGACATATTATTTTTTAACGGAATCAGATGATCTGAAATAGTAACAAATGATACTCATTTATCTACATTGGGCACTTTCATTTGCAAAAACATATTTGACCATGTCTTAATGATATACATCAAACTATAAATGAAATTTTAATACATAAGGAATATTAAAATTAACATTTTCTTTAACTTCTTATAAATGTAAGCCCTTACTAATAACAACAATACTCAATTTATACTACATGGTTAACAATTATATAAAAACATAAAAAACATTTTTAAATTAGATATTTCCTGACGTGTTTAGGTACCATAATTATTAACTATTCTATTATGTTATGATAATGACATAATTTTTATTCTGTTATAAGCTATTATTTATACATCACTAATATAGAAGACAATATGATAATATTGCAACAGTCTTTCAAATGCATAAAGGTAGCAAAAGTTAGTAAGTCTTTTCAACTTTTTAACAAACTTTAGCTGCTTCGATTTAAGGATTTACATTAACATACATATGAAAAGTGACTTTTAACTATGTTATTTAATTTTAATATTTATTGATTATTTGTTTACTTTGAAGGCTCTGCCAATGCCAGAATTTGAATTTGCAGAACGCGTCTTTTAATTATTGTATAAACATATTTTTCTCACAAATAAAGTAATGGAAAAATTGTGATCTGTTGGATATGAGTTTAGTAAGATCTGTCCTATGTTTACCTCTTCGCTATCAATGAGTTTAATCATTACTTCAGACTAATATAGTTTATTGTTTTGTGGAATTTTATGAACAAGAAATGATTTAATTGTATTACTATGTTTTTTTTTAATGAGCCACCATTGTGATATTGGAAACCATAAGTCTGACAAAAAACTTCAAAAGAGAAACCTTACCTTGTTTTTGAAGACAATTAAAAAAAAACATATTTCAAATTTTGAAAAATGGCCTGAATTTTCCAATATGGTGGTATACTTAGTTTTTTATTATAGAACACACTACATTTTATGATAGTTTGAGATAGAAAAAGTAATCTTAAGACTTTTTTACTCTTGGAAATTTTTTTATATTTTGTTTAATAATGTGATATGAGAGCTCAAAATGTTCAGATCTCTTATGGAGCTTACCATTGAGGTGAAACATATTTTTTAATGTATATTAAACAAAGACGTAATCTGCAAAGATTATAGTAAAAATATGTAAAATGCATGCCTTTATATTATTTTTTCACGATTTGACAGAATAGTGTATTAAATTATAGTAGGCTACATATAAATAAAAAAACATTGTTACTATTTTGTAACAGACAAATTGATGTTGGCAACACTGTTACCATTATCAGCTGTTTAAGTTAACTTCCAATACAAATCGACAGCTGTATTAGAATTTGACTTAAACAGCTGATAATGGTAACAGTGCCGCCAACATAAATTTATATGTGACAAAACAGTAACAAATTTGTTCACATTTCTATATGTTATAAGTTGCCACCATATTGGAAAATTACGACCATTTAAAAAAATTTGAAATATATACTTTAAAAAACAAGGTATGATTCCTCATTTGAATCTTTTGAGTCTTAGGGTTTCCAAGAACACAATTATGGACCATTTAAAAAACACACTGCATATACACTTTATTTTAAGTGACGTAAATCTTATGTTTACAAATCAAATTAATATTACATGATTTCCTCTGAGAAAAAGTTTGGTTTACCGATCAAACAAGTGAAACGATGAAATAGGTGGGGAGTTTGATGTGTAGCGACACACTACTTCTGTCGGCGCTGATGTTAGTTTTACCCAGGTTTGTAGGTTTCGTACTAAGAAACTAAGAGGCATACGAACAATAAAATCACACAATGTTTTCCCCGTTTAGTTCTACGTTATTATACATGAAATTTTAAATTTAATTGTTAGTTTTAAAAAAATTTTATCGTAGTTAGAAACCATCACCATATTTAAAAATAGTTTTTAAAATGCTTAAATTTTACACTTTTCTTACAAAAATCGTTATTGCATCTAACTTATATTTTAATACATGGTTGAAAGGAATACATTTTAAATCTTAACATTTACTTACACATATCAAAGCAAAGTATCGGAGCCATACATTTCGTAAGGATTACAACGTGACCAAGTAATTAATATTACGACATACAGAAGTAAAGATAACCTTGTTTCAGGAAATAGATAAGAAGCTTTTTTCTTGAAAAGTTTGAAATTCCGAAATATGTAAAACTTATAGAAAACACTGCTTCTAACCACTTATTAAATATAAGATACGTATATCTTATATTTAAGTAATAAACGTTTTTAGTAATAATGGTATTCAGTTGACGCACAGGGAAAGCTAGTTGAATTTCCGGTACTTTTGTTGTTCCAAGAATATGTTTAGAATATAATAAATTAATAAGTATTCCATAGAATAGAATACAATAATATATTAATAATAGTTGCTATCCAACTAGGATAACAATTATTAAAACTTATAATACAATTCAAAATTACACTACTGTACTAGTCCTAAATGGACACTTGCCATTTCAAACTGTGCCACGCTTAAAATATTTTATTCTTGAGAAATCCTTATATAATAGGATAAGTAGATTTATTTGACAAAATACTTTAAACAAATATTTCCGTTCTAGCATAAATAGTGTTATAATATTTTGTGAATAATAAACGAACGTATGCAATTCTTAGAGAAAAACAATTTTTTCAAGAACGTATCATTGTTTTCTTGTTTTCATGCATAGTTTTTTAAATAATCATTTAAAATCCATTTAATTATTCTACCATTTCTATTTTACCATTTATTTTACCATTTCTAAATGCCTGGAAAAGATCGTCCATTTACAAATAAACACATTTCTGAATAATAATAATATTCTTAATACATATCAATCAGGGTTTCGTTCCAGCCATAGTACAGAAACAGCTCTTCTCTGTGTCACAGATGACATTCGAAGAGCCATTGATCTTAGAAAATGTACAGTCTTAACTTTGTTTGATTTTTCTAAGGCATTTGACTGCGTGGATCACTCCCTTCTTCTGGTTAAACTCCAGAATTTAGGCTTTTCAGATAGCAGCATATGTTGGATTAGATCTTACTTAGCTGATCGTCAGCAGTGTGTGCGTGTGGGCGACAGAACTTCAATTTTCAAATCTGTTTCATCTGGTGTTCCTCAAGACTCAATTTTACGTCCACTGCTATTTTCCCTATATATTAACGATATTAGCTCAGTCTTATCCTTCACGAAACATCACATGTATGCTGACGATTTGCAAATCTATGCTCACTCCTGTATTAGTACCTTAAGTGAAACAATAACTTGTTTTAACCTAGATATTGAAAATTTAGTCAAATAGACCAAAAATCATGGCATTAAACTTAATGAGGATAAAACACAGCCCATTATTATTTGTTCTTCTCGCCTTCACACCAAATTCAGTATAAACAACATCAAACAAATTCTAGTCAATGGCAACCCTCTGCCTTTCTGTACCTCAGTTAAAAATTTAGGTGTTATTTTTAACCGGAATATGACTTGGGAAGAAGAAGTGCTTAGTGTTTGTAAAAAGGCTATTGGTTCTATCCATTCCCTCAAACAACTTCAATACTTTCTCCCAGTAAAAATAAAGCTTCGTCTTTTAAAAGCACTTATCTTTCCACATTTCACCTATTGCAACTCTGTGTACAATGACATGACTGTGGCTTTGGCTAATAAACTTCAGGTTTGTCAAAATTATTGTATTAGATTTATTTTTAATTTAAAATATGATGATCATATCTCTCAATACTATATTCAAAATTCCATTCTTAAATTGGCCGACCTTAGATTATTAAAAATATTGAGTATTTTGTTTTTAGTACTTAACGATGGGAATCCGAAATACCTCTCTCAAAACTTCCAGTATAACTCAAAAATTGGTGCAAAGGAGACACGCTCAGCCTCGTCAATATTACGTATTCCTCTTCATAGAACATCTTTCTACACAAATTCATTTTCAGTAACTGCCTGCAGAGAATGGAATAAACTTTCTCCATATTTAAAGAGATATGACAGTCGGGCTCGGTTCACAGCATCATTGAAAGCCTTTCTTTTTGAACGGATGAGTCTGTGATGGTAGCTGGGGATGGGGTCTGGGATTAGGGTCGAACGAGTGTATGAGTGAGAGAATGGTAAAGTTGATAATATGTTAGTAGTTCATTTAGTTTATATTATTTGCTTCCTTGTATTGTTATTATTATTATTTTTCTTTAGTTTAGTTTTGTATTTCATGTTTTAGGCTTTGTTATATTTACTAATTTAACACAAAAGGGTTAACTGTAAGAGAGGACTTATTAGTCCTAAGTTCGCCAATTGTATAAAATACTTTTGTACAATAAAGCCATTATTATTATTATTATTATTAATTATTCTAAAACCACAGTCTACTAGATTTGTATACAATTATTTATCTTAAATGCATTTGGTCGTAGAAACCTACCCCTTAAAGGTCCGATGAACGCAAACACATAGCTCTTCTTATACAGGTCTGGACGATCTGGGGGAGGGGGACAGCTGTCAAACCACCCCCTTCCCTCGTAGATCTTTTTGTCACCTCCAATTAAGAAACTGGAAAAGTAAAGTAATATATTATCTTATTTTCAACTGCATACAGCCTTGATTAAAATCAATTAGTGGCAGCATTGATTATTGAAACTAATAGACAAACCAAAGCATTGCCTTTTTAGGTACACGCACTTATGTTCTGCTGTATAACGAACGACTGTTTAGCACACAGTAAGTTGAGATATTAGTCACGCCAGACAGAGGGAGGCCACTGGCGCTACCTGTGAACACAGAACTACCTATGAACACTGATTTCATAGAATAGGAAAACCAGCAACACGGGATCCATATGCTTATATAGTCAGTCGTATCAGCTAATAGAAAATGTCATAATTAAAGTCATTAAAACTAATACTAATATATTTATTGCATTTAAATTTATACATTCGGAGTCTCCTTTTAGACTCAATTTAGACTAATCTTATTACAAAAGTTTATCGAGCAAAATAATTATGAAATTTAAGAATTACTAAAGTAAGAAATATATACCGTGGTACATTTAGCTATTTATTAATATAAAATACGTACATGGTGTCTCAGCTCTTTACAAATGCAGATTATTATAGCTTACTTAAATAAAATTGTTTATTAAAATAATAAACAGAAAATATAAAATGATGAGATACTGCCTTCAGGCCCCCAAATATACGAATTTTACCAGTCGAAGCTAATGAGTCAGTTCTCTCTGAAAAAATTCGGTCCTGGATAGTAACAAAGACTATATTTGCTTATTCACAGTCGTGAAAGTTGTAGAAGAACAGGAATTAGATGATAATAGTTGAGCACTTTTTGGGAAAAAAGTAAACCAAAGAAAAAGTTTCATTTTGGAGGAGGACATTTTAAAATTGTTACTCTTAATTATACTTAAAACCTACTCTCTAGCTTCAGAATTGCATGAATATATGATTCATAGTTCCTGCGTATTTTGGAAGAAATACAGATTTATAGCAAAACTAAACAAAACTTCATGATTTTCTATAATTCATTATAGTTACCCATCGTAATCTTCTATCACTCAAACTATTAGTAGCACAAACTTACTTGTATGGCAGGTCTGGTTGTCCATGATCCATGTGAAAATTCTGCAGCTCCTGCATTGTTGTTATGCATTCATTTTCAGTCTTACATGAGGCCACGGCACCAGTGTATGTAATAAATATGAATGTTGCAGGTAGATCTAGCTTGTCTATGACTCCAGCTGGAGGTTTGGCTTTCCATTCAGTTCTTTGAACGACTATGGGCAACCTTTCTTTATTTGGATCGAATTGAAGCACCATGATTATTAATCGTAAGAGAAGTTATAACAAAATGTTCATTCAATGAGTATTTTTGAACTCAGTAAATTGTCAACAGCAGATTATAAATTCTCATTATTTTCAAACATCCAAATTACACAGAACATTTTAGCAACACATCATTTATTCGTAAACCAATACAAAAATTTAAGGCTACTGCTTCATTGTAATTCAAAATAATGAGAAAATATTTTTACGATGAATTTAATAAAATACATAATAATGTTTTATTGACAGAGTAGAATCATTTGAGATAGACTTGACTCACTGTGGTACAATTGTTACATAAGATTAATAAGTTCATAAGATATAGATCTAATTCCATTTAGATACACAAAGATATTCAATAAAGCCTAGATAACGAATACTGAAAATAAGTATGAATTTGGTGATTGATGGACTCAGAAACATTAGTTGAAATAGTTTTTGTCACAAAACTATACCCTTCATGGTAACCACGTTTGGTATTGACAAAGTTAGGCCAAGGGATGCTAGAAATAGTAACTCGCAAGGCCTGGGGTGCGATGCCCAATCAGTGGTACATATCACCGATAGAGTATCCCGCTTCCAGTGTCTGGGTCTTCTACTCTGGAAACGAGGAGGAGTGCCTTACCCGGGAGGAATGTGATCCCTTAGTGCGAGAACTGCAGAGGTACCACATCGAGGACAAAAGAGACATGCCTGATTTCCCCTTCAGGTAGGGTAGAATAAAATCCGATCTACATATACAATAAATTTTATATATTTTAGAAAAAAAAAATTTAATAGGCTAGAAGGTTTCAGATTGAGAGCTGTTGTGTATTTAAGTAAGGTTATCAATATAACGTTCCTTAGAATAACAATTACTAATTTGTATACTTTTAAACTCTTACAATTATTGATCTGTGAAAACAATTTATTTCTTACTTATAATTTAGCTATATATTTTACATAATCAAGTAAGCAGTTTATATTCTGAAAGCAGATTTAAATTGGGTACAAGTTCACTTGAACCAATAGTCGACATGACTTCCCCTCCATTCACAGTGTCTCACTCGTCTGTTCTACTACTTTGCAAGCACAACTGTTAATATTTGTATTATCTGTTGTATAATTCTACTCACTGCCGTGCCATTACGACTTAACTACTTCGCATTGTCGAATGAACATTTACGTATTGAAGCCATTGTGCGAAATACCGTGTCGATCTTGGACAGAATTCGAAGCCGTTGCAGTCCCAGGGGCCCCTGCGATCCACATATTCAACAGCGTAGAACACAACAAAGAAGACAAGGTGTTCGTCAGATATCCATTATTATAATACTAGTGCTAAAAATCTTTCTAACTAAACTCATGAAAGTTTCAGGAATCATCCACCATTACGATGGAGAAAAGTATTATTTTTTTTTATTTTACTAAATATAGCCCACCTCTCGTCATAAACTTTATCAACGCTGATATAGATCGTCAAAAACTATGTTCCCTGAGGAAAGAGTTTAGACTGAAGCTCCACCCACTGCTGGTGTGGCGTAGTCACTAGGCCACATGTTGCTATAGTGATGAGCTGACTGCTGACTGGGGATTCCAACGAATTAGTCTTATTGTAAATAAAGGATGCAAGTGGACACCCTCTTTTTATTGGCCAGCGCCTTTGTGTCAACGACAGTCCAGGCGAAGCCTTACTCTCAAATTTCGGCTAATAGAATATGGGGTAAGACACCAAGAAATGTCTCAACATTTCATGTGAGTGACATCGTCAATATTTATTTATATATGAGTAGATACAATTTAATAAAAATAATATAACGTATTTTATTTAATATCAGGTCCAGTTCGATCTGTAACTAAATTATCAAATTTAATATAAACTCACGCACACTACGTTTACAATTCATACAGCTACAATGGACATAAATAATTGTATATTACATACAAAATAAAGTTTTGAACCTGAACAGTTTAAAATCTATTTTGTATGCTATCTAAGTTTAAACTTAAAAGGACTTTTCTGTTTTTTTGTCGCAAACTGCGCAAATAGTTTTTTACATATTTGAAATATTTACAGATTACTCACATAAAATAATACGAACTTCTTGGTTATATTAAGATTATATGTATATCGTTCTTAAAGCTGATTAGAATAAGCCACTCATCTAATATATTATAATTATTATATAAACCTACAATACTGTAGATAGACCATCTAATAGGAATATTTGTGGCAGTAATTTTGTTAGTTAGTGTGGCCCGCAACCACAGCTGGTTTAAACTGCATTACATTTACATGGGACTACACTAGCGCTCCACAATGGAACACAAAAACAGCTGGTATTTTGAGACTCAAAATTTAACTTTGGATGGGAGATCTATTAGTGTATAAAATCAATGATATTATCTTTTGTTATAATATAAGAACATACCATATTTTAATTTATTATAAGAAATTATACAACTGTTGACAGTTTTAGTAAAATTATTATGTTATATACTGATATTTTAATCCGTGATTATTATTTGCTGTGTTTTTCTGAATTATTTTATACTACTAAAATTGTATACCAACACTTAAATAATGAGTAAGAGTTGAAAAATATAGTTTTTAAAGTGAGGAGTGATGACCTTGACCCCTATACTAAAGTTTTTAAATATTACAATTGCGTGTCATTCAGTGTTGGTATTACATGGTTTAATGAGAAGCATTTTTTATTGTATAGGTGTAAGGCTCTTCATAATACTGGCTTATAGTTTGTTCTTTTAGTGTTGAAATCTAAAGTAGAAGATAGTGTTACAGTTTCCTCGTGGCTCCATGTGGCCTGATATATGAAGGCCGGGGTTGGCTGTATAGTGTTCCTGAACCCATTGACCGAAAAGACTTGATGAACAAGAGGTTTATCATAGCTTACATCGCAAATGATTATGGTTTGTATACTAATTTTTAGTTTAATTTAAATACCACAACATTTTCCTATAAGAATCAATATTTATAGTTAATTATTTAAGGTAATTATTGTAAAATTGTTTTTGAATGATTTACAATTTAGTTGAGAAACATCAAATACATTTTATGTGAATGTTAAATTAAGTTATTAACTGCTGTCGGTTTTACAATACGTTATCAATATATATAATCGTACTAAATTAAGTTGAGAAACATCAAAGGTTTTTTTGTGGATGTTAAATTGAGTTATTAACTGCTGTCGGTTTTATGACAAGTTATCAATATATATAATCGTACTAAATTTAGTTGGTAAATATTGGAAAGATATATAGGAATAATTTTAATCAAAACAAATTTCTACTTTTACTCATTTTACGTGGTCACGTTACAGAGGAAAAGTTAAATTTTACGAAAGAAAAGTTACTGAGGGTATTGTGAGCTAGATTTTAATTGTAATTACATTTCTACGACTATCACTTTTGGAATCGTACAAAGATAGCCATTTATAACTATAAAATATCAAAAACTATTAAATTAAATTGTACTAAATGTAAATTAAATTGATAGAAAATCATTATGGAAAACAAAAGAATCTGATTGTATATTTTTATCATATACATGTTTTCAAAACGCTTTTGCAAGAAATTGAAACAATAGTACACTAGTTTAGCTGTTTGCATTAGAAGTCATGATGTTACAAAACATGTATATTTCCTTGTCACTCAACATTGTTCGAACTTTTAATAATATCGGCTTGGTGTAAATACATGAGAACATTAATACCGTATAGTAACACTTTACACCTTTATTTAAACGAATTTAACACAGTAAAAGCTTGTTTTTTTTAAACAAAACCTAATATATAAGGCTGGAAAATTGTTCACGAAGTTAAGTTTTTCTTAATTGTCACGATGGAAGAAGAAAAATAATGAAAATCAAATAATAATAATAATAAGGATTTTACTCGAAACGTTTGAACTGACAGGTATATTTTAAGTACGTAGATATGATATGGACTTTGAATGTTTTAAAAAAAATAATATGTTTTTACATTTAATTATTGATGTCCTGGATTGTTCCACTACTTACATTGTAAAAATACTTTGGTTTTAATGATGTTTTGTTTGTAAGTATTTTGATATTATTGCCAATATTGCGAGTATGTAAATTATTATTTAATTAATTGTTAAAGTTAGGGAACATTTCTTCAATAGTTGTCCAGCCATACAAATATTATATTTTGCTCTGTTGGTGTAAAATGAGGCTAGATGCTTTATTTTAAATGAAGTCAGAATAAAAGCAACCCAAAATATTTCTATTTGTGAGATATTCCAAAATATATCTCACAAAATATTTCTTCAGTATATGTTTAAGTCATATTTAGATACTTCTAGCATTTTAAATAGTCAGCAAATAACTAATTATAATTTAGCAAAGATTTTATTACAGAGTTGCCAGATAAGCCTGCGAGTATTGCTGTTGATAAATTAATAGAATATGGAATAAAAAATAACTATATTGAGATGAACTACGAGAAATATGAATGGAAGATGTCGAACATGTCAGAAGAGGAACTTAAGAAAATGGAGGAGGAACAGGAGATGAAAGCACAAGGAGAAATGGAAGAATAAATATTTTTAAGTGTACAGTTAATTCAGTTTTTAAGTTGATTATATGTATCTCAGAAGTATATGCATTTCACTTTTAATCATATCATGTTTTAAAAATAAAATCCAAGTGCATGAAATGAATAAACAAACATAAAAAAACTGTCCTACCACCGTATAAGTAAGTCATCCATATTTGACACATATCTATAATCATTAATTCAAACAAATTAGCCTAATTCATATTAATGATAAATATACCTTGAGGGCGTTTATTATTTTGCCTGTTTGTTCAACGACCGGACGTATTCTTATTATTTCTCGATCAACTTCTTTAAACATACTATAATAAAACTTTATGGTTTCTGTCAAATTGTGAACCAGTTATTTAAGTATGAAAATGTGTGAGCTAGCAAAGTAATCAAAATTAATATATTCATAGTAGTTTTATTTAATTGTAAATAATGCTTATAAGGTCCAATCATAACAGCAAAACCTTAAGGTAATTTTTCAGGGCTTGAAAAAGCAGGACAAATATGCTCTGATTACTATTAATATGGTGTTTGCTATTATAATTAATCCATATGTATACCTTTTAAGTCATATAAGAAATAAGAATCTCGTACGTAAAATTTGTATTTGCATAAACAAATATGTAGGTGCACTATAACTTCGGTGCGTATGGAAACGCTTAGTTTTTGTTTTATACACTTAATTTGACAGACTTGAAATGTATCCTTAAGCACATATGACTATGAAATATACTTCTGTCGAATGCACTTTTACGCATATATACATTACAAATTCATTTAGCATGTATTTATTTAGGCGGTAAAACTCCCGTGAGGAAAGACGCTGAGCAACCCTAAGTAATTTTCTTTGTTTTATATTTCTCTCCAGCGTTGTTTCATTATTCGGATAAACTCTTAGGTTCTTTTATTAGACCATTTAGACCTGTATTGCTTCGGTTTCTCTGAATCTGGTTAAATTTTTCATATGTGTATTTTTTTCATGTGTCTGTCTATTAAGACCCATCCCCCCACCAAAGCTGGAAAGCGTGCCAACTGGGGGGATGGCTCAAAACAAGTCAAGCGAGGGGATCACGGGTGGCAGTTGGAGGGTCAAATTAAAACTCAGCAGATGAGCAAAACTAATTTATTATCAAGAAAACAAAATATTAATCAATCAAAAACGGCAGAAGACCGCAATATTAATTGGCAGAAGGCCCCAATATCAATTCGCACTTAAATAAATAACAAGAAACACTAAAATTAACAAGATAATGACAAAAGCTACAAAAACACTTAACGCTACAAATACCAAAATATAACAATTACAAACTGCATGGCCTATCTGCAGTTTAGCCGGAGACACCCAAAACGTAAGAAATTAAAGACCAAGTTGAAAGTGAAAATTTAGAAAACTTTTGATAACATCAATTAACCCGGCAATTTAGCCCACATCCCATGATTCCACCGAGGCCAGGGAGTAAGCTGGAATCCCTGGGCGGCTCCGAATAGGAAGTTAAGTAAAAGAACCATAATCCCCTTTTGGTGAAGATTTTAAAAACTAAACAATTAAAAAAAATATATAACCCGGTACCGTTCTAGTAAAAAGTCACTTCAAGACATCCATAGTACAATTAACAAAAAAAATAAATAACAATCACTAGGCCTAAACATATAAATAAATAACATAACTTAACCATAGGGACCTAACAAATATAAACTCTACAAATATATAACAACAGAATAAACTAATTAAAATAAATAACATTAAATAATAACACCAAAAGTTCTTTTTGCTTTTAAAGGGTTTTCTTTCTTTACGCAAGATAGTATATATAAGTCCCCATGGCTGTTTCAAGGAATCATTGTTCAAGTTTTAGGCCTAGAACACATTAAAAAGTTCCACAAACATTTTTTCTTCTTTTTTTTATCAATGTATATATCTACATCAAACCCCCCCCCCAGCTCAGCCGCCGGGAAAACAAGATGGAACGCACTGACCTGAGGACAGAAGACTCCTACCCAAGGATGTAGGTGGGGCCGCAGGAGCGTAAATGGCCTCTATACATGGTCCTCAGGCCAGGCTGGCAGTGTAGAATGGTCGACCATCCCTGGATGGCAGGCTGAGGGAGAACGTCCCACTCAAGGACCTTGGAGTTTTGGAGTATCTAGCCGGACATGGTTATTACTGGAGGCGTGGAACAATCCAAAAGACGGCCAACCTGACAGACAAGAGCTGGAACACGGAACGAACGAGTCCGAGCCAACGGCCACCAAAGTAAAGCGAATCGCCGGGCACGAGCGGTCTCAGGCAGCCCGGCAGACAACGACGAAAGCAACAAAATGTACCGGTCAAACGACCCGGTACAACCTCCCTCTGCAAAACCTCAACACACCCAGGCAGGGGAGAAAACTCGGTACCTCAGGGACCCAAACAGAAGAAGAAGAAGAAACCTCCAAAGAGTGGTGTTCCAAGGACGCCAAAGAGAATCTAAGAGGGGAAACCCCTCGAACAGGGAGCGAACTACCCTGACGGTCGGGCCCGACCAGAAAAGAGAGAAGGAGACTCTCTCGGAACAGCCACCTAGGGCGCAGAGGTGATCAATCTCTTTGCCCTAAGAAACCCCCAGGAACACCAACTCCTGGATCAACCATTCCCCGGAAAGCCTTAAGCTGGGACACATGGGCTTTCCTGAACACCCTGCTTGACTGGGGATCAACCAGCAGAGCAGTCACTGGTGACAAAAACCTGTCGATGCGGTGGGGACCAGACCACCGATAGCACAACTTTGCAGCTCTTCGTTCCGCAGCCGAACTGACCGGGTGAGCCTGACAAAGAACCAGATCTCCAACCTGAAAAGGGTTAGGAGTACGACCCTTATCATACCTCCTCCTTACTCTCTCTCTAGCACGTAGCAGGTTACGCCGAGCAGCCCGCCACTTGGACACTACGTCAGTGGCACCTGGCGTAAGTAGAAGATCCTCTAGCCTCCACAAGTTGGACAAAGGGTTGTTAGGAGGGTAGCCATGTAGAATTTCGAAGGGAGTGGCATTGTGACTCTCATGCTTGGAAGAATAGAACGCAAGCTGGAGCCAAGAGAGACTCTCATCCCAGGTGTTCTGCTTCTCAGCATGGAAGGTAATAAGGGCAGACCGAAGATTGCGGTTGAACCGCTCTGCATGAGAAGGCTGTGGGTAATAAGGAAAGGTAGTCACATGCCTGATACCATTGCCAAAACAGAACCTACGAAACTCGTGTGAGGTAAACTGGCTACCGTTGTCGGACACAAGAGTAGAAGGCACACCGAAGTGCTGGAAGAGTTGGGACTGGAGAGCACGGATGGTGAGCTTAGCCGTAGCACTCCGAAGTGGGAAAAGCCAAACGAACTTCGAGTAAGCATCCACACAAACAAGTAGGTAGGAGCTACCTGACTTGCTACGGGGAAAAGGACCCATGTAGTTGATGAACACCTTCTCAAAAGGACGCTCGGCCACTTCAGAAGATAACAACCCTAACTTTGCATTCTGACTAGGCTTGCTGGTTATTGCTGGACATGGTTATTACTGGAGGCGTAGAACAATCCAAAAGACGGCCAACCTGACAGACAAGAGCTGGAACACGGAACGAACGAGTCCGAGCCAACGGCCACCAAAGTAAAGCGAATCGCCGGGCACGAGCGGTCTCAGGCAGCCCGGCAGACAACGACGAAAGCAACAAAATGTACCGGTCAAACGACCCGGTACACTATGATTTATTCTTGTTTTATGTTTGATTTTTGGTGGTCTTTACGTGTTTGTATTAGCCAGTTGGTTGTGATTTTTAGTGTTGTGGATACGATGTGTATCTGTTTTATCAGTCGTGTTTCTGGTAGTCTTTTTATATGCCCATAAGTTTTGCCCTTCTTTTTCTTATGTCCGTTTCAATATTTGAGTGTTTTTCGGTTGTTTTATTTCGTTTGCAGCCTGCATTCTTCCTATGTTTTTCTCGAGCCAATTATTTTTTTCCTTCTTTCTTTATGTTTATTTTCGAATATTGTCTTGTACTGTCAAATTTTTGTGTTGATTGATATTGATTTATTGTTATAGATGTTTTGAGTGAATGCTACTGTTCTTTTCACTTTTAGTATTCTCACTTTTTGTGGCTACTTTTCCAGTCCTGTCTCTTCTATTTTTTATCCTAGGTACTTAAAATAATACATTCTATTTATTTTCCCATATTTAATTTTAAATTGTTTTTATTTGTTTTGTTGCGATCAATTGTGTTTTTTTCAAGAGAAATTTGCAGTCCTACTTTCTATACGAATTTCCTTTTCTATTTTTTCAATCACTTGGCTTGGCTTTTACTGCTATAATTACTATATCGTCAGTGAAGGCCAGGTAAGGTATGTCGACTGCTTTGTTTCATCTTCTCAGGTATATTGGGTTCCACTTCGATTTGTTCTTCAGTTCTTTCTCCCATTCTCTAATCACTTTGCATGTATTATTATTGTTGCCGTAGCGTAGTGTGTAATGGCTATATTTCTTCACTGTATTAATAATTTTATACGCTTGTTACTTTACTTTATAGTTAGCTTGTTAATATCATTGTTTGTCACATGAATTGTTTGTATTGGCTGTTTGCCATTGGGGTGCAAAATAAAATGAAAACATAGACCCACACATAAAAAACATCTCTTTTAAATTGTAAACATATGGCTCTTAACCTATCTATGTTTTTTTTTTAAAGTTTCTTGATGATATTCTTTCTAATAAAAACCAATATTGATAATTATAACAAAAATGAGCGATTTCCATATCACAATCTTTGATAAAACACCCTTTTTGTTTGTTATATTCCAATACTCATGGAATTGTTCATATGGTTGGACAAACATTTCTAAAAGACGTTCCTTGATAAAATTTTATAAATGTAATAGTTGTCCCCTCCTTTCCTACCAATCCACCCTGCATACCCTCTTCCTGATTGTATTTCTTTATATCATCCACACAAATAAAATATAGCGGTAATGGAAAACGTGTATTGGTGAGTTGTATGGTTATTACCACTGTGCGTTTATTGGTGAGTTGAAGGGTTATTACCACTGTACGTTTATTAGTGAGTTGAAGGGTTATTACCACTATACGTGTATTGGTGAGATGGAGGAGCATTACCACTGTACGTTTATTGTTGAGTTGTATGGTTATTACCACTGTACGTTTATTGGTGAGTTGAAGGGTTATTACCACTGTACGTTTATTGGTGAGTTGGAGGGTTTATTACCACTGTACGTGTATTGGTGAATTGGAGGATCATTACCACTGTATGTTTATTGGTATTACCACTTGGTAAGTTGGAGGGTCATTACAAGTGTACGTGTATTTGTAGCTAGGATGACCATTCCCACTGTACGTTTATTAGTGAGTTGAAGGGTTATTACCACTATACGTGTATTGGTGAGTTGGAGGATCATTGCCACTATACGTGTATTGGTGAGTTGTATGGTTATTACCACTGTACGTTTATTGGTGAGTTGGAGGGTTTATTACCACTGTACGTGTATTGGTGAATTGGAGGATCATTACCACTGTACGTTTATTGGTAAGTTGGAGGGTCATTACAAGTGTACGTGTATTTGTAGCTGGGATGACCATTCCCACTGTACGTTTATTAGTGAGTTGAAGGGTTATTACCACTATACGTGTATTGGTGAGATGGAGGAGCATTACCAATGTATGTTTATTGGTGAGTTGTATGGTTATTACCACTATACGTGTATTGGTGAGTTGGAGGATCATTACCACTGTACGTTTATTGGTGAGTTGGAGGATCATTACCACTGTACGTTTATTAGTGAGTTGTATGGTTATTACCACTATACGTGTATTGGTGATTTGGAGGATCATTACCAATGTATGTTTATTGGTGAGTTGGAGGATCATTACCAATGTATGTTTATTGGTGAGTTGTATGGTTATTACCACTATACGTTTATTAGTGAGTTGTATGGTTATTACCACTATACGTGTATTGGTGAGTTGGAGGATCATTACCAATGTATGTTTATTGGTGAGTTGGAGGATCATTACCACTGTACGTTTATTAGTGAGTTGTATAGTTATTACCACTATACGTATTGGTGAGTTGGAGGATCATTACCAATGTATGTTTATTGGTGAGTTGGAGGATCATTACCAATGTATGTTTATTAGTGAGTTGTATAGTTATTACCACTATACGTGTATTGGTGAGTTGGAGGATCATTACCAATGTATGTTTATTGGTGAGTTTGAGGATCATTACCAATGTATGTTTATTGGTGAGTTGGAGGATCATTACCAATGTATGTTTATTAGTGAGTTGTATGGTTATTATCACTATACGTGTATTGGTGAGTTGGAGGATCATTACCAATGTATGTTTATTGGTGAGTTGGAGGATCATTACCAATGTATGTTTATTGGTGAGTTGGAGGATCATTACCAATGTATGTTTATTGGTGAGTTGTAGGATCATTACCACTGTATGTTTATTAGTGAGTTGTATGGTTATTACCACTATACGTGTATTGGTGAGTTGGAGGATCATTACCAAT
Source organism: Stictocephala bisonia (assembly GCA_035578905.1). Classification (NCBI taxonomy): domain Eukaryota; kingdom Metazoa; phylum Arthropoda; class Insecta; order Hemiptera; family Membracidae; genus Stictocephala; species Stictocephala bisonia. Next base: position 275,405 of record JAQJVL010000117.1, on the reverse strand, counting down.
GTATGTTTATTGGTGAGTTGGAGGATCATTACCAATGTATGTTTATTGGTGAGTTGGAGGATCATTACCAATGTATGTTTATTGGTGAGTTGGAGGATCATTACCACTGTATGTTTATTAGTGAGTTGTATGGTTATTACCACTATACGTGTATTGGTGAGTTGGAGGATCATTACCAATGTATGTTTATTGGTGAGTTGTATGGTTATTACCACTATACGTGTATTGGTGAGTTGGAGGATCATTACCAATGTATGTTTATTGGTGAGTTGGAGGATCATTACCAATGTATGTTTATTAGTGAGTTGTATGGTTATTACCACTATACGTGTATTGGTGAGTTGGAGGATCATTACCAATGTATGTTTATTGGTGAGTTGGAGGATCATTACCAATGTATGTTTATTGGTGAGTTGGAGGATCATTACCAATGTATGTTTATTGGTGAGTTGTAGGATCATTACCACTGTATGTTTATTAGTGAGTTGTATGGTTATTACCACTATACGTGTATTGGTGAGTTGGAGGATCATTACCAATGTATGTTTATTGGTGAGTTGGAGGATCATTACCAATGTATGTTTATTGGTGAGTTGGAGGATCATTACCAATGTATGTTTATTGGTGAGTTGGAGGATCATTACCACTGTATGTTTATTAGTGAGTTGTATGGTTATTACCACTATACGTGTATTGGTGAGTTGGAGGATCATTACCAATGTATGTTTATTGGTGAGTTGTATGGTTATTACCACTATACGTGTATTGGTGAGTTGGAGGATCATTACCAATGTATGTTTATTGGTGAGTTGGAGGATCATTACCAATGTATGTTTATTAGTGAGTTGTATGGTTATTACCACTATACGTGTATTGGTGAGTTGGAGGATCATTACCAATGTATGTTTATTGGTGAGTTGGAGGATCATTACCAATGTATGTTTATTGGTGAGTTGGAGGATCATTACCAATGTATGTTTATTGGTGAGTTGTAGGATCATTACCACTGTATGTTTATTAGTGAGTTGTATGGTTATTACCACTATACGTGTATTGGTGAGTTGGAGGATCATTACCAATGTATGTTTATTGGTGAGTTGGAGGATCATTACCAATGTATGTTTATTGGTGAGTTGGAGGATCATTACCAATGTATGTTTATTGGTGAGTTGGAGGATCATTACCACTGTATGTTTATTAGTGAGTTGTATGGTTATTACCACTATACGTGTATTGGTGAGTTGGAGGATCATTACCAATGTATGTTTATTGGTGAGTTGTATGGTTATTACCACTATACGTGTATTGGTGAGTTGGAGGATCATTACCAATGTATGTTTATTAGTGAGTTGTATAGTTATTACCACTATACGTGTATTGGTGAGTTGGAGGATCATTACCAATGTATGTTTATTGGTGAGTTGGAGGATCATTACCAATGTATGTTTATTGGTGAGTTGTATGGTTATTACCACTATACGTGTATTGGTGAGTTGGAGGATCATTACCAATGTATGTTTATTAGTGAGTTGTATAATTATTACCACTATACGTGTATTGGTGAGTTGGAGGATCATTACCAATGTATGTTTATTGGTGAGTTGGAGGATCATTACCAATGTATGTTTATTGGTGAGTTGGAGGATCATTACCACTGTATGTTTATTAGTGAGTTGTATGCTTATTACCACTATACGTGTATTGGTGAGATGGAGGAGCATTACCAATGTATGTTTATTGGTGAGTTGTATGGTTATTACCACTATACGTGTATTGGTGATTTGGAGGATCATTACCAATATATGTTTATTGGTGAGTTGGAGGATCATTAGCACTGTACGTTTATTAGTGAGTTGTATGGTTATTACCACTATACGTGTATTGGTGAGATGGAGGAGCATTACCAATGTATGTTTATTGGTGAGTTGTATGGTTATTACCACTATACGTGTATTGGTGATTTGGAGGATCATTACCAATGTATGTTTATTGGTGAGTTGGAGGATCATTACTAATGTATGTTTATTGGTGAGTTGTATGGTTATTACCACTATACGTTTATTAGTGAGTTGTATGGTTATTACAACTATACGTGTATTGGTGAGTTGGAGGATCATTACCAATGTATGTTTATTGGTGAGTTGGAGGATCATTACCACTGTATGTTTATTAGTGAGTTGTATAGTTATTACCACTATACGTGTATTGGTGAGTTGGAGGATCATTACCAATGTATGTTTATTGGTGAGTTGGAGGATCATTACCAATGTATGTTTATTGGTGAGTTGGATGATCATTACCAATGTACGTTTATTAGTGAGTTGTATGGTTATTACCACTATACGTGTATTGGTGAGTTGGAGGATCATTACCAATGTATGTTTATTGGTGAGTTGGAGGATCATTACCAATGTATGTTTATTGGTGAGTTGGAGGATCATTACCACTGTACGTTTATTAGTGAGTTGTATGGTTATTACCACTATACGTGTATTGGTGAGTTGGAGGATCATTACCAATGTATGTTTATTGGTGAGTTGGAGGATCATTACCACTGTACGTTTATTAGTGAGTTGTATGGTTATTACCACTATACGTGTATTGGTGAGTTGGAGGATCATTAACAATGTATGTTTATTGGTGAGTTGGAGGATCATTGCCACTGTACGTTTATTAGTGAGTTGTATGGTTATTACCACTGTGCGTGTATATTGATCTCCAACATCATCCATTGTTTCACTTCATTAGTCAGTATCGCTCCCCACACTCACGCATATTTTCACTCATTGGGTGAATATTCCCCAACATCATCCAGTGTTTCACTCCATTAGTCAGTATCGCTCCCCACACTCACGCATAGTTTCACTTCTTGGGTGAATATTGATCCCCAACATCATCCATTGTTTCACTTCATTAGTCAGTATCGCTCCCCACACTCACCCTAGTTTCACTCATTGGGTGAATATTCCCCAACATCATCCATTGTTTCACTTCATTAGTCAGTATTGCTCCCCACACTCACCCGTAGTTTAACTCCTTGGGTGAGATGGAGGGTCATTACCAATGTACGTTTTTGGTGAGTTAGAGGATCATTACCACTGTACGTTTATTGGTAGGCGGGAGGACCATTACTTTTCAAAGTTTTTTGGTAGGTGGTACTAACTATTTGTTAGTAATAAAAAATCTTAGTTTATTTCTTCGATTTCAGTCAATGTGCTAGGTTTGTATCAAACCTTGACCCTGGATATTTACTCCAAGAATACTCACGTACCCGTTGGTTCCAGTACAAAGGCAATACTCACGTACCCGTTGGTTCCAGTACAAAGGCTGCATCCTGAAGCATAGTTAGATTTAATGTCAAATCCTTTGCCTACAGTTCAACACCTGATTAAATTTTACATTTGGTTGTTGAGTTCTAAACGTTAAGTGTTCTTAATGTTTCTTGGATTTTGATCATAGATATAAAGTTGTTTTGTTTCTATATTGAACTATTCTTCCTATAAAACTACCTAGAAAAAAACCTTTTTAAAAACCAAAAGCAAAATCTTATTTTACTGTAGCTTAAACATTGTAGAGCAAATACATATTTTAAAAACGTACAAGTAATCAAGAAGAAACTCACCCACCCATCCATACACGTATTTGTACAGTGGAATTAACCCACACGCCCTTCCATACATCCATAAATGCTCTTCCTTTAATCAAACTTCAAATTATCAATTTATCAAAGTTGTCAATAAGAGACCTTTATGAACATTTATACATGTAGGATATAATGGTTTATGTAACCCAACTGTGTGCACTACTCATCTTGGCAGGAAGTTATTTATTTAAATTTTTTTATCAAGTATCTTAGATATCTAACCTGATTTTACTATCTGATTATTTTTCATTTATCTTCAGTTTTGTAATTCTGCAGGTTTAATGCTGTTTTAATTCACCATATCTGTTGAATGTCTGACATTAGGGATGAATTTAGTTAAATATTATCAGCGATGGTTTGAAATATTATGGAGGCAGCCAACTAGTGGAACAAATATATTATGGAGGGAGCCAACTAGTGGAACAAATATATTTGCTTAATGAGTACTCCTAGAACACGGGAACTTTAGGATAAGGATAAATTAATTTATAAAGTAGTTTCACATCATGAATGTTGTTATAAATGTTTTAATAGGTTACCCAGTACTTCTGCACTATCGTTTTAATAGGTTACCCAGTACTTCTGCACTATCGTTTTAATAGGTTACCCAGTACTTCTGCACTATCGTTTTAATAGGTTACCCAGTACTTCTGCACTATCGTTTCGTGATCAGGTTTGATGACCTCTTTCTCAATGCCAAAGTCGATTACCTGTTTAGTCGCTTTGGCCATGGGATCTTCTGGGTCAGTTACTGAAACGTGATACATTCGTACTTATTTGGTAACAAATTAACTATGAAAATCTTTAAAATATGTTGTATATTACATTAATAATTTCAATTAACTAATAAATATATAATTGTATTAGATGCTTATTATAAACTACTTTTAATTTGAGTACGTGGGGAACACTACCATAAAACATTATTCATTAGTTACATTAACTCACTTATAATTTAAAAAATAATTATCCTTTGTCATGGTCTCAAATTGAGAAATAGTTATTATATGGGTATAAGTAGTGAACATTTTGTGTTTCGCACCAGATTTTTTGGGTTACGGTGTCAACAGAAGCGGGAGGTGATAACCTGAAGGCCAGTTCGGATTTATTCGACTAGGTTCAGTTTTGGGTACGCCCAACAAGACACATGATCAGAATAAAGTGCTGTGAATGGTCGAAATATCCAATATGGCTGCCATATACACTTAAAACTATTATAATTAATGTTGGTGTTTATAGCTGTTCATAATCAGTTTACCAATTAATAATTATAATAGTATTGGAATTATGAATTTAATTTTGTATTTATAATACGACAAAAATGAGGGTAAGTAGTAGGAGTTTGGCAATTATTCATATATTTACGATTATAATAGTATAAGAAAATGATTATTGATTTCGTGTTTGTACTTACCGTTATGACTGTATTTTTTGGTATTAAATAAAATCATAATTATTTTTTTTATTAATGGACCTACATGTCCACGCCACGTTAGGTCTAAACCAGGACGTCGGTATTGGCACGTTAGGTGAGATTTAAAGTGCCTCCTTCCCCAGTAGGCCTATGCACACGTGTAAGGAGCCCTATCTTTCGCTCCATATCAATAACTAAATTGTCATGCCCTATTTTTTTATTTTATTTTAATTTATATATATAAATTAAAATAGTAACTGTTAAACCATTTAGGTTTAGGTTGCTGTTACATATTTAACATATAACAGCAACCATAGTTACTGTTATATGTAAAATATAAATACATATAAAAGATATATATATATATATATATATATTGTTATAATACAAAATAATAACTGAGCACCCTTAAACATGTTTGAAGCATGGCTTATAGGGGTTTTAAAATAAATTATTATTTATCTAATATATTTGTGAGAAATCAGTGACCTTTTCCATTATACGTTTACCAGACCAATGGCAAGCGCGTGAAGAGGTAAGGACATGAACATGACAAATATAATATTCTTGGTCCTAATAGTAGTGTACACAACCAATCAAGCGTAATTTTCTCCCAAATAAAATAAAAGTATTAATTAGAATTTTTAAAAATATTTGTGACAACTGACTGTTGAGGATGCTGTATTGTAGCTTAAATTAGTCGAGACTGCAGTATGAATTGATGAGCATACAAACATCTGATTGGAAAATTAAGACTTCACAACATTATTTTTTACGAATAATACGAGCCATTACACTCACAGTGTTACTGATCCACCTGTCATCCTATACACGTAGAGCTATATAAGTACAACGCAATAAAGTGCTGTGTGGGACCAGCCGTGCAATGTTAGACTCATACTTATACGAGTTTATTTGACGTCAGCATGATGTAAGGGAGGACATTTTGGAGGAACTACTGTGCCATACCGTTCAGTATTTTCCTTCTTCATAAGTTAAACAGGGAACGACTTAATATTTTGTAAATTTTTCTCTAAAACCAAACAAAATCAATTCAATTATTAATATACGCATAAAGAAAAATATCTGAAGTTAAATACCAAACTAAATAAATTGCATAATATATTCCAAGCTTACCTATTTGCTTGCCAATGTGTGCGATGATAATCCCTCTGTTATGGTGGGGTGGTTTTATCATCTCTATGGTATGGAACTTGGTATATGGTGTCAATGCTGCCCAGTACCAGTCCCTGCCTTGATATATCTTACCATCTTTGGAAATTAAAAAACTGTAAAATTATGAATTAATAAGTAAAACTCATATAAAACAAACTGATTGAAGAATAACTATTGAACTATACGACTTAATGTAGGTGAATCAATGACAAAGAAGGATAATTATTGAACTATACGACTTAATGTAGGTGAATCAATCACAAAGAAAGATAATTAATCACAATGTCACTCAACAGGTCCTCCATTTGTTATAGAACATTCATAGACAATGTTTGAAAGAATTGAACTATACGACTTAATGTAGGTGAATCAATGACAAAGAAGGATAATTATTGAACTATACGACTTAATGTAGGTGAATCAATGACAAAGAAGGATAATTATTGAACTATACGACTTAATGTAGGTGAATCAATCACAAAGAAAGATAATTAATCACAATGTCATTCAACAGGTCCTCCATTTGTTATAGAACATTCATAGATAATGTTTGAAAGAATTGAACTATACGACTTAATGTAGGTGAATCAATCACAAAGAAAGATAATTAATCACAATGTCATTCAACAGGTCCTCCATTTGTTATAGAACATTCATAGACAATGTTTGAAAGAATTGAACTATACGACTTAATGTAGGTGAATCAATCACAAAGAAAGATAATTAATCACAATGTCATTCAACAGGTCCTCCATTTGTTATAGAATATTCATAGACAATGTTTGAAAGAATTGAACTATACGACTTAATGTAGGTGAATCAATCACAAAGAAAGATAATTAATCACAATGTCATTCAACAGGTCCTCCATTTGTTATAGAACATTCATAGACAATGTTTGAAAGAATTGAACTATACGACTTAATGTAGGTGAATCAATCACAAAGAAAGATAATTAATCACAATGTCATTCAACAGGTCCTCCATTTGTTATAGAACATTCATAGACAATGTTTGAAAGAATTGAACTATACGACTTAATGTAGGTGAATCAATCACAAATAAAGATAATTAATCACAATGTCATTCAACAGGTCCTCCATAATTTGTAATAGAATATTCATAGACAATGTTTGAAAGTAATGAGCAATAAATTCTTAAGATATACAGAAGTTTTAAAATAATATGAAAAATCCATATTTAATATGGATTAGATATTAAATATGGATGAGTTTAATCGTAATAAAATTATAAGGTAAATTATACTAAAAACCTTGCAAAGAGCAAATAATGTATTAAATGAAATTAAAATACTTAATTAAAAAAGTTGTATTAATTTTTAATACTCACGCAGTTTATTGAGTATTTTATTAAATGCTTTGGTGACACGTTTAAATTTTCTAAAATTCTTTTTGAAAAGCCCAATAAGTCTATTAGAAGCCTTGAAAGAAATCCTAGAGAAATTCATGTGGACATTTAAACTAACACTACTTTGCAGCTAATCATAATTGATTTAAACTTTTTAAAAGAAACAATTTGTGAAGAAAAATAAGATAAGTTTTACACATTTATTATGGCACATTATTAGCGTAGACATATTACAGTGAAACATTCCTGTTTGTTGTGGTATTAAAATAAATAAATAACTCTTGATAGTGTAATGACTTTTCTAAAGTGTGCTTCTAGTATTCTAGTATGACGAAAAAGTGTACATTTGTCTACCTCTTAACGGACTATAAGTAGTTCTGGTATTAATCCATTAGTAACTTGTTATTTGACGAGTACTTGTGATATACTCGTGTTATTTGAAATCTTACAACTTTAGTAATAGTTGGATACACTTCATTAATAAGTCAATATTTCGAAACATATAAATTTAATACAATACTTCAGATTTGTATTAATACAGGATTGTACAATACAGAATTGTAATAATACTCAGTGTCAACAAATTATCAAAATAACGTGATATCTTACTAAGAATCAACTCACAATTTATTCCTATTTGTCTGATATAAAGTTGTGTAAAGTTAAGAATATTGTCTTGGTCTTAATGATATATAAATGTTAAAGTTTATTTCGGGCATGAGAGTTTTTGGTTGGCGTATGTACCCTAAAGCAATTGCTTTCCATTGTTCATTGTCTGGGGAGAGGGATTATTGAACAATATACACAAAACACACTGACTCACTGAAATGGAATGTCAAACTGGCCTCCTTTTAAATGAACGAGTTGAACCTCATTGATCAATTTGAGACAGCCTTTTTCCGTACTGCAGGACTTGGTGCCTGTGCAGGTCCAGACCACTCCACTGGCTGGTTTTCTCAGCCGTTCCATAGGCCTTGGAGACTCCTCAGGAAACCATTTCTCTCTCGGAATAATCTCAAAAGGCGCATCATATAACTGAGGACAAAATAAGGGTATATAATCACAGAGAAAAAAAGAAAAAATTGCATATTTTATGGACGTTATTACTAATGTAAGTCTTTAAAAATATGTACTTATTACGTCTATCTTTCAGATTTAGAAGGGGAGTAAGGGGTGGTAATGACAACGGTGATGGCCTTACCATCAACACAACCGGAGAAATAACTCCTCGAAACACAAATTTCCTTACTCGGCGTCCGTTCAGTGCACTTGAAGCGTGCTAATAGTAAAAGCTCTGCTGTCGGCGCAGAAATGAAGTGCACCCCAGTTTGAAGGTTGTTTTCTAAGGAACTAAGAGGTCTACGAAAAATCTAACTACATCATTGTTTACCTGGTTGAATTTTACGTTACGTCATGCATTTAACATTCTTGTTATGAGTTTTAATACTTTTATACTAGTTTATAAAAATAAAGTACGTGAATTTAAATAGTTTTCACTGTACATCAAATTTACATCATTATTACTCAAACATCTGTTAATGTATTGCATTTTATATTTTAATCCGTGGTTGATATGAAGGTTTTCTATGAGTTTTAAATAATTTAGTATTTTAACTTTTCGTGACTATTGTCAATTTCCTAAAACATTATTTTCTTGGCTTAAAGAGGTTGTAAAAGTAATTAGTCAGTCTTGTTGTAATCCTTATGACACATATAGTGACGGCACATTACTTTCATATGTGAGAGTAAATGCAGCGATTTAAGATTGTTTATATCAATCTAAATTTATCAATATAAAATATTTTAAAATGATTTAAACAAATTTAAATCGCCGTATTTACTTAAACATATGAAAGTAATGTTCCAATACTAAACATGTCGTAAGGGTTACAACAAGACCGAGTAATTACTTTTACGACCTATAGAAGCCAAGAAAACAATATTTCAGGGAATTGACAAGAAAGTTTTCTTCAAAAAGTTAAAATTCTAAAATGTTTAGAACTTATATAAAACCGTCCTTTCAACTAGGTATTAAAATATAAATGCGATACATTAACGGATTTTTGAGTAATAATCGTGTAAATTTGACGTGCAGTTAAAACTAGTTAAAATTCAGTCACTTTTTTAAACTAGGATGAAAATTATGTAAACTTATAACAACAATTAAAAACGCATATGTTGTAACGTAAAGTTAAACGAGGAAAACACTTGTGGGGATAGATTTTTTTAGACCTCTTAGTCCCTTAGAACAACCTTCAAACTCGGGTGCACATAATTTCTGCCCCGATAATAGAGGACTTATACATTCAACGCTTAATGGTAAAGATTCATTTTCTTAGAACGTATTTACAGATAAAGTAATATCTGTGAACAATGTATGGTGTAGAGCAGCAAATCCTACTTTTGCACGTTTTCCTATAAAAAAAGTTGGAGGGAAATAACAACGTTGAAAAATGACTCATACTTATTAATTTTTACACTACTATAAAGAACTGATATTAAAGACTATGGTGATTATCAGAGTTGAATTAATGTGGTGAGTGTAGATGAACAAGTGTAGTCACTGTTACCAACGAAGGTTGATTATTAATAAGTGTAATAAGTATTACCTAGGGAGTGACCTTCTTATTACACAAATATTAAATAATAGCATTATATTTATTTTATTTATTAATTCCAATTTTTATGGTATCATTTAAAAATGAAGACAATAGCTTATCTAAACAGTACATAAATGTGTAACAAATTTACTGGGAATAAAGTTTCTTTTACATTCGATTATTAGTTTATTAATAGTCCAACAAATATTATAACTAAGGTACCTACTAAGGTATATAAATAGATTTTGCAATTAATATTCCACAAAACCGAAGGACATAGAGTTAGTTAGCTGTGAGCAAATAGTAGCAATAAAAATGCCTAAATCACATACATTCTTTTTAGATTTGTTTAAGGACTTATAATTGTTTCAATATATGCCAATTACTAATTTGAAGCAATTAACAAATATTTAAAATAATAATAATGATGAAAGTTAAGCTACACTTTCACATAAAATGAAAAGTATTCTTTGTACCCTTTACGAATAAGTACTATACATTTTTATGATTGACTTAGTAGTTTACTGTCCAACACTTTTATGTTCAGCTTTTTGTTTGAACGAATAAACAATGTCTATTCAAGTAATCAAATGATATGTATTAGTCAATAAATCTCCCTAAATTGACCGTCCTTATTTTTCTGTACAATATTGTGTTATATAATATATTTTTTGTATTTATCTATCTATACCAATAAATATAATGAAAGTACACTCTTATATTTGAAAAAATAAATAAGCCACATGTCATCTAAATAATGCTAAACATTTTCTCGTACAACAGTTTTTTACGTAATATTATATTTGAAATCAGTAGGAAAAGACTATCTTTATAGATAAACTTATATTTGTCTCATGGTCTGATTTCTAGAGATATTCCATAACATTTGTGATGGTGTTTAAAAATAAAAAAGATCACCCCACCGTGTATACTGAAACATGTCTGTTACAAATCCAAGCATTATTCCTTTTTTATCATTGTTTTTCAAGCCACTTCAAACAAAAGCCTAGATGGTCTGAAAAAAATTGAGATCACAAAAAATTGACGTGATTCGTAATATGTTAAGTATGTCACACGGTGAATCCTCAGATATATAATTTTAAATCCTAATTAAGGAAGAATTGTCTCTAAAAGCCAATGTTAGTCTTACTAGACGCTAATATTTCAAGAAATTTACTGATATATTAACATATTGCTATAAGGTTACATTGATGACAGAAATCGTTTAAAATCTTACAACTAAGGAAGATAATATAAATTAAAAGTACGTCATTAAAGTCTTAATTTTTATAAAATATAATATTATGTTTATTACACCAATGAATGAATAAAAATTCAAAAGTTAACATAGGTCAAAAGTATATATAGGTTTACTCACGTACCATGATAAAACGAGTTTTTAGGATTTGGAATCGTTCAACACTTTCATTGAAATGTTATGAATGTAATAATATATAATGAAGAAAAACTATGACTAGGTTAACATTATCAATATTTGTTTGCATCTTGAGCACAATGGAAATTATTAACTAAAATAGTATTATTATTAAAACTAAAATTAATAATAATTTATGAGAAAAAATAGATTTATACTTACAACAAAAATTAAATTATTTCAAATATTTATTTCCATATACGATTGTTTACTTAATAATTTTTTCAGAACGGAAGTAAGTAGATCGTTAGATAGCATAGGTTAGATGAATAGAACATTAACCTTAACTTTATTTTGATTATTTCCATATCTGATATATAATTCGTAAATTAAGTCGAACTATTGTTGTTAGAAAAGGCGTGTGAGGTAAAGAGTTGTGTTTGTCACGAGCTCTAGAACTTGCAGAGTTGTCAAACTAAGCGTAGAGGTGTCCTCTATTATTTTTGTTCGTGAATTTCACGTGCCTTAGATGTGTTTATCTAATGTTTAAAATATAATGTTGTAAATTTAGAATCTAAAAATTTGCTGTAGTTTGATAGTACGGTCCCCAATGAAATAACATGAACCAGGAATAAAATAAGATAGCTTGATTAGATTCATTTTGAACCTTACAGGCCAAAGGTGCGAAAAATTATAAAATTATAAAAAGATGATCTGGGTTTCAAACTACTATTCCTAAAATATTCAATGTATTTCTATCACCATATTGTTTTAATTAATAACTATAATAGCTGTTACGTTTTACCTTTGTATAAAAATGTCGTATTTTGAGTGTGGATTGAAAACCGTCTAAATGTCTGTGGACTACAAAAATATCGCAAAAAAAATCAATACTTAACAATTCTCCTGTAGTTTTTGATTGTCCTATATTCCAGGTTATCTTTTGATGTCAAAAGCAATCAGACCGAAGCACCGAGGCCGAAGGCCATGTTGTCACGAGCGTTATGACTGGCAGGGTTGGCAAACCAAGCGTAGATGTTTACACTATTATTTTTTATTCGTTTTTGTAGACAACATTCTTCTGGCTATGTTACGATTTGTGTGTTCATTTACTTTTAAGGTTACTTGTAATTTACTTCAATTAAGTTGCATGGCAAAATGAAACGTTACCGATTAATACATTATTTAAAAATAGATACAAGTAGTGGAAATTTACCCTCCTATATAATGATATACATAATCGATTGATTTCTTTAAATTTTATATCACAGACTTTATGTTTAAGGCTGATCGAATCGTAAATTAGTTTTCACAGCAAATTATCCTTATACGTGCTTGCTTTATTATACTTTTCAAAAGCTACGTGAAACAATAGTGTGCGGGAAGCCTCGTCTAGTGCTGTGTAAATACAGGGCAGGCCTGCGGTAGTGAGGGTCCATCAAGAGGCATATATTAAAGGCCTGAGTGTGTTGGTGGATAGAAATATTACAACGAAGGCCTATTTAAAATAATCGTTGATGTAAGAACACATCAATACTACAGAAGATACAAAATACCATAACTATACCTCTACATATGTATGTCAAATCAATTTGTCTGAATTATAGAGAAAATATAATATTTAATAAAATTAAGTGGATGAAGTAAGTTTTGGAAACTAAAGAGTCTGGTTTTAACCATCTTACAGGATTAATTAAATACTAGGCATCTTGTTAGCCAAGTGGTTAGTATTTCTGCTTTCAACGCAGGTTGTCACTGGTTCAAATCCCGAAAGGTTCACTTAAATTTGTCATAGTGGTTTGGACCGATGTTCCTCAACAACGTATGTAATGTAAAAATTGCCACTTGCGTAGACAGTCAATTAAAATTAAAAACATAATAATAATAAAAAACCAATTTCCAGATGTTTCAACCATCTCGATGTGGCAACATAAAGAGTTTCAAGCCTATACGTGAGTTAGTTTAAATACTGATTATGACATTATGTTATACAGGCTCAATAGCTAAACATGTTTTACACAACGTAACCAATCCTTAAATGTGGTTGTAACAGAAGTGCTATTTTGTAAAACAATATTTGTTTTATTAAAAAATCCGAATAATACAAGGAAGCAGATATGCAAGCAGTTTATTTGAAATAAAGGTTTATTTCCTTCCAATGATCAAGAAAATATAAATTTTCCAATAACAGTTACTTTTGAAAAGGTTTAATTAAACAATGATCAATGTTCCTAATAAATAATTAATAGGTACCTGCCCTAAATCACCCACTATTGATAATTACTACACAAAAATTAAAATAAAAAACAAGTATTCTCTGTATTAAGTTTTTTATGTTATTTTTTACTATAGGACCTCACCGACAAGTTTTGCATAACTTGGTGAGGCCGATATTTTGTAAAAAATTAATGAAATAAACAAAATATGATCCTTGAAACATCTCAAAACCCTTTTAGTTATCATTTTCATGTTTTGGATATCGTAAATGAACATTAATTATAGACCTCTCTCACAACTCTATGATTCATAGAATTGTGATACATACTCTGTACCCTTTGTGTAAGGAAAATCATAGACATCAGTGTGTAAGTCTGTAGGTCTAAAAATCAAAGTAGGCCTATCTAATATACATCCGGTTGGAGTGTTGAGATTCCTCAATCCTTACACTAACTCACCATCGTAGTTTTCCAAAATACTAGTAAATATCTACATCATTTTTTTATGATGCGTTTTTGAAATCAAATTTAATTGTATTTTTATTAAGATGATAGTTTTACATTTTCAAATCGTAAAAGTTTGAGTATCTAATAATGTTTTAAGGCCAAGAGAGGAGTATGGTATGAAAATAAATAACACAGAGAAAATACTAATTGAGAAGAACGTATTAGATTGTTCACCACTCTTTAAAGAGAATAAATTAATTTTTTCTATATTGTTACTGTATTAAAAATATATAGTTTCTTTTTTCTTTTTAGGGCTACCTTAACACAATATGACTCCAAATTTCTAGAGCTCCACTCGTAAAGTCATTTTTGACTTTGCAATCCTCTCTACACACATGTTTTAAATTAACTTGAAGAAAGGTAATGAGTCACCGCCAGAGAAATATTTATTAAATTAATGTAGAACAATAGATAACCACTAAAACTTGACAATATTCATACAAATGTCGGCTCGTCATTTGAAACCACTCAGGTCCTCGGCGGGTTATAAAGTGGCGTCATGCAACGTTGCGAAATACTCACCCCGTAACCCACGAATGGGTCCTTGAGGGCTATAAAGCAAATCGAATCAATGACCCTCCATCCATTGGGAAATCGCCGATCAAAGAAAAACGATCAAACCACCGACAGAATCTGACATCAGTTAGGGGTGGACTCGAGTGGTGAATGCACACAGATCAATATGTGACAACATCATTGCAGTTAGGAGAGCACTGCATATTTTTATCACTTTTGGAAAAACTTCGCTCTTCCTTTTATGTTCATTACAACTGTGTATTAATTAAACTAACTTTTACAAGACTTAATAGCATCAGTTCATTAGGCATGAAACAGTGTTTAGAAAAGAAAGTTGCTTCGGATCGTTTGGTCATCATAACATTTTGGTGTCTGTCTAACGGATCATGTACAAAACGTGGAACTTATTCTAAACCGTTTTTAAAGTAGTAAATCATACATAAGTAGTCAAATTCACCATTACAAAAACAAATACTAAGAATTGACATCATGAAAAATGGTTGTCACTGATGATGTTAAATGTGACTTAGAAGAATAAGTGTTTGAACGATTTAATGGATTCTGAGTTTTCTAGCTAAGTTATGCCCTAGTGAAAGCAAAAGAAAAAAAAGACTTGTCTTATGAGTAAAAGTGAATGTGAAACATGATTTTTCAGAGTTAACTATTATTAAAAGAACTATCGCACATCCATTAAAGTTATAATGCATCTGGCATCAATTTTTAAAATACATCTCTGGAATGTTGATATATTTTCAGAAGTTCGTTCCATTTTTGTTTAGATTTTTTAGTTTTTCTTTATTTATTTGGTTTGAACGTATTTTTTACGTTGGAAGTATCTAATTATAACAACAATTATAGAAGGCTTGTGTCATTTAAATGATATATATGAATCAATGTCAAGAAATAGTAGACATTTCTATGTCATACGAATGATAAATGATCCCACGTCATACAAATGATTCATAGGGCTATGCACGTGATGTCTACGTCAAATAGATTGTCAGATAGGTCAACAGTGTGCAAATTATAGGCAGGTCTCCGTTATATAAATTGTATATAAACCTACAAATGATAGACATGTCTACGTATTACAAATTGTACATAGGCCTACGGAAAATTAATGATAGACACGTCCAAATCATACAAATGATAGATATAACGCATTTTTATATTCAATTTAAAGAAGAAGCAAAATTTTGGTTTTGATTATAAATTCTACTACAAAAAGAGTATTATTCTCTGCTCGGAATGCTATAAATTGAAATAATATATTACACAAAAAATTATTCTACTTACTCTCACTGAAAAAGGTTATTACATTAATATAACTCTGGAGGTAATAGAAAAACCATTTTACAAAATGGATACAGATTTAAAATTTAAATTACTCTTCTTCCAGACACGAAGAAAGCGTATTTGAAAATATAGTATACTATTTTCTGAAAAATTGAATATAGGCCTACTGTTGGCTCGTGTACGGATGAAGTGATTGTTCTTGTTGGGTAAAATTATATTATATTTTAAAAACATAATTCCTGTGCTGCAAATTGAATATTCATTTAGATATTTTGAGCTCATTTACTTGCTATATTCGAATAAGATAAGTTTCATGTTACAATTTATTTAAAAAATTAGGGTACACCACTGCACACTTCGGTACGCTTGTGAGGGAGGCTCGGCCTGCGGACTCACCGGGGAACTTTGCCTTTAACCACTATGTTGAACTCGACCTGAGGCCTCACCAAAACGCTCTGCTAGATTCCCATTTGTGGAGATCACTTTTACGCCTGGTAAGGAA
The DNA here is from genome assembly GCA_035578905.1 of Stictocephala bisonia. Lineage (NCBI taxonomy): Eukaryota > Metazoa > Arthropoda > Insecta > Hemiptera > Membracidae > Stictocephala > Stictocephala bisonia. Next base: position 258,792 of record JAQJVL010000117.1, on the reverse strand, counting down.
CATCGGCTTACAGCCGCACCAGGATTCTTAAGCAGTTTGATAATGAATTTTGGTTTTTGGGACAGTGGAGCTCATAAACATACTAAAAACAAAACAAAAATAGTCAAAGTAGTCTTCCCTAAAGTCTAATGGTATATTAGTAACTAAAAGAAGAATACGTTTAATTCGATACCCCTTTTAGGTGTATTATTTGAACATTACTCAACTTTGGGTTTTTGAGCATATATATATTTTTTTGGGCAGATATAGACATAAACATTACATAGCTTACATAACAATAATCAGTATTACAATTTCCATTAATCAAATTTTGTCTTTGCCTTTTTTTATCTATCAACATAACAACTAAATTTCAACTCTTATTGTATCTTTGTAAAAGACTTATATTTTGGTAAAATGATTCTGAAAAACTCATAAGAGGGATTCTTTTTGTAGTGAGTGTTTAAAAAATGTACAATGATGGAAGAAAAGAATACTCGGTTGTGGCCAGATTGTCGTCGGCGCGCTTTTATATTTTGCAAGAGGACGCCTTCTATTCATCTAGAGACGGGCATTGTGTAAGGACAGGCTGGCAAACATCATCCTTGGACTGCATCAATATTTGACCACCCTCAGAAATATCGCTTTTAAGTTACACCTTATTTTATATATTGTGCTCAAAATGTATAAATAAAAACTCGCCAGTAAAGTCCACCAGTATAAATACAGTTAAATAAATGTCATCATATTTATAGAATTAATAAATACAATAACATTTCAAAAATAAATCCTTAGTGAGTAAGAAGCTGGATCATAACATTTAACATTGAATTAACAGCATTAATTTACAGAAAGATCTGGAGTAGACGACTTATTAAAATGAAAGTAAACCTAAAGTAGTTTTATTCTGAAAGCAATCATTCATCCAAAACTACATGGTCTTAAGTCTAATGGTTAAGGAATGATACAGTAAGTTGAATTAATTTCATTTAGAAAGTATTTCAACATATTCAAATTTTTGCACATCAAGAATACTTCCACCTCTTCAAACTTAAGTAATATTTGACGATTCTCTTTTACAAACGTAGTTATAGATAGTAATATATCTACAAAATTAATAAGTAGTTAACAATAGTATGTAAATGGTTTAGCTTACAAATCATTATTGTAAATAAAATACAAAGTCTATTTTTATAGAACAGATTATACTTAAAGTCGTATTTTAGTTAAACAGGTTTAGAATATTTTCATAACTAAAATACTATGTTTTACGTCACATACGTACTTTTTTGGCAATATATATATATATTGTGCCATAAACTGTATATATACAGTTTATGTATATATATATATATATATATATATATATATACTATATATATATATATATATATACAGTTTATGTATGCCAATAAAGTAAGTTGTACCTTTTAACTCAAGGGTAGGAATAGTATATGTAGAAGGACTTGGTGCGTTTTCGTGATGTTTTAATCTTAAAGTGACAGGAAATAATTTGGGTTTTATTTCCTATGCAATTAAATGTTTTACGATAAAATCATATTGTAATATACTTGTACCTATATTAAAAAAATAAAAAGTGAAATTAAACGAAATATATTATAGACAAAAGTAATCTCCTACTTTCTAATGATGTACATAAAAAAATACTTCGACATTGTTGAAAAAACTTCAATTAGGCAATGTGAGTTCTTGAAAAATATTTTAGATTGGTATTTGTAAATAACATTAAAGTAATTCACTTAATAAGAGATACTTGTGAACGGAAAATGTTATAATATATATTTTAAATTTATTAGTGTTCCCAGGAATTGCCTTATTATTTTTCTAGGTTTGTATTTTGCACATAAAAACGACACCTTGTATATATGAATTCCTTATACAATGTGTTTTTTTATAAATATATTTTTGTAACCTAGTTAAAATATTTTCAGTTTCAAAACAGTAGAATTGCACACGAACGATCTAAAGTACATGATTTACATGTTTAGCCACACATATTCACAAATTACAGTTTTGCACAGTAAAATAATTCGGATTTTCAAAAATAAATTTGGTTTATTTAACCATAAACAATTTAAAAGATCTATAGTAAATATTAACTATAGTAAATATGATTCTGTTTCATTCATTAACCATAAAAACAATTCAATTAATTTGTCTTTTAAACATACAAACAGTACTTGACACTTTTATTATTAGATATTGGGATGCTATTATTAAAACCAAGGAGATGCTATTATTTTGTCCGCTCGTGGGTGTATGTAGTCATTGTCCACTCCAAACTGTAGGAGATCCCAAGTCGCAGCTTCTGCTGGTGGTAATAGAGATTTGTCTGTAAAATCCAGGAACACATCCATAAACAGATATTCCAAAGTACCTTATAAATTTCACTAATGAGGGGAAGCATTGCATGAAATGATTATAATTTCAACACTTGTGTGTCACGTTTGGATTTTTATTTATTGGTCGTTGTTTATACTGGTTGGTGTAGCATGAGTTGATAAGATTTTGATTTTGTGGTGTGATTTTCAGGTTAGTCTATAGTGTGAGTTGTTGAAATTTAGTTTCTGAGGTGAGATGTTGGTCTATTTTGAGTTAATGCATTTTTGCGGTGATATATATATATACTGATTGTTCTATTGTGAATTGGCAAAGTCTTGTTTTTAACGGACTTGTACTGGCTACTGAGGTTTATGTAGGCTACTGAGTTTTATGTTGGCTACTGAGGTTTATGTGGGCTACTGAGTTTTATGTTGGCTACTGAGGTTTATGTGGGCTACTGAGGTTTATGTGGGCTATTGAGTTTTATGTGGCCTACTGAGTTTTATGTTGGCTACTAAGGTTTATGTGGGCTACTGAGGTTTATGTGGGCTATTGAGTTTTATATGGGCTACTAAGGTTTATGTGGGCTACTGAGGTTTATGTGGGCTATTGAGTTTTATATGGGCTACTAAGGTTTATGTGGGCTACTAAGGTTTATGTGGGCTACTGAGTTTTATGTTGGCTACTGAGGTTTATGTGGGCTACTGAGGTTTATGTGGGCTATTGAGTTTTATGTGGGCTACTGAGTTTTATGTGGGCTACTAAGGTTTATGTGGGCTACTGAGGTTTATGTGGGCTATTGAGTTTTATGTGGGCTATTGAGTTTTATGTGGGCTACTGAGTTTTATGTGGGCTACTAAGGTTTATGTTGGCTACTGAGGTTTATGTGGGCTACTGAGGTTTATGTGGGCTACAGAGGTTTATGTGGGCTACTGAGTTTTATGTGGGCTACTAAGCTTTATGTGGGCTACTGAGGTTTATGTGGGCTATTGAGTTTTATGTGGGCTACTGAGGTTTATGTTTGTTAAGGGACGCGCTGTTCGGTTGAGTGTGTGTTTTTTTAATGTTATTTCTGGTTAACGAATTGGGCTACTGAAAGCTGTGAGTTTGTGGCTTGAGGCACTAGTTTGTTAGGGTGGTAGATTAGGGAACACTGCTAAATGAGTAGGAATTGTAAATTGCTATAGAGAGTTGTCTCAGTCAGTGTTTTGTATGTACTAACGACTATGTTAAATTTACAATGCATTTATCATACTAAATTTACAATATACAAGCCCTATTTACATATTAGTCATCAACGTGTAGTTATAGAACAATTATAACAGTATTCTGTATCTATTTTTACACTGCATGTACATTATTGTTAGTACCTACCGAAATCCTCGTTTATATGCGCAATGATAATTCTCGTTCCTCTCATCTTGGCGAAAGCTCTAAGAGGAACAAACGGTTTGTAGTCCCAACCTCTTGCCTCATAGATTTGGCCACACTTTGTCACCAGGAAGCTGCAAAACAAGTTCGTTATATGATTTAAGAAATTTAGTATTTTTTCTATGAAGCAAGGCCTTTAGGACATTTAATATATGTTCTAATTCTAGTAACATGTCAAATGTATTCGGTTGTTTGGATTGTGTGGCTTCTCAGCACAAAACCACATCTAAATTTACATTAACTTTGGAAATACCATAATAATCTGAAGATGATATAGTTAAAATTATTAAATAAATAATGATTTCAAGGTATACAACTTGCTTAGTTTTAATAATCAGACTCAAGGCAGGAAGAGTTTAATTGTTAACAATCTTCCTGTATTTTAATTGTTTAATGAAATTTATGGAGAAAGTTACACGTTGTCAGTAGTATCTAAGAGATAATAACTAATTATACAAAACTAATTAGCAAAATATAATGACATTAAGGTTAGGCAGGGACACAGTTAAGACAACCATACAAATATTGAATATGCGATGATTTTCTTACATTTGTGCAATTTTAATAAATACATTTTGACCAAAAATAGTAGATACTTGTTGTGGAATCAATCATACTGTAATGAAGTTTTTATAAATTTATATGAAGAGACAACTAATATTAAAAAAAAAAAAAATGTGTGCCGTTGTTAACGTTTACCAAAGTTCCAAGTGCTTAGCATCAAATATATGTTTCTGATAGTTAATATAAAATTTATTTGAGAATTCCAATTTAAGTGGTGATACTACGAAAGGCTGAAGTTTAGCGTGTGTATCACTCCAATGTTCTATACTGATTTTTTTGGCAGTAAAGAATTTAGTTTAATAACATGAAACAAAATTAAATAATAAATAATAACAAATTATTATGGATTACACACGTAAAAATATAGGTACCACCACATTAGGAAAAAAATGTAACCAATAAACTGCACTAATAATAATAGTAACATCTAAGGATTTTATATTTTAGTAAACATTTTAATGTCCATATTTTTCTAATTTTTTGTAATCGATTCCAAATGATAAACCTATTACACTGTGAGAGTAGTATTTATTTAAACATTAATATTACTGATTAACAAACACCTTAATAATATATATTAGCAATAATATTTTTTTAGCTAAACGGGCAAACTATCAAGTCTATCCTGGAGTTTAAGGACTGTTTCATAAACCATCTCATTAAATTACCTGTAAGGAAGATCAGGTAAGCCCACACCTTTCTGGAAATGGTCCTGCAAATCTCTGACGGCTTTGTCACATTCGTCGACTCCCTCACATGCCTTTGTGCCAGTATATGTGATGATGACATTAGTGATTGGTTTAGGCATGGTCTTTAGTTCTTTGATCGGGGGCTTGGCTCCCCATTCGTCTCGCCATCGGATTGATCTCTCATCCGAATCTAGCAACACCGTAACATTGAGAAACCTATAAAATTATCAATAAGGATATTTTCACTTTGATATTTCCTTATCAGATGGCAAAGTTTTACTCTGGGCTAAGGTTAATAAATTATTTAAAAGAGTGCAGTAATATCTTTTAACAAAGCCATTTGCATTTTGGGGTAATTTGTGTTTTGATACAGGACAATTTCCAAATTCTCTAAAACATTCAATGGTTAGACTACTACAGTACATAAAAAAGGAAACAGGGAAGATTGTAGTAATTATAGATCAATTGGCCTTGTCTCAACATTGTTACAAGTCTTGGAAAGGGTGTTCTGGTCTAGATTGTTGTCTTTTATTGGAAAAAGAGCATATTATTAAGTAGTCAGTTTGGTTTTACTAAAGGCAAATCGACAGCAGACGCTTTAAACTTCTTAGTTTAATCTATTTCTAAAGCGTTACACCCAGAAAGTCAATTCATTGGAATATTTTTCGTCTTAAAGCAATCCTTCGACCTGGTGGATCATGCCCTATTGTTAGCCAAAATCGATAGGCTTGAAATAAGTGGGATTCCCCAATCTTTTATTCAAGCCTATCATCGGCTTTTATCACATAACCATGGGTAAGAGTTCAGTCAGTTGAATGTCCGTTTGTGGACAGCAAAATCTCTATATAAAATGGGCTGAATCTTCTTCTGTTCTTGTTCACAAAAGGATTTCTCAAGGGTGGTGCTTGGGTCTGTATTTTTTGTTTTATATATTAATGACTTACCATTGAACATATCCGATGAAAGAAGTATGGTGTATTTATTTACGGACCATACTTTTATGTCATTAACTGATGATAATCGATCACAATAAAGGAATAATATACGGGCAGTCCAGTATTATCCTTCAAAGGTTTTCGAATAACCGTCTTGGCAGTAAATAATGACAAAACCAAGTTTATAGAATTCCATAACAATTTTGATCATCATCGCCCCCTTTCTTGCTTTATTGGCGATACATTAACCGGTCCTTCTTTGGTAATGACATTTCTTGAAATTCACATATTCATTATTCATCTCTAAGACGCCGATCGTAGAGATATGGGCGAATATGAGGAGTGAATGAGCGTGATTAGTGTAGATAAACGAGTGTAGCCATTGTTACTATCTGAGTTCGACTTAGCTCAGAAATGACTATTTATTAATAGCTCAATAGCCAGGGCAACTATGGGACCTACAGCTTTACGTGGAATCTGAACCACGTAGTGTTGGTTCAATTTTCAGCTAACTGACAAGTCTGACACTCAGTTCTCTTCCCTACACAACATCCGAACCTTGACTACCATTCAACACGGACACTCCAGACTTCTCTAGTAGTGTCTACGTTGATGACAACCATTGAGCGGACGCCGCGTCGGTATTAAGAGAACCGAGCATGGAACCTATCACCTACAATCTCCCAAACACTTTGTCCCCAAGTAGCTGGGCTACAGCACTGCACCACCAGTGCCGACATAGTAGCTTGAGATTCAAAGATCATATCGATTCTGTCTATAAAAATCTAAGTTCTTTTGTGTTCTGTTGAAAGGTCTCTCTTTAACTCTGCCCAATTAGTGGTGTATTAAGGTTTAGTTTATCCTCATCTTGGTTATGGCATTGACATTTGGGGCTATGAGAATCAAAGAACAGCTCTCGCGTTTAAACTTAAAAAAAGAGCTGTTCGAGCCATTTTTATCTTACCCGTAGAACATCTTGCAAGCAGTACTTCAAAGAAAATATAATTCTAACTTTTCCTTCTATTTATATAAAAATATCAGTGCTTTTAGTTAGAAATGACATTCATACCTTTCAAACACTACAGAACGACCACAAATACAATCTTTGCCCGCACCATAACGTCAATGTTCCATAACAACAAAATAACTTTCTATGAAAGACAGTTGGTATGGTTTCAGGCTTTACAATTAACTATCGGTTTCTCTAAACGCCGAGAGTCGTGTGCGGATGTTTGAAAAACAGGTTAACGATTTGATGGTGCAGAGCTGACACTTTGGGAATTTTCAAAATAACTTGTTCTTATTTCCAACACCACATGCTAAAATTGATTAATTGATCTCTCAATATTATGAACGGTTTTTTTTCTTTTATCTATTTGTAAATAGCCAATAACCTGTTTGTTTTTGACAAAATTTACTATGAATAATGACGCTATTATGCGGCTTGTGTGGATGTTTAAATAAAGATAATTTTCTTTATTTCTTCATAAATATTAAATTATAGCCAAAAAATGTATATGGTTATATCTCCAACGATCCTAAAGGTACAGAGTCAGAAGAACACTACAATTCATTTGCCTCCTTAAAATGTTCTAATTAAATGTTATTAATAATATATTAGCACGTTTTAATAGTTATTAAAACATTAAATATACTTAGTCTTACCACAAAACGTTCCAGACACCAACCGAGACGTTTATCAAACGAAAAACACAAGTATCTCTGGGATACTATCGTATCTCAAGGAACATGGTAGAAATGGTTATGAAGCAATAGAGAACCGATCCTTTTTTGGAAACCTGTTTGTGATGTATATATATATATATATATATATATATATATATATATATATATATATATATATATATGTATATATATATATGATAGGAGTTTATACTACAGACACTTTATTTAGGTCAGGGAAATGTGTTGCCAAAAATTCATAGTCTCACCCTCATAGGAATATAATCAGGCTACGTTTGCATGTTTTAGAAATACAATAAGGACGATAAGATTAGGAATGATCTTATGATTTTACAAATATTCAGAAAAATTATATTGATCTATATTGGAAAGTATCCAGATGGAAACATGTTAGAAGTGTTCTGGAGAGGTAATGATGATCTCAACAACTATGATACAAACTAGAGAAGTTCAACTAACATGACTTTGAAGCATAACGCATTTTATTTTGATAGTGGAAGCAGTAGATTAAATATTAATATGAATTGTAGCTTTAAAATATGTAGATGTTTCATGTAGATTTAATTAAATCTATATTGTGGTGGCAAAGTTAGGACTATAGAGTGATCTTCCACTTAATCGTATAGATTGAAAATTATACAGATTTTTAAATTTTAAAATCTTTACGTCCTTACAATGTATTCCAGAGGAAACTATAAAAATGAATTATTTACATGTAACTATCTTATTGAAATGTATATTATGAACCTGATTGTCAACTATAATATACATATATACACTAATAGTTATTTTATTTTATGGATCATTCTTCAAATTAACTTTTGTTATTTTCAGAACATGTTTTAGAAGAAAATTGGTTCTTTTATTAGATAAAAAAACTTGTGAGGAGTAAAATACCTTTTAGTACAGTACCAGAGGAACTTAAATATGAAAAAAATAAAAAAATATAGCTTCAGCTGCCGATAGAACTATGGATTTTACCATAATACAAACATTGTCTCCAAATACTACTAATGGATCACAAAGATCAAGTTTTGGTTTAAATGTCAATGGCTGAGTAGTTTTGTTTCCTGTAATATAAGATTAAAACTATTACGAACTAATGTACAATTATTGATTATTTGAGGCCCTTATAAATTAAGCAATTAAAAAAGTTCTTTTATTAGCCATGTTTAATGTTACGAAAATATTTGTAAAATTGTCTTAAATAATCACGATAAAATTACAACCAACCTTCATCCCCCACCACCTGTTCATCACGAGGGTCCTTTTTTTCTCTTGTATCATATTGACTTACTTCCGTTTCAGCATTTTGGTTAAACATTATATTAGTTGATGGAAGTAACCATAGGAAACACCTTCAGTTTTCACCCGGAATACTAAACGGCCAGTATTATCTCTGAGATCATTTTAGTATTCTTATCATTAGTGCCATTTTACGTAACCTATATAAACGTGTCAATCAGTAACTGATAACACAAAGTTATATTCAACTTATTTTATACCTCTTCAGTATTATCTATTGGCATAGTGTAGTCTTGACTACAACAATTGATTATTACCTTGTGTTCACGTATGAAATTTGTATATATTAGCATTCGACACAAGATTTATTTTCCTTCTTTAATGGTTATGACCTTTTTCCTGACACTTTCAATGATAAAAAAATTTATTAATTATACAAATTTCTGAATTGTCTTACGGATTACAATTGTTACTTTGATCTATTGTGGGTCTTTCTAGTTTGTAACCAGCTTTTTGTTTAAAATTTTATTTTACAATCCATTAAAACAATAATATGACATTGCACATTTGTATTCTTTTTGATAAAGTTAGAAATTTACTGCTGAGAGTAACTAAATTACTTGTTGTCATTTTCAAAATTTTATAATTATAGAACGTTGTGCCATAACAGGATGTTAAAGAATTTAAGTAATTTAGTGATATAAAATTGAGTTTTCATATAATTTATTCTTGCAATATGTAAACTATTTGATATTTAGTTTTTATCTTGTTCAGGAGTTATTTAATTTATTGGAAATACATACATAGTTTTTCACGCATGCTTGTTTAGGTTTTTCACTTGTATGAAGTTTACTAACCAAATGTATAACTTCTTAGTCATTATAAACAGCTGTTTTTAAATACTTTAAATATCAGCTGTTTTTATGTGAACCCCTTTTTCATGTATGCTTGTTTAGGGTTTCCTAAAAAAATAGCCTTTTGCTAATAACGAAATTTATTTTACATAAAACAAAAACACAAATTGTATGATTGTATTATAAATGATAAATTCATAAATCAAACAAATTACGATATAAGTTAAATTTTTTCCTGCACAAAGGAAGGGAAAGTGCATATAATGGAACGCATACAAATAGTACTTACGTTTGCATACATACGTAGTTCATTATATCATTTAAGTTAAAAACAAGTAATGACTGAAATGACCAGGTACCATTTATTTTGAAGCAATCCACGTTACTAACATGGTTGTATATTACAGACCGGGCTATGGTTCTAGGCGTATAGGAGAGGTAGTGCAAGTGAGATAATGAATATCCTCCACCATACTTCTTCTACGTTTATTGTGTACAGTCTGTTCTAAATCTTGTTTAGGTTTGCTGCTACGTATATATAGTTTGCTCGATGGAACTTACGTTATTGAAATTTAGTGATTTAAAATAAGTTTTATTTAACATTGAACATATGTATTTTTAATTATTAATTGAATTGGTTTACTTTATATTCGAAACTTGAGTTTAAATAATTGTGATTTTACAATAACTTACTTGATTTCGTGCCACGAGAAAAATGAAAACAATCATGAAACAACGAAAACATATAATTAGAAAAAAACAAAAAACTGCTGATTTTGTTCTTTCCGAGAACACGATAATTAGAAAATACAGTAGGTACCACGACGAGGCTGCGCAGTAGACTGTGACGTCACATGGCTGAAATCAGCTGATTTGTTTATTCTATTAATGACTGGTAACTAAATCTACCAATCACGTGAAGTATTTTCTAGGTACCGTTTCCAAGATATTTATTTTTAACATGAATGTACAACTGTTGTTGGAGAGGGAGATCCGTTGATGCGCATGATCGAACCACATGCCCAGAACTACGGACTGGTCAATATACGGATGTTATTGTAAGTAGGGTAATTTTTAATAAAGTTTATCTAACCATAAATACTTAGTATTAATTTAAAAATGGTTATTTATAAATATTATTGAATTAAATCACTATCTTTGAAATAGTGAAATGTTCTAAAGTTATTTTCTTATAATGTACTGTTTACGTAGTTTTAGATGGATAATTGACAGTTTCGAAAAAAATTACGTATTTTGCAGTATTTATTACTGAATCATTATAAAAAACGTTTAATTTATTGAAAGTCTACATTGAAAGTATTTTATTGATTAAAAAGTTTTATTTCAAAAAAGTAATTTGACTATCACATTAAAAATAAAAGTAAAATGTGATGCGCTCATAAGTGTTTTAAGTATATAATGTAAAAGTATATAATCTAATACTGTTATTATATTTCGAAAAATAGAATCATTTTCATGTTTACTTAGCTACAGTAACTGTCCCTAAGACCATGAAATTCCTATTTAACAAAGTAACTGAAAACTTTGTACGTTAATCTATAATTTATAACTAACTTTGTGAAGATAAGTCATATTTAAAAACTAAATTAGTGTTTGTCTGATTTAAAAAAATGATAATTAGTTTATTTAATTTAGATTATTGCATATCAACAATTTTAAAATAATGCACTCATTGCCTTACAATATACTGTTCTAACATTTTGAAAGTCCTTTTCAGTTTAAACGTATTTGATAAGTAGATATTTTATCAAAATAAAATAAAGTTTCTATGCATGAAATGCAGACATTAATATGTTTTGAATTTGATACTTGTATTTTATTATATTACATTACCATCTAAAACGTATTTGTTAGATATTTATTATGTATTATAATATTAATTATTAAATTTAATTTCTATGGTACTTGTTAAATCAAATATGTTTCGTTGAAACTTCCTGTTGATATTATAGTCCTGATTAATTCATATTTGTTATTGTATATATAAATTGTTAGTTTAATAACAACATCTGTATTACAGTTGTAATAAAAATCAATAACACGAGAAAAAAATACAAAATCATTTATTTTTGTTACAATGTCACTCTATCACGTTAAGTTTACTTCAAAGCTGGTAAATCATCTCATTCGAATGTTTTTCGATATTGTTGTTTTGTTTACCACATTCGATTACTTCGAACCTTACATGAGTAACTCCAAGGCTGGCATCTCAACTAATTCAAAGTTTTTGTCGATATAGTTTTGCTCTATGCCATAGTCGATTACTTTGAATGTACCAATGTCCATAGTGGTCTTTAACGACTCATTTAGTGTTTCTGAAAATTGAAAAATAATTGTAGCATTTTCTTATTTTAAAAATTATCATATAAATGTATATAAAATTAACTTAATTATTTACTATAACTCTACACTAGTAAATAGTTGGCCATTACTTGTACATGTACACTCTTCCAATAAACACAGTTCGTAAGCTATATGTAGTACCCTTTTTTGAGCCATTCCCATATGTTCACTTAATGTCACTTTTGGTGGTATTTCATGATTCTGTTTTTCTAGTGTTAGTTGTAAAATGAGATGGTTTTGAATTTAATATTTGGTTGAATTTACCAATGTATCCATCCACTGTGATTCCAGATCAGAAATGTATCATCTAAACATCGAGATGTATCAGTCACGTATTTTATTCATGACCATTTTTTGTTTATTGTGTATACACCCTTTATGTACTTAAAATATTCCAAACTTGTTGGGATATTAAAAAATTACCATCATTACGTAGGTAGCATTCTAAAGTTAATCCTAAAATTCGGGTGGATAAGGTTTTAAAACAGTACATATGTAAGTAAAGCAAATACAGGGTGTTTCGCGAGAGGTTGGCACAACTTCATGATATGATTGTAGACATAAAAATAAGCAAAAAAGTTCCTGGAAACATGTGGTCTATCTCGCCTTGTTAAGTGTTTGTCTGTCTGTATGTGTTTTTTATTAAAAAACTTTTATCTCAAACATTGTTTGAGATAACAGTTTGAAAATTTGTATACCTGCTAACCTAGTTAGGGTTAGTTAAAAATGAAAAAAAGAACAAAATTATCTTTATCAGTTTCAAAATGGTAACCATAAAAAAGGTTAACAGTTAAATAAGTTTGAAACCATTATTTGTATTGAAAATGTATTAAAATACTTAAATTTTGTAAATTTAACAAAAAATTCAAAGATACTTCAATTTTAAAAATCGGGTTGAAAATAAAAGATTAAAGTACTTTTTCATGTATGCTTGTTTAGGTTTTTCACTTGTATGAAGTTTACTAACCAAATGCATAACTTCATATTGATTATAAACAGCTGTTTTAAATTATTTTAAATATCAGCTGTTTTTATGTGAAGCCTCTTTTCATGAATGCTTGTTTAGGGTTTCCTAAAAAAATAGCCTTTTGCTAATAAGGAAATTTATTTTACATAAAACAAAAACACAAATTGTATAATTGTATTATAAATGCTGTTCAATGTGAAGCCCTCCTTCATCAATGCATACTTAAGCCTAAAATAATTAATTAAGCAATGCAACTTTAAAATAATGCAGGCTTTAAAACAGCTGTTTATAATGACTATGAAGCTATACATTTGGTTAGTAAACTTCATACAAGGGAAAGACCTAAACAAACCATACATGAAAAAGTTCTTTACTCTTTTATTTTCAACACGATTTTGAGATATAAGTTTTTTAATAAAAAATACATACAGACAGACAAACACTTACAAGGTGAGATAGGCCACATGTTTACAGGAACTTTTTGCTTATTTTTATGTCTACTATCACATGTTGAAGTTGTGCCAACCTCTCACGAAACACCCTGTATACAAAACTAAAATGAATAAAACATCCACTTTAGGGTAACTATTGTAATGAATAATCGAACCCTTGATCAATAGTTAAAATACAATTGTGTCCTGAGTTGTTATATGTTAATAATATAGTTTTTAATTAACATAATACGTGTTGGTATATATACAGTACAAGTAAACGTCACACAACACAAATTTATTACAATATAAGAACAAAATATACAAATATATTACAATACAAGTACAAAATGCACGAATATTATGGTGATCGATTTCGGTGAACCACGCTCACCTTCCTCAGACCAGAGGGATTCGCAAAAGAAATTGTGATATCTAGAGGGATGGGCCTATAAATTGAGTTGATGAACACCATTTTCCATTCTTTTGTGAATCCCTCTGGTCTGAGGAAGGTGAGCGTGGTTCACCGAAATCGATCACCATAATATTCATGCATTTTGTACTTGTATTGTAATATATTTGTACATTTTGTGCTTATATTGTAATAAATTTGTGTTGTGTGATGTTTACTTGTACTGTTAATAATATGTAACACGTTTTATAGCATAATAACAATATTCAATATTTAATTCATGCCTCCAAATAATCTCAACCAAGGACAAGTCTACAAGCCTAGAGTCACCACTAGAAGGGGAACTAAGGATACTGTATTTTTCAGGGGATGCCAGATACTTGTGAATAATCATTTATTTATGTTCAAGATTGCGTAAAATAAAATCAAATATAAAACATATTTTGTTACATATTTTCTAAACTATAGTTTTCCAAAAGACTACTTAAGGTTTTTCTATCCAAAATTATTATAGTTAGTTAGTTGGTAGCATACTTTGTTAAAGCCCCACCTACATAAGCTGAAGGTTCTCAGTTAGTTCCTAATGAGAGTCATTACATATTTTGAAAGGAATAATATATTAACGACCGTAGTTCATTTTTCGTTCCAAAGGGCTATTAATTAAAGATACTTCTAAAGAATAGTTGGCCTTACTTTGTAACAACGACTCATTCGCGCATCCACATTCATTCGAAAGCAGCTTTCGCCCATATCTTGATGATTGAAGTATCAAAAATATATAAATAAAATGAATAAAGTAACATAGTTTTTAAGGGATATATAGAAAAATGCTTAATGGAGATATGGCTACCAAAAGTATTAGGCATTTGGCTTTTAAAAACATAGTTTATTAAGAAACCGTGCGATATATTTTATTAACATTTGTAGAATGTAGCGGACGAAACAGCCTAGTGTAAAGTAAAATTAGAAAAAAAATTGTTGTAAAAGTATAAACAATCATTTTGTACAAGTGACAAATGTACAAATCTTTAATTAAAATTTCTAAAATTATCTTTGATCGATAAAGAAGATAATGCATAGTAACTTTACGACTAGAATTCAGTTTAAATGAGAGAGTATTATACTTTTGTTCATTTTGGTCTTTGATGATAGATCTTAGACATTGTGGAATCCGTGAGAGATCCACATAGAAACAAATTTCCAGGAGTTAATCGTCTTTACTTAAGCTAAGTTGTACTATCTTATCTCCATCGAGCTCTTGTAGAAACATACGTAGAACCTAATTAAACTAAATAATTTCTGGTTCTGGCTGTGGTTTATAGTAACCTACAAAGGAAAAATATGGGAGAGTTTTAAATTTCAAAAGTAAAATTCTTCACACAATGTACTTTAAAACAACAATGTATAACACCCTATAAAAAACAATATGATTAAAGTGCCTAAAACAATCACTAAAATTACGTTTGGTAATAATTACCTGCTTTATCAACAATCCGAGCAATGACAAGTATGTTGGAATTCTCATCTCGTAGATAGGAGGGTAGTCGAGGTTCATACACCCACCCTCGACCTTCAAACACCGTACTGTCTGACGATACTAAGAAACTGGAACACTATTACTGCATTATCATTGAGGATATCAAAGTGGTGACTGCCAAGCCTTAGTGTAAAAAAAAAATATGAATCAAATAAATTTTACAAAAATCAGGAATGTTATAGCTAACTAAATATTAGTTGTCCTATTTTTTAGGTTATCTTCAAGTAAAATACCTATATAAAGCGTGGTTCAGAACTATCTGACATCCTTTTAATGTAGTTTTACCTGTTAAATATGGGAAAACATTATATCGAAAGTATCCAAACTGCATCGATTATCTTACAGCCACAAGTTTTTATTTTTCCTGTTAATGTGATCAAGTAATTCATTTTACGACCTAAGAGACAAGAAAACGTTCTTTCATGAAATTGATAACACTATTTTTGGAAAGATAAAATTTTTTAATTTATAAAACTCATAGAAAACATTGATAACATTGTTAATATAGATACGATACGTTGATGTGTTTTTTTAAATAAAAAAACGATGCAAGTGTAAAGTTGTTTCACAGTGAAAATTAGTTGAAATTCCAATACTTGTTTGTTCCTACTAGGATTGAAACTTAAAATGTTTACTTAATTACGTACAGTCAAACAAGGAAAACAATGGCGTGATTGCAGATTTGGTTGGCCTCTTAGTTTCTTAGTATCTTTGATACTAATTGTTATACCAACAGTACGTTGTAAAGCGTGAAATATAATGCGCATTACCCAAAACAGCCGAAACAAGTAGTGTAATGGCTCTTTAACCGTTACTTTCATTAAATAACTTGTTTACTTCAATTTATATTGTAAGAGTCAGCTGATCACAATTTCATTTTTATTATGAAAAGACCTATAAAATATCACTAGCACAACGTTCCACAGCATGTACAGACATTGGAGGAGAGCAAGCTGAGCATCAATTGTAGACTAAACAATAATCTATTATGTTTTACAATACTATTTATATAGACTGTTTTTTATTATTATTACTCTAAGTAATAGTAATAAAAATTATTTTTATTATTATTACTTAAAGTAATAACAATAAAATAATAATTTTTTATTTTTTTTTTCTTAAATGAACACCCCTCATACTCAGCTGTTCAGGGTGTTTGCTCATTGCGTTGTACACACTACTACTTAACTCATCTGTTTCCTAATGTGTTTCATCTAATATTAGAAAACCTTATTCTTTTTAAATTTTAAATTCGAAACACATTTTTTTCACAATTATTATGTGAGATTTTACTTGAATAGCCACCGTTTTGAAAATTGTTGTTAAAGAAGAACGGTAATTTTCCTAAAAACGAGTCTTTAAGTCGTAAAGGTAGATAAATGTTTAAAGGTAAAATATATTATTGTTTAAGTAAAAGGAAAAAATAAAAAAAATAAAAACACGAGTTTAAGAATAATAAAGGGGCTTTGGATATTATGAATTTAGTATTTGTAACCCTATATTAAACATGGACAATACCTTGAAGTGTGTCAGAGAGTTCAGGAATCTGTGTTTCATTTTGTAGAAACTCAAGGTAAAGAAAATAAACAAGTATTATTATTTAAAAAATACTTTTACTTAGGTAAAATTGTTTTGAAAACTAAAAGTTTAATGATTTAAATTGGCAAATAAAAACATACAGGATTTAATAAATGAATGATAACTTTTATTGAAGACAAAACTTATTGTACGTAAGAACACATTCCATACGTATGTAATTACTTTTCTTTGATAAGTAATAATGCACTAATTTGTAACTCATATTGAACTTTAAAACTATGAGCATGTCGCCTATTGATATTAAACTCAAATAAGCACATCTTAATTAATTAAAAGTTAATTAACTGGAATTTTTTAATTAATTTTCATCTTGTAAAATCTTCTGATTTTGAAATTATAATAGCCTGTCATATACTAACTGTTTACGTATAGGCATTTCAATTCCATTACTGTACATCTTGACTGTGGTGACGCAGTTCCCAACTCTCTGGGCTGCGAATTTGAAGGCCACGGTATTCTCTATATTTTGTGTTCTAAGGCCCGATCTCCAATGAGATAATTGTAGTCATTTCACTTGGCGTCAAGCACAAGGATAAAAGTTTTACAGTAAGTGAAGTTAATAAAAATAATAGATTCTTCACGATACAAATAAACAAGAATAATGTAGAATTTATAAATGAGTAAAAGTAAAGAGAAAAAAGAAACAGAGGTCGCATCCAAGAATCCGCTGAATGTGTGTCGAGTTCTTTAGTTCTTTGCGCGGATAAAAGGTCCAGTGCTGTTGTAAGTTTCACTCCTTATTCCCCTCCAAATCCAGAGAAATAAACATTGTAAGTAATGTTACAAATTAGTAATGCTAATATTACCACTGAGGCGTTCGCTACTGTTATAAGAAAGTGACACCTGTTTATTTTTTATCTGTGGTACAACTTACTTGTATGGTATATCAAACATTCCCTCGTCGAGGTATTTATTTTGAAAGAAGTTCATTAGTAACAAGCAAGCATCCAGTGTCTTACACTGAACCGAGCCCGTGTAAGTTACGATAACTTTGTTTACTGGTATTTCTAACTTCGAAATCGTTCCTTTGGGAAGTGAAGCTTTCCAGGTTTCCCTTGGAATGACTTCTGGCTGCTGCATTTTTCGATCAGCTGGTCGTAATGCTGTAATAAAATATAAACGGTTATGTATTCTTGGATGAACATTTTTGCATAAGGTAATGTGAAATTGATGCATATGATGGGAGGGTCAGATTGGTGTTACTTAAGGTAGTTGTAAAAATTAATAAATTTATGAATTGGTTAAGATATATAGAAATCAACATACATTTAATATATTAGAACTAATTCAACGGTATTTTACTTTACGAGATGTGCAATATTTACTGCAATCAAACATAGAGTTTAGTATAAAACTGAAACTACAGAAAACTATAGCAATCAAGCCTTCAGTTTGTTATAGAAACTGAGCCTTCTGTTTCTATAAGAACCTACTAAAAAAAAAACCTAAATATTAAAAGGAGGTATGAATTCGCTTTCCTACACAAAATAAACCTCAATAAGCATTGAAATCAAGCCTACGATTTCCCAAGGAAATTAAAACTTCAACTTTCAATAAAAACTATATTTTCCTACAATTTTCAGAGAAAATTAAAGTTTCAATTTCCCATGGCAAATATACCTACGATTTCCCAAGGAATCTAAACCAACAATTTGTAATCTAAACTAAATGTACAATATCTAATCGAAAATTAACCTAAACCCTTTCATATAAACTAAACTAAAAATATAAACCAGGTAACATAAACCTACAATTTCCCAAGAATACTAAACCTACAATTTTACAAGGAAACTAATTCTTCGATTTCGTATGGAAAATAAACATACGACTTCCCAAAGGATCTAAACCTACAATTTTCCATATAAGCTAAGCCTAAAATTTACTTAGGAAACTAAACCTAAAATGTTTAATAGAAACTTTTCATGAATTTCCCATGGATACTAAACCTAAAATTTTCCATAAAACTAAACCTACAATAGCCGAAGGAATATGCACCTACAATTTACCAACAGTACTAAATTTACAATTTTCATATATACTAAACCCACAATTTCATAATATGGAAAGTAAACCTACAATTTCACGAGTAAACTAAACCTACAATTTACTGTAACAACTAAAACTGAGTTTGCTATACAGGCAAAACCTACATTTTAGTATGTAAACAAAATATTCATTTGCTTTAGATAGTAAACTAATAAGTTACAACTGAAAGTTAAGTTAGAGTTTGCTATAAAACTAACCTTAAATTCACCAAAGATCAAATCTTCAGTTTACTATACAAACCAAATCTACTACCAACTTAATTTAATTTAAAATTTGTTACCTTTTTTATATAACTCATAGTTAAACAAGTTATTAAATGCGTTCAAATCTTCTTCCATACTGCGCTGTGATTTATTTAAGTCCTAAAGTACAAATACAGTACGCCCCCAATCGCTTATAAACATTACACTGAACGCAATAGAATCAAAGCGTTTATCTTATTGAGTCAGCATTTTGTAATAACGAGTCGAGAGATAATATTTACCACACAGTCCTCGTAGACAAATATTGTTTAACGTTAAACGAGTGATTAGTAGGTAATTTAATTGATTAATTTTTTAAGAAAAAACAATGAAATTTTCACAAACATAAACAAAATGTTGTGATAATTTCATTTTTTTTCTTAGTAATGATTTCATTTTATTCTTAACGAAATGTGATAGGTAAAAATGCATTATTATGTTATATTACATACTGGATGATACTGAATCTCAACGAAGTACGGTTTTATAAAATAACTACTCAGGCAGTTATTTTGCTCATAAAATCATAAAACCACATGCCAGGTATGTCATAGGTGACGTAATTTTATAAAGATGATGAGATTACTCGGATTGTTAGAAGTTTGAAATATAATTTGAAAATCAATCTCTTCACTGTCTTAGCCTTTTGACTAAGTCCGATAAAGCAATTTCGAACCTTTATGGTAATACATAGAAAATAAGTTACTGTTGTGTTAATAATCCATTTGGTTTGACACTTATCGGAATAATTCGGGGTCAAGCAATATCAACAGTGGCTGTTCCTGGGATGTGTGGCCGTTGAGGGAATCCGTCCTTGACCGCAGCCTACCTGCTCAGTCACTATTGGTGTTCCTGGAGATACCCCTTAGTTTCCAGGTTAAATGTTGTTGGGGGCTACATAGCCCTAACTCAGCATGGTTAAGTAAGGCATATTTTAGTTGTGCTTAACCTCAAAGTGATTTATCCTAAGCCCTTACACAGCTCTAACGTGACATATAGTATGCAGTTTGTTACAATCGTGTGAAAAAATTGGCCTATATTTTCTGAGATAATAGTGTAAATACAGTTACAACAGATTGAATACAGATTGTGGACGGTGAATTACATTTTTATTTAATTACTGGTGGAATGTGAAATAGATATATCTCTACGCTATATATATTCCACATGGAACATACATACATATCTCTACGCAATATATATTCCACATGCAACATACATAACTTACATATTTTTGAAGGTTGTTTGATTTAAGATTTTATGCATATTCTGGTTAGAACCATCTTACTTGTTTGTTCGTGTTGTTTTTCCTATTTAAAGATCACGGACAAACTCAACCAAGATAATTGGATGAGATGTAGAAACGAATCACCCAGGATATTTACTGTAGGTTATTCCTCGAGAAATGTTTAGGCGAGTGTTCAACGTGTTTTTAAACTGACGTTATTACGTTAAATACTATCACTTAAGGGATATGGATTCAGAATGTCTTCAACAAAGTAAAATGCATAGCAATAAAAAGATGTTTTTGAGCATTAATTAGATGTAAAAATATAAAAGTGTTAAGTATGTAATATTAAAAAAATTAGGTGTTATAATTTCTTAATCCTGTTTATAAATATACCTATAAGCAATATATTTTTGAATATTCAATTATTTAAAAAATGTTTGTTCGTTATCCTTACTTAGAACTTTATATTTTTCATTCTGGAATACAGTATGGTTTAATATGTTATGGAGGCACACACAAAGTATTCACAGATAAATTAAGGACTTCACAAAATTATTTTCTACGTTTATTCTTAACAAAAACATAAAAGAGGGTCATCATTCTCGCTATACCAGGAGCTATCTATTTTTACTCTTCAATATTTATTTGTTTTTAAAGTTTTAAACACTTTTTTTATTAGAAGTGGTGATAGAGCTAATTTAAATTTATTTTACAATACCAGGAATGTAATTCGAGGTAATTTACGAGTACCTTGTGTAAATAGCAGTGCTTTTAGAAAATCATTTAACCATACAACTCCTAAGTTCTATAATAATTTGCCTATTAACACAAGACAAACTTAAAGGCTTAATTCTTTTTACAAATATTAAAAAAAGTGGCTTCTGAATCAAAATGATGTTAGTTTTATTGAGTGTTGATTTAATCTAGTTTGTTTATTAGAACTGTTGTTGAGTATTGATACTAAATAATACTCAATAATAACTATGCATTTAATTTTGCTTTTGTTTAAAAGTAATAATTTTGTATACAAATATTGTTTTGATCACCAATATCTTGTGTGTTATAGTTATTTTTTATAGTTGTTAATTGTATGTTTACTATCACCATGGGCAGCGACTCTTTTACTTTGTTTCATTTTCAGCTGCAAGACTCATACTTTATTATTAAATTATTATTATTCTGTTTCTCCTGATCACGCTAACTGGATATTTCCAAAATTATAATTAAATATAAAAATACGAGGTAATATATTTTATTATAACATATATATATGTATATATATATATATATATATATATATATATATATTCAGGAATATTTTAATTTGCAAGAGTAACAAATTATAACACATTATTAGATATATTGGTAGAACATACTCTATTTAATTTCCTTGTAATTTAATGATATTTAATTTGTGCCATGGAGCAGATTTAAATAAATATTAACATTAGATATGCATGTTCTTTCACATTAAATATTTAACACTAACAGCTGTATATTTTTTATTGTATCCAAACTAGTCCTAAGCATAATGTAATACTCGAATGGCCTGTAAATGCATCAAGCAATCTACTAAATAATGACATCCCGTATGTTGCTACATGTAGTGATATTTATAATTAACAATGTAAAAATAATTAGTAGGTAAGATATATTTTTAATGTCATTTCAATTGAAAAATGAGCTCACCTAATAGAAAGATAACACTCTGTTATAAAATGGAATCTGGTATTACACTTTTGTGTTTCTTCAATATTTCGTCACGTGAACTGTCGTTGACAGCATATTTCTGAAACATATATTGTTTAACAATAAGAAATACAGGAAGTAATAAGTACACTACCACTTTTTAAATAGTAATGTATTTCAAGAAATATATTAATCGATTTGTATACAAAGTAGGTGTGAACTTTTGTTTTTATATTCATTTTATTTGGAAAGGCTGCTACTACGTAGTACGGTGGTGATGATCCACCCACCCATATAAAGTGGTTTTCACCCACCCTCCAAAGTTTATACCAGCGCAGTTATAACACTAATAAAAAAAAGGAAGACAAAGAAAATATGTTTGTTTTTATCAACTAAAATGGGATATGTTTTAAAACCTTAGTGACTTTCATAGACACTTTTTTTATTTGTTGTTTTGTATATGTTAATACTGTACGAAATTGATGCATAGTAAAAGAATTAAAGAAACATTATTACTGTTTATGAAAAAAGGAACAAAACATTTGGAATACACAATGAAAAAGCTATGCTTTGGAAGAACTAAAGCATTTAGTAGTTAGCTCTCCACTTTCATGTAAAGTACTAGCATTATTTTTTTAGTCCTATGAATGTAATATTGTTTTGGATATACTTTCTATAGATTGTTTGTAGCAAGACGGGCATTTCATTTCAAGATCATATATGTTTGTTTTATTAAGAATTTGAATTGACGTATATGTATGTAACTTACATAACATAACTTAATGATATTACAATATATCATAATCATCATAATATTGGTTTACGGTCTCTGTTTTTACTCAGAGAACCAATAATATAATTTAGGAAGTATATATAATATTTTACGATATAATTTTTATTTTCAAAGCCTCTTCAGCCGATACCTTTAAACAACGCTAGTGCCAAGTCTCGAGGTATTGAAAAGGCTCCTTTATAAATACATTTTGGACTCCAAAATTAACTAGTTCGTGCATGGCCTTCACCATAGGACGTCTTGGACAGTCAGCTGCAATAAACAATCGTTATCGAAGAAATTTAAGGGTAGTGCATAGTGTTTGTATTTACTTGTGTCATAAAAAATATAAATTATATTGTGATCTTATCAGCTACTGTATCACTGTTTTTTAAAGAATCGACTCTTAAATTTTGATTTTCACGAGTACATACGAAAGATTTAGATTAATATATATACAGGGTGTCTTAAAAGTCCCACCCCCCCTATTAACTTTCTTATGAATACAGATAAAGTGATTTACTTCTGGGAATGTTTATATGACCAACTAAGGAGTTTTTTTATGTATGCAAATTTTTTACACCCCCTCTCAAAAGAGGGTAGTTTGGGGGTAAGTCAAAATTTTTAAATAGAAACCCCTATCAAATGACACATAATTTTAAAGGTAATATTAAAAGAAGAAGAATGGAGGAAATTAGAGGTCTCTAACATTAGTCTATCAAATTTGGTGGCAGTTTAAAGTTGGAATTATTTCATAAAACCCCCGCAGCTTATGTTACATTTAAAATTGTTGTAAGGCAGACAAAACATTCACCTACCAGTTAGTTTTGAAAACTGATGACACCTAATCGTAAAACAAGTTATTACAAGAATCAACAGGCACCAAAAACCACAAATAACATAGCATTTATTTGGTTTTGGTTTGTCTGACCAAAGTCCAGTAGGGCAACCTGGGAATACCAGTGGCTCCTTCCTTATCTCTTATTAGGTTACTAGTTAGTACGTGTAACACTTTCAGTTCAGTTACTGTGTTAAATTTCTTTTTATTCGTATTTAGTAAAAATGGCTCGGTCAAATGAAGATAAAGTAGAGATGATATTGTTCTATGGGGAAGCTAGGAGAAATGTTCATGAAGCAGTTCGTTTATTTAATGCTGCCTATTCGGATAGACCAGTAGACAGGGCATACATTAGACGTTTAGTAAACAAATTCTCAACAAACTTTAGTGTCAAAGATGCACCACGATCAGGGCGCCCTGCCATTGCGACAGAAGAGATCCAAATTCAAGTTTTAGCAAATTATGCTGCAAACCCACATGAATCTCTGCGGTCCACTGCCCTTGATGTTGGAATTTCAAAAGATACTGTTCACAAAGTGTTAAAGCGTCACAAGTTCCACCCGTACAAAGTACAGTTAAATCAAGAATTAAATGAAGACGACCCTGACCGAAGACTTCAGTTTTGTGAGCAAATGTTGCAGAAGATTGAAGAGAATAATAATTTAATATCACAGATATGTTTTAGTGATGAAGCATCATTCTCTTTGCATGGGACAGTCAATCGGCACAACTGCAGTTATTGGGCAAACAGTAACCCCCACTGGATGGTTGAAGCCCATACGCATCAGCCACAAAAATTAAATGTATGGGCTGGAATTTTGGGAAACTCTGTTATTGGACCATTCTTTATTGATGGTAATTTAACTGGCGTTAAATACTTGGACATGTTACGGAACGGCATTGTCCCAGCAACAAATGAGGTAGTACAAGGTACTTATGAGCCTGTATTTCAGCAAGATGGTGCTCCTCCACATTACAATTATGCTTGTCCGGACATTCCTAGACCAAAAGTTTCCCGATAGATGGATAGGTCGACGTGGCACTTTGGTAGAGTGGCCTGACCTTTCACCTCTGGATTTTTTCTTTTGGGGTTTCCTCAAAAGTAAAGTTTACGACACAAAGCCCGCTAACCTCGATGAATTAAGGACAAGAATCGAAGAGGCCTGCCACCTTATCACGCCTGAAATCTTACAAAATGTGAGACGTGGTTTTCAATCCAGGCTTTTTTACTGTCAAGAAGTTTATGGCAGCCATTTCGAGCATCTCATCTGAGTGAAATTGAGGTGAGAGTTCAGCATTTTGACCATTTTTCCCGTTCTAAAATTACTTAGGGTGTTTTATGAAATAATTCCAACTTTAAGCTGCCACCAAATTTGATAGACTAATGTTAGAGACCTCTAGTTTCCGCCATTCTTTTTCTTTTAATATTACCTTTAAAATGATGTGTTATTTGATAGAGGTTTTTAAAAATTTTGACTTACCCCCATACTACCCCATTTTGAGAGGGGGTGTACAAAATTTGCATACATAAAAAACTCCTTAGTTGGTCATATAAACATTCCCAGAAGTAAATCACTTTATCTGTATTCATAAGAAAGTTAAGAGGGGGGGGGGACTTTTAAGACACCCTGTATATATATTAATCTAAATATTGATTTAATATTATTTTAATAAGAATTAATCTAAAACTTGATCACCCGCCCCCAGCTCAGCCGCTGGGAACAAAAATGGAAAGGTGGACAGAAGAATAGCTCCAAGTTGTAACGAGGGCAGTGGAGTAGCAACATGGCTCTTTTACATGGTCCTCAGATCAGACCAGCATGTTGCCAAAATGTACCCATACACGTACCGTGGTACTGACCCACCCACCCACCCATACACGTACAGTGGTACTGACCCACCCACCCACCCATACACGTAGTGTGATACTGATTCACCCGCCCACCCATACACGTACAGTAGTACTGATTACCACTGTACGTGTATGGGTGGGCGGGTGGGTCAGACCACTGTACGTGTATGAGTGGGCGGGTGGGTCAATACTACTGTACAGTAATATTCATATGATTTATGTAAAAAAATATGAAATGACCTTTTTGGACATTTATTCTGATAAATTACTCAAATACAAACATTCTGGTCAAAGAAGTACTCTTGTATCTTAATCAGAACAGATTTTATAAATAAATGTATAAAGACTTGCGTATTCCCAAATTTTCAGCCTAAATATTTTACATGTTGCACTTGAACAGTGAGAGAAACAAAAATTTTACACTTTTTTCTTTTTTTTGATGGTCCTCAAAGAGTTAGGAATATAATAGAGCATGTTTTAATTACAATGTACCACTGTTCGTGTATGGGTGGCCAGGTGGGTTGATACCACTGTTCGTGTATGGGTGGCCAGGTGGGTTGTACCACTGTACATGTATGGGTGGGCGGGTGGGTTGTACCACTGTTCGTGTATGGGTGGCCAGGTGGGTTGATACCACTGTTCGTGTATGGGTGGCCAGGTGGGTTGTACCACTGTACATGTATGGGTGGGCGGGTGGGTTGTACCACTGTTCGTGTATGGGTGGCCAGGTGGGTTGATACCACTGTTCGTGTATGGGTGGCCAGGTGGTTTGTACCACTGTACGTGTATGGGTGGGCGGGTGAGTTGTACCACTGTTCGTGTATGGGTGGCCAGGTGGGTTGATACCACTGTTCGTGTATGGGTGGCCAGGTGGTTTGTACCACTGTACATGTATGGGTGGCCGGGTGGGTTGTACCACTGTTCGTGTATGGGTGGCCAGGTGGGTTGATACCACTGTTCGTGTATGGGTGGCCAGGTGGTTTGTACCACTGTACGTGTATGGGTGGGCGGGTGAGTTGTACCACTGTTCGTGTATGGGTGGGCGGGTGGGTTTATACATACATAGCCCTAGTTTAACTCTTCAACATGTTCATTTCGTCTTATATTAATACCCCTTACTGCGTAGATTTTTTCTGTACTTTTGAAAGAAATTGCTTTATATTTTGGATTATTTATTTATAAGATTAACAAAGCATATATAGCAATTTATACTTATATTTTAAGACAAAATTATGCTAAATATTATCAATTTAAATTATAAGTTTTATTATTAAAAGTTAAAATTATCTCCCGTGACAGTGGAATCCAACGTGTCAAACCACCTTTTACCTGCTTTATAGACTTTTGTAATACCAGCTAAGCCTTCCTAGATGATCGCTGTAGGTCATTGTTTGTATAGATTCTCCTTAGTTGAGTGACTAATTTAGTGTCATTGTCCATTTTAAGTAAATAGTTACATGTACAATAGTCTTAAAGATAGGTAGTTATCACTGGGTAATAAAGACAATGTTATCATACAATTAGATGGGAATTACTAGTTTAATACTATTGGAACAAAAATTATAATAATAATATATTTTATTACTTGACACATTTTATTTGTTTGCAATAATCAATCAATATTTGGTGGTTAAAATGTAACATTCGTATACACAACATTTACATTCGTACACACAAAATATTTATATACACCCTTTCCTCATTTGATATTTCCAGATGTTCTCTTCTAAACTCATAAACTCAACAGAGTCGTAAAATACTTCTTTGATTACACGGTTTATTTCAGATGTGTTTTAAATAAATGCCATCCTTCGAGCGCACGTGCATGTGTGCGTGGTTGTGTGCGAATGAGTGTTCGTGTGTGTGTGTGTGTGTGTGTGTGTGTGTGTGTGTGTGTGTGTGTGTGTGTGTGTGTGTGTGTGTGTGTGTGTGTGTGTGTGTGTGTGTGTGTGTGTGTGTGTGTGTGTGTGTGTGTGTGTGTGTGTGTGTGTGTGTGTGTGTGTGTGTGTGTGTGTGTGTGTGTGTGTGTGTGTGTGTGTGTGTGTGTGTGTGTGTGTGTGTGTGTGTGTGTGTGTGTGTGTGTGTGTGTGTGTGTGTGTGTGTGTGTGTGTGTGTGTGTGTGTGTGTGTGTGTGTGTGTGTGTGTGTGTGTGTGTGTGTGAGGGCGCGCGCGCGCGTGCGTCTGTGCGCATATATGTGAGTCCCTGTTTGCGCATGAGCGCGTATCCTTCTGTCTCATTTTTTTCTATTTGATGTTCTGTTACATGTAATATTATTATCTATAATATTTGTTATTTTCTCCTGCGGTCTCTGGTATGAGGAGTTCATTTGTATTTCATAATATGTATAGTAAGTGTTTTTTTTATTTTATTTATTTTTTTTATTTAAGTTTTCCATTTACCAGAAAACAGTTTTGTTGATAGCTACTCGGTCCTCTCACACAGGCTATAGCCCATGAGAGGATTATTCTCAGTTATATTTTGTTTTGGTAATTTTGTACTTTTCTTTGTTGGTAATAAACCAAGTTTGATTTGATTTGAATGACATTTAAAATTTTGCTAATACGGTTTTATGATTATGAGAATAATACAAGTTCAAGATTAAAAGTGTAATTAAAGTAAAATTGTTTTTATGATCGTTAATTTTTTACTGTCGAGTTTAATAACATGTTTTTAAACAAACATTTTATTTTATAACTCTGTCAACATTAGTCTAGCTCAAATGGCATTTAGCTTGAGAATATGAGCAGCAAAGGTATATTGAATCAACGTATTATTGTCATCTTTAGTTAGGAAAGTTCACCGGCCTCTCAATTATATTTGTCAGTTCATTTAATCAACCATCGCCTTAGTTTGGGACGCAAACCTTGGAAACTATTAGTGCTGTATTACACCATTGTTAAGTAATAACCCTTGTTAGGTTATTCTTTGTTAGGTTATCCCTCGTTAAGTTATCCCTCGTTAGGTTATCCCTCGTTAAGTTATCCCTCGTTAAGTTATCCCCCGTTACGTTATCTCTCGTTAGGTTATATCTCGTTAAGTTATCCCCCGTTAAGTTATCCCCTGTTAAGTTATCCCCGTTAGGTTATCCCCCGTTAGGTTATCCCTCGTTAAGTTATCCCTCGTAAGGTTATCCCTCGTTAGGTTATCCCTCGTTAAGTTATCACTCGTTAGGTTATCCCTCGTTAGGTTATCCCCCGTTAAGTTATCCCTCGTTAGATTATCCCCCGTTAGGTTATCCCCCGTTAGGTTATCTCTCGTTAGGTTATCCCTCGTTAAGTTATCCCCCGTTAGGTTATCCCCCGTTAGGTTATCCCTCGTTAAGTCATCCCCGTTAGGTTATCTCTCGTTAGGTTATCCCTCGTTAAGCTATCCCCCCGTTAGGTTATCCCCCGTTAGGTTATCCCTCGTTAAGTAATCCCCCGTTAGGTTATCCCCCGTTAGGTTATCCCTCGTTAGGTTATTCGTCGTTAGGTTATTCCTCGTTAGGTTATCCCCCGTTAGGTTATCCCTCGTTAAGTTATCCCCCGTTAGGTTATCCCCCGTTATGTTATCCCTCGTTAAGTTATTCCTCGTTAGGTTATTCCTCGTTAGGTTATCCCCCAATAGGTTATCCCTCGTTAGGTTATCCCCCGTTAGGTTATCCCTCGTTAGGTTATCTCTCGTTAGGTTATCCCTCGTTAAGTTATCCCTCGTTAGGTTATCCCCCGTTAGGTTATCCCTCGTTAGGTTATTCCTCGTTAGGTTATTCCTCGTTAGGTTATCCCCCGTTAGGTTATCCCTCATTAAGTTATCCCCCGTTAGGTTATCCCTCGTTAGGTTATCCCCCGTTAGGTTATCCCTCGTTACGTTATCTCTCGTTAAGTTATCTCTCGTTAGGTTATCCCTCGTTAAGTTATCCCCCGCTAGGTTATCCCCCGTTAGGTTATCCCTCGTTAGATTATTCCTCGTTAGGTTATCCCTCGTTAAGTTATCCCCCGTTAGGTTATCCCCCGTTAGGTTATCCCTTGTTAGGTTATTCCTCGTTAGGTTATCTCTCGTTAGGTTATCCCTCGTTAAGTTATCCCCCGTTAGGTTATCCCCCGTTAGGTTATCCCCCGTTAGGTTATCCCCCGTTAGGTTATCCCCCGTTAGGTTATCCCTCGTTAGGTTATTCCTCGTTAGGTTATTCCTCGTTAGGTTATCCCTCGTTAGGTTATCCCTTGTTGGGTTATTGATTATCAATAGGTATTATTCACATGAACTTATTATGATCCTACTGAATGTCGACTAACTTATATATGACTTTGAACTGGAAGTATAGTGTTGGCGTCTAAGATTGTACCAGATAGATCCCCAACAGCATCAAATGCTTTTATGGAGGTTATTCTGAACCTGTTATTCTTGAGACTGAGTTTTATAAGAAAATGTTTCATTGTATAACAAAATTTCATAGTAAAAGTTTTATTCTTTTTCTAAAGTTCTCAAATGAACTGGTGAAAAGTTGTGGAAAAAACTGGTGGATGTAGGTGACTGAAACTATTTTTTTGTCAATGTTAAACTAAATAATGAAAATTTTAAAGTCATTATATTTTTATTGTCTGTTTATTGATGCAACTGTTGATCTGTTGTGGAAGTGAAACACATCAGCCCCCATTACACTTGGATAGTGTGAATACAAACCCTCAACTGGATTTGATTAGGTTTGTGTCGGGAGTAACTTGATATTTTAATTGTTATAAATATCTTGTGACTTTTGTTTGAAAGTTGTTCGAATTGTTGTACCATCGGATTGCTCTTGATTGGTAGATGATATTTGGAGATTTCCAATGTTTTAAGTGTTTAGGAAACAAATACAAAATTACGACATGTATAACAAACTCCTGTCATCTTCATATGTATTTATTAACTTAACCACTACACTAAAAACTATTTTTTTCCTGAATTCATACTAATTTAAGACTAAAACTACATGCTTTGAGACTAAGGATGAATGTTAATAAAGTCAAGAGTTCTTAAATACTATCACTCATTAAGACTTGTTATTCGTAATAGTCATCCGTAGTATCTAAGTATGTAGCTTTTAGTAATTTCTTGAATTAGTATGGGTTAAGAAAAAAATTAGTTATGGATGTAGGGGCTAAGTTAGTAAGTACACATGAAGACGGCAGGAGTTTGTTATACCTGTCGAACGCTGCGTATGTCCTAAACACACAAATCATTTGAAATCTCCAAATATCATCTTCCAATTATCTAACGACTTTTGGACTCTTTGAAGTGTATATATTACAGCTTTTATCTATTTTTAAATTAATAAATGGTATGAGACAAGAAGCCATACGATACATATAATTATATACAATATTTCAAACTTCTTTGACGTACCCATAGAGTTTTTGTTAATAAAACTTTTAAAACGTTTAGCTAAATTTTAGTTAATTTACTTACTTTTTTCAGCTTGTAGGAAAGCTAATAATTAATTGATTTATTTTTATATTCAGTCGTAATAGTCGAACATTATTACCGGTTTTGCAGCAAGTATTATGTTAATCGGGAAACGTCAGCTGACTTGAGCGATAACAATCACATAAGCCAACCACTCTGGGTGATCCTTCGGGGGAGGCATCGCCCCACGCCACCCCCGCATTCATGCACAACACTATTCCCATCCACCAGGAAACTGCAGCACAGCACACGTTTAAGTTCTTTTCCTAGAGTACAGATTTTATTCATACAAATTTCAGGTTAGGAAAACAGTATAATTTCATTTTAGCAGTTTAAAATTGTTGTAATCTTTATGAATAATCAACTAAACCACGTTAAAATAGTTTTGTCTCTAAATTGAACTATTAATTTGTTTCATAAAGACACTAATATGTAAGTGTATCTACATCGAGATTTATAAAAAGTGTATGACAAACTAACTTAAGGCCTCTCTTCAGATCTAAGACATATACATTTTTCTACTGTCGGTGCATATATTATGTGTACTCGAGTTTGAAGGTTGTTTCCTAAAAACAATATACCTATAAAAAAAATCCAACCACTCCATTGCTTACCTCTCCTGATTGTACGTTATAACATATACATTTTAAATTGTTTGTTTTAATAATTGTATCCTAGTCGGAAAAAGTGCCGGAGTTAAACTAGTTTTCACTCTGCATTAACTTTAGACTTTTATTACGCTAAAGCCCTTTAATATATATGATTTATATTTTAATGCGTGGTTCATTGGAATATTATATATACGTTGTATACATCTCATAGTTTAACATTTAAAGAAAAAAAAGTTTTATTCATTATCTGAAACCAAGTTTTTTTGGCTCCTAAAATTCGTAGAATTACTTAATCACGTTGTAATCCTAATGAAATATATATATACAATGCATTACTTTTATATGATTGGGTAAGTGAACGTAAAATTGATAAATATAAAATCACTGCATATAAAAGTAATTTACCGTAATCATACATTTCATAAGGAATAAAACCTGTCCAAGTCGTTGGATTTACGACCTATGAAAGCCAATAAAACTTCATTTCAGGAGTTAAAATGTTCACATTTATAAAATTTATATAAATCATTCTTCTAAACCACGTACATTATTTAAAATATAAGATTTATATAAACAGGTTTTAGGTGAAGAATATTCGTGTAAAGTTGATGCACGGTGAAAAATAGTTTAAGTTACGGTACTTTTTTGTACCAACTAGGATACAAACTATAAAACTTTTAATAACGTTTTTAAAAAATTCTATTTTGTAAAATATATTTGAATGATTTAAACGTTGCTGTGATTGGATTTTCCATAGATCTCTTAGTCTCTTAGTAAATAACATTAGAACTATGGTACGCATAGTTTCTGTGCCGATAGTATGTGAACATGACAGTATCAACTTAAATCATCGAATTACTTTTAATTGATACTAATGATTTGATTTGATTAATATTTAATAAATTGATGTTTTAATAATCATAATTTTAATTTTTAATACGTACTAGCTGTACCCGCCCGCTTCGCCGGTCATAATATTGAGTTTTGATTGTATCATTGAAATGTGCAGCAACCTTTCAGTTTACACAGTATCCAATTTACAACAGCTGATGTTTTGTGTAGTTTACTACTGTACTCAATTATTTTTAATTTTGAGTTTTGCCTACCACAATTTTATTCTATTTGTTTTTATTTAACAGCTGTTAATCAAATAAATCAATCAATTAATATAGCTTCACAAGAAATCAAAACATAAAAATATAAACAGTTAAAAAAATTAACACATGGTTTAATTTAATTTTGACATATTTAAAACCCACAGCTGATATTCTTTTTATATTTGACTTATACCTTCATGCATCCTCCTATTTGATTAACATCGAAACTTTAGAAGTGCAAGGGATGGAGCCCTGAGGGTATGAAGAAACGGGAATAGGACAGAAACCTTCCCTGGGGTATATAGAACAACTACCCCAAGTTTCATGGCAATCGGCTGGACGGTTTGGTAGCGCATAAAGGATAGACAAACAAACATACATTGGATTTTATAGATATAGATTAACAAATTAATAATTAATAAAACAAATTTACTTTTACAATGAATACGTAAGAAATTCAGCAACTTTTACAATAATTAATTAATATACTAAATATAGTTATGGAAGAGGCAATTGAGTCAACAAACATATCATAAACGTATATCCACCCAAGATACAATACTAAATTAACATAATTACATCAGTATGGTTACATATAATGGCTTTAGTAAATATTAACCTTTTCATACCCTATTCCAATACGAAATTTAGAATACTTTATCAATTATATGAACAGTGGAAAAGTTAATATAACATATATAACAGCTAAAATACAGTATAACTTACATATATAACAGCTAACATACATTATAACTTACATATATAACAGCTAACATACATTACAACTTACATATATAACAGCTAAAATACAGTATAACTTACATATATAACAGCTAAAATACATTACAACTTACATATGTAACAGCTAAAATACAGTATAACTTACATATATAACAGCTAACATACATTACAACTTACATATATAACAGCTAAAATACAGTATAACTTACATATATAACAGCTAACATACATTACAACTTACATATATAACAGCTAAAA
The DNA here is from genome assembly GCA_035578905.1 of Stictocephala bisonia. Taxonomy (NCBI): domain Eukaryota; kingdom Metazoa; phylum Arthropoda; class Insecta; order Hemiptera; family Membracidae; genus Stictocephala; species Stictocephala bisonia. The sequence goes on along the minus strand of JAQJVL010000117.1, from coordinate 224,939 downwards.
TACAGTATAACTTACATATATAACAGCTAAAATACAGTATAACTTACACATATAACAGCTAAAATACAGTATAACTTACATATACTCGTATAACAAGTATATTCTTACATAAACTGGAATAAAATTATGATGGAATTTAACTTTTAATTATTCATAACTTAAGTTTTTTGTTTTTAAAATTGATTGTTTTAAGTCAAATAATTGTGATATGGTAATCCCATTAAAGCTGTAGTTTAGGTTCATGAATATCTGCCAGAAAACGCATGATATAAACTATTTTGTAGTTTATGACATTTTTAACATACAAAATTCGTATTTTACTATAAAGACATTTTATTTTACCTTGGCTAAGTTAAGTACTACAATCTCAATAAAATGATTTATTTTCTTGACTTGGATGAACTGTATTCTATTAAAAGTGAATATTTTAACTATTATAAAGGATCATTAGTTTATATACTTATTTATATTCTACGTTACTCAATTTCTTGATCAGAATATGGTGTTTTTGTACACGTTGTGTGATCTTACATTCTTATTGTTACTTTCTTACTTAAGTAGTTTGGCTTTGCATAGTTGTAAGGGCAGTTTCTGATGTAGGTCAGAATCACACTTCACACTGGCAGCTGGACAAGGATGGTTTCTATAACGGGTGGCAAAGCATTCATACTCTTAGAGTCAGTAGTTTCTAATTATATTAATATATTCTGAAACTGTTAAATTAATATATTAATAAATAAATATATTCTGTTATTTCAGATTTAAGCTTTATAGACTTCAACTTAATTTCAGATTTATATTTATATGGTAGACTTGCTTAGTACATTTTGGTTTAGTACTTTCTATTTGAATATCTCAATTTAAGAATTACAAATACATAAATTTAGCATTACTTGTTCTAAAAAGGTTCTATTTTAGCGTTAAACAAACGTTCTTTTTATTGTCTTGGTTATTGAGTTACATATAATATGATCTGAGTATTTTTAAATACTGTATATTAACTGTTTACCAATATCACTTATGTAATAAATTAAACCTACCTTGTATATAAACAGAGAGTCAGGGATCAACCCTGTATCAGTGAAAAATAACAAAATTAATACATCATAGAAATGTATGTTTGTGGCCGGTTAGTTACAGACTGGAGAAGAAGTTTGTCCTTTCGCATCCGTTCATTTAGTCTCATCATAAGTTAGTTAGGAATGATGAATTAATAAGTTACATGACGATCTACGTAGTTATGACATTTTAATATGTATAGAATAAAGAGGCTTTCACAATACATCCTTTCCTTACAGATTAAACTATATCTCACAACTTAACATTAATGTTGGGAAAGGAAAACAAACAGTTTTATAACATTATTAATTTTTAACAATTTTATTGGAACATGGTGAACAATTTTTTAAGTTTACAAATAACTGTTACATACAAATATATTAATAACATCAACGATAGAACATTAGTAGACCAACAGTATTTGAAATATTTACAAATGTCCATAATTTATTTAATTTTAAACGTAATATTTAAAAAATTCACGTATTTAAATATAGTAAAAACAAACTTGAAAGGGTCAACCAAGCTTTACCTTAAAGGAATATAAGGGTTTTTAAAATTCATAAGTCAGAAATGATTACATCGATTGAGTCCTTCTTAAAAATACCCATTAAGAATCTGTAGTAATTTTAATTTTTATTGATGAAAAATAACAATACATACAAATATTTTCCAATTTTTATCATTTCCAAGTTGAAAAAGTAGAAAGAAGCACTAGTCAAATTTAAATTCTTTATTGATTATTTATACATACACTCTTATACATTTATTTTTGTTTATTTCGTCTTCTAGCCTATGGCTATTTAAGGCAACATCTAAAGTCCAACACATTTACTGTACAATATACAACTCTCAATTTATATATTCATTAATTTTCAATATCATTTTTCAACTAATACTATGACATTCAATAGTTATACATTAAACAATTATATAATATATATTTATTAATCGATACTAAAAATTACTATTAAATTGGGATTTGCACTGAAGATTACATAAAAAAAGACCTATTTAGGCCTAAAAACATTGGGAAACTCTAAATAAGGCAAAATACCAAGAATAAACATCTAAGTAATAAATAAAATCAGCAAAAGCAAACACCTAAACAACAAAGAAAATAACAAGAGTAAAAATTTAACGATACTAACAACAAAAACGTAATATCAACAACAATAAATAAATTATTAATTAATATACACAATGGAGGGTCACAAAAGACATTTAAGGCTTTCATTCTTATAAGAAAATAAATGCCTATGTTTCCTATATAATTTAATTGTTATTCATATTACATGCATCAGAAAAGGTTATCCTTCCTCATATATCATATAGTATAATTAAAATAAGGAAGTTTGTTTCAAAATTACTATAATGTAATATAGTTCGTGTGTCTTAGGCAACTATGGGTAAGTAGTTATTTTTATATTTATTTTAACAATTTTACATCTATATTACAGATTATAAACTATTTATAAAGTTGTTACATTTCTTGAAACGATCATAAAACAAAATTACAGTTTAAGTCATGTGTTAAATTGAAATTTGTCTCCAGCTTTCAGATACTTATGTTTCAGTCCATACGTGAATAATCTGTCTTTTGTTACCATCATCCTTCTTATGTAACGGCTATCTGAAATGAAAAATACATAGTTTCAGTAATTTTTTAACCGTGTGCCTCTTTAGTCATTGCATTATGTTGTTTGTTTATAAATTAATGCATAGGAAATATATTAAAACTCGCAACAGTTAATTATATTGCTTCTTTCCCAGTAGACATGTTGTTATAAATATCGTTAAACCTGTCATATTTATAACAATAAAACACCGTCAAGGATCACGCGTGCAAGAAGTGGTTTTTCGGTTAGCACATCCGGTCCTGAGAGTGTTCTAGGGGGGGGGGGGCGTAGAGGGTTCTGCTAGGGGTAACAATAACAGGCGTAATGTTAGCTAGCTACACACGAACTAGTCAGGTGACAGGACAGTAAGAAGCCTCCAGTACACTTGGTAACAATAACAGGCGTAATGTTAGCTAGCTACACACGAACTAGTCAGGTGACAGGACAGTAAGAAACCTCCAGTACACTTGGTAACAATAACAGGTGTAATGTTAGCTAGCTACATACGAACTAGTCAGGTGACAGGACAGTAAGAAACCTCCAGTACACTTGGTAACGATAACAGGAGTAACGTTAGCTAGCTACATACGAACTAGTCAGGCGACAAGACAGTAAGAAACCTCCAGTACACTTGGTAACAATAACAGGAGTAACGTTAGCTAGCTACATACGAACTAGTCAGGCGACAAGACAGTAAGAAACCTCCAGTACACTTGGTAACAATAACAGGAGTAACGTTAGCTAGCTACATACGAACTAGTCAGGCGACAAGACAGTAAGAAACCTCCAGTACACTTGGTAACGATAACAGGAGTAACGTTAGCTAGCTACATACGAACTAGTCAGGCGACAAGACAGTAAGAAACCTCCAGTACACTTGGTAACAATAACAGGAGTAAAGTTAGCTAGCTACATACGAACTAGTCAGCCGACAAGACAGTAAGAAACCTCCAGTACACTTGGTAACAATAACAGGAGTAACGTTAGCTAGCTACATACGAACTACTCAGGCGACAAGACAGTAAGAAACCTCCAGTACACTTGGTAACAATAACAGGAGTAACGTTAGCTAGCTACATACGAACTAGTCAGGCGACAAGACAGTAAGAAACCTCCATTATACTTGGTAACAATAACAGGAGTAACGTTACCTAGCTACATATGAACTAGTCAGGCGACAAGACAGTAAGAAACCTCCAGTACACTTGGTAACAATAACAGGAGTAACGTTCGCTAGCTACATACGAACTAGTCAAGCGACAAGACAGTAAGAAACATCCAGTACACTTGGTAACAATAACAGGTTTAATGTTAGCTAGCTACACATGAACTAGTCAGGCGACAGGAGAGTAAGAAACCTCCAGTTCTCTTGGTAACAATAACAGGAGTAACGTTACCTAGCTACATACGAACTAGTCAGGCGACAGGACAGTAAGAAACCTCCCTTAAACTTGGTAACAATAACAGGAGTAACGTTAGCTAGCTACATACGAACTAGTCAGGCGACAGGACAGTAAGAAACCTCCTTTACACTTGGTAACAATAACAGGCGTAACGTTAGCTAGCTACATACGAACTAGTCAGGCGACAGGACAGAAAGAAACCTCCTTTACACTTGGTAACAATAACAGGCGTAATGTTAACTAGCTACATACGAACTAGTCAGGTGACAGGACAGTAAGAAACCTCCATTACACTTAGTAACAATAACAGGCGTAACGTTAGCTAGCTACATACGAACTAGTCAGGCGACAGGACAGTAAGAAACCTCGATTATACTTGGTAACAATAACAGGAGTAACGTTATGTAGCTACATACGAACTAGTCAGGCGACAGGAGAGTAAGAAACCTCCAGTATACTTGGTAAAAATAACAGAAGTAACGTTAGCTAGCTACATACGAACTAGTCAGGCGACAAGACAGTAAGAAACATCCAGTTCACTTGGTAACAATAACAGGAGTAACGTTAGCTAGCTACATACGAACTAGTCAGGCGACAGGGCAGTAAGAAACCTCCATTATACTTGGTAACAATAACAGGAGTAACGTTAGCTAGCTACATACGAACTAGTCAGGCGACAGGACAGTAAGATACCTCCATTATTTGGTAACCATAACAGGAGTAACGTTAGCTAGCTACATACGAACTGAGACCCATCCCCCCCCCACCAAAGCTGGGAAGCGTGCCAACCGGGGGGATGGCTCAAAACAAGTCGAGCGATGGGTTCACGGGTGGCAGTTGGAGGGTCAAAATAACACTCGGCAGCTGAGCAAAACTAATTTTATTATCAAGCAAGCACAAAATTTAAATAAATCAAAAACGGCAGATATAAAAAGCATTAACGGTAATTAACGGTAAAAAGTAACATTGGAAGCACATGGCTTTAACCTAGTCTGAGAAACATCTAGACAAAGAACACAAATTTAACAAAACCCTGAAAACACAACTAAGCCCGATTAATATTTTCAATGAAACAAAAGTATTTTCACCAAAAGGGTGATTAAATATTAGAAATTACAAAAGAACACTTACGTTTTGGGAACCTTAGCCTAACATAGTAATCTCAGCAGGCAGAGCCAAAGACAAAATGACGGCCAACCTGACAGACGAAGGCTCCAGAGAAACTAGAACTACTCGAACAATCTAGAAGACGGCCAACCTGACCGAAGCTGCTGGAAACCGGAACGAAACGGAACTGGGCCAACGGCCACCAACTACGCGAAACGCAGGGCAAAAGCGAATCTCAGGCAGCCTGGCAGACGACGACGAAAAAAAAACGTATCTGTACCGGTCCAAGACCCGGTACAACCTCCCTCTGCAAACCTCAACACACCCAGGCAGGGGAGAACACTCGGTACCTCAGGGAACCAAGAGAAGACGAAGACCTCCGAAGAGTGGTGTTCCAAGGTCGTCCAAGAGAAACTAAGAGGGGAAACCCCTCGAACAGGGAGCAAACTACCCTGACTGTCAGGGCCCGACAAGAAAAAAGAGAGAAAGAAGACTCTCTCAGAACAGCCACCTAGGGCGCAGAGGTGATCAATCTCTTTGCCCCAAGAAACCCCCAGGAACACCAACTCCTGGACCAACCGTTCCCCGGAAAGCCTTAAGCTGGGACACATGGGCTTTCCTAAACACCCTGCCTGACTGGGGATCAACCAGCAGAGCAGTCACCGGTGACAAAAACCTGTCGATGCGGTGGGGACCAGACCACCGATAGCACAACTTTGCAGCTCTTCGTTCCGCGGCCGAACTGACCGGGTGAGCCTGACAAAGAACCAGATCTCCAACCTGAAAAGGGTTAGGAGTACGACCCTTATCATACCTCCTCCTTACTCTCTCTCTAGCACGTAGCAGGTTGCGCCGAGCAGCCCGCCACGTGGACACTACGTCAGTGGCACCTGGCGTAGGTAGAAGATCCTCTAACCTCCACAAGTTGGACAAAGGGTTGTTAGGAGGGTAGCCATGTAGAATCTCGAAGGGAGTGGCATTGTGACTCTCATGCTTGGAAGAATTAAAAGCAAGCTGGAGCCAAGAGAGACTCTCATCCCAGGTGTTCTGCTTCTCAGCATGGAAGGTAATAAGGGCAGACCGAAGATTGCGGTTGAACCGCTCTGCATGAGAAGGCTGTGGGTAATAAGGAGAGGTAGTCACATGCCTGATACCATTGCCAAAACAGAACCTACGAAACTCATGGGAGGTAAACTGGCTACCGTTGTCGGACACAAGAGTGGAAGGCACACCAAAGTGCTGGAAGAGTTGGGACTGGAGAGCACGGATGGTGAGCTTAGCCGTGGCACTCCGAAGTGGGAAAAGCCAAACGAACTTCGAGAAAGCATCCACACAAACAAGTAGGTAGGAGCTACCTGACTTGCTACGGGGAAAAGGACCCACGTAGTCGATGAACACCTTCTCAAAAGGACGCTCGGCCACCTCAGAAGATAACAACCCTAACCTTGCATTCTGACTAGGCTTGCTGAGAGAGCACAGGTGACAAGCCCGCACTCTGCCAGCAACATCCCGGTCCATGCCCTTCCAGATGAAGTACCTACGAATCTTAGCGATGGTCTTATGAATGCCAAGATGACCGCCCACAAGAGAAGAGTGATAATATTGAAAGACCATCGGTACTAGATGACTAGGCAGCACTACACGGGGTTCACCCCTCTGTCGAGGACGGCAACAGAGTACCCCTTTGGACAGAAAATAGGGAGGGTGGGCACCTCCCTCTTGAAGCTCACCTAAGATGACTGACAGCTCAGGATCTTTCTGCTGATGGGACAGTAGGTCGTCAAAAGCCAGAGGAAAATCCAGAAGAACAGCACCACACTGAGCAACAGCCTCAGCCGGTGGATCACTGGGTTCGTGGTACATGCGGGAAAGAGCATCCGCGATGACATTCTGGGTACCCCTAAGATGTTGAACTCGGAACTTAAAGGCAGAAATTTTGACCACCCAGCGACCAATTTTCCCGAGCTGTCGGGATGGGCAAGAAGCCAAGATAGTGCCTGATTGTCCGTCTCCAGCAAGAACTCAGCGTGTTCCAAGAAACGCCGAAACTTGTCCGTACCAAAGACAACAGCCAGACACTCTAACTCATAGATGGAAGAAGCTTTCTGTTCCTGGTGAGACAACGTCCTCGAAGCAAAAGCGATGGGCTGCCTGACCCCATCAAACTCCTGAGAAAGAACAGCAGCAATGGTGGAGGAGGAGGCATCAGTCTGAAGAACAAATTCTCTGCTGAAATCAGGCATACGCAGGACAGGAGTTTGCATGATAGCCTCCTTGAGAGCATCAAAGGCAGTCTGCTGAGCTTGGCCCCACACAAAAGGGACACCTTTCTTTCGCAGCTCGTTCAACGGGGCAGCAAGCTCGGCCACGTTAGGGATGAAGCGACGGTAAAAATTCACCATCCCCACAAAACGGGCAATCCCCTTGGCATCTCTGGGAGGAGGAAAATCCCGAATGCCCTGGGTCCTCGCAGGATCTATGCAGACGCCTCGAGAAGAGATAAGATGACCCAGAAAAGAAATCTCAGGACGAGCAAAAGTGACTTTCTCTGGATTGACGGTAAGGCCAGCTGATTTGAGGCGACTAAGAACTTCCTCCAGATGTTGCATGTGTTCCCCGAAAGTCTCACTGTAGACAAGAAGATCGTCCAGGTAATTGAAAACAAACTTGAACTTCACATCATGGAAGATGGAATCAAGCAGACGAGTAAGAGTCTGGGCACCCACAGCAAGACCCATAGGAACCCTAGTGAACTGGTAAAGATTCCAGGGAACACAGAAGCTAGTCATAGGCCGTGATTCCTTCTTCAATGGAATCTGATGGTAGGCCTGGTTCAAATCGAAAACACTGAAAAACTTAGCCTTACCGAACCAATCAAACGCAGAATGCAAATCAGGCAGAGGTACCGAGTCAATAGCGACCTTAGCGTTGAGCCTCCGATAATCCATCACAAGCCTAGACTTACCATTAGGCTTGGGCACAAGAAAAGCTGGACTGGCATAAGCAGAACGAGACGGTTCAATCACACCCTTGCTCAGAAGATCTTCGATCATAGCCCTCATAACCTCCATCTTTGGGGGAGCAAGTTTGTACGGATGACTTCTAACTGGCTGAGAATCGGTGAGGTGGATCTCATACTCCAGAAGAGAAGTGACCCCAAGCTCAGCCGTAAGCACATCAGGAAACCGCAAACACAGCCTCCTAATGGCCTCCGCCTGCTCAGGGGGGGAGATGACCAACCGGATCCACCTTGGGTTGTTCGGGCTCACAACCCACCTCTCTGACTGCAGGAGGGCAGTCAGAATCACCTACTAGAGGCACCAAAACTCGCCGATTAAACTTGAAAAATATCTGGCGCTTCTGGAGGTCAAGCACCATACCACTCTTAGAAATAAAGTCTGCCCCTAGGATACAAGAAACCGCCAGGTCCTTGGCAACAAGAAAACCCCACCTCCAGGAAAATCCTTCAATTTTAAAATGGAAAAACGCCTTTAGAATTATAGGTAGAGGAGTTTGGGATGCCGTCCAGCAAGTAATAGAAGAGGGCTCGGTGTGCCTGACAAGTCCTAAGGCGTCAAGGGACTCAAAAAGAGAAAGGCTGATGATACTGCATGCCGAACCAGAATCAAGAAGGGCTCGACACACCGTACCACCAAAAGAAACAAAAACGCCAGAACACACCGAGGTGACCGCACTAAGTCCCAGGGAAGCCATGCCAGCAAGGCCCGAAAAATCCCCGACACTCCTGCTATGGGCACGTGTCAGAGGCAAATGGCCACGGTCAGTCGCAACAACGCGGGGAGCTACTGTGGAGGCAACCCCCCGCGCTGAGCGTTTCCCGCCCCACGACCTCGAGCACGTGGACAGTCACGTCGAATGTGACCAGGTTGGCCACAAGCAAAGCACACAACCGGAGGCCGAGAACCACGACCCTCCACTGGCTGACTCACACCTAAAGACATAGCCGGTCGACGGGTGGGGAGAGCACGATGACTCTCAGAATCCCTCCCTTGCTGGTCTGAGAACTGCACGCTGCGCGAAACAATGCACAGCTGATGCAGCTCCCGAAAAGTCGAAGGAACACCAGCAAAAACCAATCTGCACCGTTCTTCGGGAGAAATGCCATCCAGGATGACACGAACGGTGTCAGCTTCAGAAAGGGTGAGGCGCAACGCTTGACGAGCTTCCTTGACTGAAGAGACATAGGCTGCCAGAGACTCGCCCCTTTCCTGCGACCGATAAAATCTGTCCATGACCATCCTCTCCCTGAGTCGAATGGGAAGAAACGATGAAAGTAACTCTCGATGGAACGAGTCCACCGAGGCATCACTGGCCAAGACAGAACTCAGCAACTCCCCAACGGGACCTCTGCAATAAGGGAAAACCAGACGAAGCAAGTCCCCAGCCTGCATGCCGGGCATCTCACTAAGTCTGAGAAAGGCCACCAGAAACTTGAGAAGCTCCTCAGGATCCATCCCATCGATCACAGGGAGATTCTGGATCATGGGCGTGAGAGGGTTAGGTAGCTTGTAATAGCTCAGCTGCAGAAGAGCAGGTGAACCCAAAGAAGTAGTAGGAACGGCAGCTGGAGCCGAACCACAAGCAACCCCACCAGAAACGCCTGCAGGCTCAGAAGGAACCTCAGGCACAGAGAGAGCCGGTGTCTCAGCCTGCGGCCTCGACACATTAGGCGACAGTGCGAAAATAGGCCGCTGACCCAGACCCGTAGGAGTCGTGGAACCGGAGAGTGCCTGAAAAATCTCATCCAGCCTAGACACACTCTCCAAGATCCACGCCCTATCCGATGGTTCCAACCCCGGTGCCCGGTTGACCAGCCTTAAACGGGCAAGCAGATGCCCCAAACGTGCAAGGCGGCAGGCCCGGTCACGACCCACTGGAGGTTCAAACTGCAAATCCTCTAACACCCCTTCCCAATCTCCACCTTACGTTTACAAACAGACAACTCCTCACCAACCTCCAGTAGGTCAGACCAATCCACCGCCGTACCCGCGGACAATTGCTCCCGCAGCAACCTCCGGAGATTCAGAACATCCCCCTCCGGAGTCACACCACGCGACCTCAACTCAAATATCAACTCCTCCTTCACCAGGAGGGCAACATTCTGCAGATAGGCCATCTCGCAAAACAAAATTCTCAACAGTACACAGAAAAAACGACAACTCCAGGGTCCAAGACGAACTAAACCCTCAGCCTACCGAGCCACTGCCGACCACTCCAATCCACCCATGAAACCCATTCAACAAAGTAACCAAGCGGATTGCCTAGGTTTTTTTTTTTTTTTTTTTTTTTTTTTTTTTTTTATTTTTTAATATAAAGTTAAATGATTTATTTGGTTTTTAATTGTTTTTCTTTTTAAATAATAATTTATTTGTTTTTGTTTTTTTTTTTTTTTACGTAATACCAAGACACCTTGACGGTAGGTCGGCCAACCATGACCTACTAACTGGCAAACACCCACCGTCAACAACCAAGAAAGAATTAAATTTTTTTTTTTTTTTTTTTTTTTTTATTATAGGCAACCACGCTCTGCTACCAATTGAGACCCATCCCCCCCCCACCAAAGCTGGGAAGCGTGCCAACCGGGGGGATGGCTCAAAACAAGTCGAGCGATGGGATCACGGGTGGCAGTTGGAGGGTCAAAATAACACTCGGCAGCTGAGCAAAACTAATTTATTATCAAGCAAGCAAAAATTTAAATAAATCAAAAACGGCAGATATAAAAAGCATTAACGGTAATTAACGGTAAAAAGTAACATGGAAGCACATGGCTTTAACCTAGTCTGAGAAACATCTAGACAAAGAATACAAATCTAACAAAACCCTGAAAACACAACTAAGCCCGATTAATATTTTCAATGAAACAAAAGTATTTTCACCAAAAGGGTGATTAAATATTAGAAATTACAAAAGAACACTTACGTTTTGGGAACCTTAGCCTAACATAGTAATCTCAGCAGGCAGAGCCAAAGACAAAATGACGGCCAACCTGACAGACGAAGGCTCCAGAGAAACTAGAAATACTCGAACAATCTAGAAGACGGCCAACCTGACCGAAGCTGCTGGAAACCGGAACGAAACGGAACTGGGCCAACGGCCACCAACTACGCGAAACGCAGGGCAAAAGCGAATCTCAGGCAGCCTGGCAGACAACGACGAAAAAAAAACGTAACTGTACTGGTCCAAGACCCGGTACAGAACTAGTCAGGCGACAGGACAGTAAGAAACCTCCATTATACTTGGTAACAATAACAGGAGTAACGTTAGCTAGGTACATACGAACTAGTCAGGCGACAGGACAGTAAGAAACCTCCATTATACTTGGTAACAATAGCAGGCGTATTGTTAGCTAGCTAGACACGAACTAGTTAGGCGAGAAGACAGTAAGAAACCTCCATTATACTTGGTAACAATAACAGGAGTAACGTTAGCTAGCTACATACGAACTAGTTAGGCGACAAGAAAGAAAGAAACCTCCATTATACTTGGTAACAATAAAAGGAGTAACGTTTAGCTAGCTACATATGAACTAGTCAGGCGACAGGACAGTAAGAAACCTCCAGTTCACTTGGTAACAATAACAGACGTAACTTGAGCTCAGCCTCATTTGTATGTGTCTGCAGGGTGTGTGTATGTGTGTAGATCAACGTCAGTCGTATGTGTCTGTAGTGTGTTTGGGTGGGTAAACTTCAGTCGTATGTATCCCCAGGTGGGTGGGTGGATGAGTCAACCTCAGTCGACATATGAACTAGTCAGCCGACAGGACAGTAAGAAACATCCAGTACACTTAATAACAATTACAGGCGTAATGTTAGCTAGCTACACACGAACTAGTCAGGTGACAGGACAGTTAGAAACCCCCAGAACATTTGATAACAATAACAGACGTAATGTTAGCTAGCTACACACGAACTAGTCAGGCAACAAGAGCGTAAGAAACCTCCAGTACACTTGATAACAATAACAGGCGTAATGCTAGCTAGCTACACACGAACTAGTCAGGTGACAGGACAGTAAGAAACCTCCAGTACATTTGATAACAATAACAGGCGTAATGTTAGCTAGCTACACACGAACTAGTCAGGCGACTAGAGAGTAAGAAACCTCCACTACACTTGATAACAATAACGGGCGTAATGCTAGCTAGCTACACACGAACTAGTCAGGCGACTAGAGAGTAAGAAACCTCCAACTACACTTGATAACAATAACAGGCGTAATGCTAGCTAGCTACACACGAACTAGTCAGGTGATAGGACAGTAAGAAACCTCCAGTACACTTGGTAACAATAACAGGTAATGTAATGTTAGCTAGCTACACACGAACTAGTCAGGCGACAGGACAGTAAGAAACCTCCAGTACACTTAAAAACAATAACAGGCGTAATATTAGCTAGCTACACACGAACTAGTCACGTGACAGGAGAGTAAGAAAGCTCCAGGACACTTCATAACAATAACAGGCGGAATGTTAGCTAGCTACACACGAACTAGTCAGGTGACAGGAGAGTAAAAAACCTCCAGTTCACTTGGTAACAATAACAGGCCTAACGTTAGCTAGCTACACACGAACTAGTCAGGCGACTAGAGAGTAAGAAACCTCCATTATACTTTGTAACATTAACAGGAGTAACGTTTAGCTAGCTACATATGAACTAGTCAGGTGACAGGACAGTAAGAAACCTCCAGTACACTTGGTAACAATAACAGGCGTAACGTTAGCTAGCTACACACGAACTAGTCAGGCGACAGGACAGAATGAAACCTCCATTATACTTGGTAACAATAACAGGCCTAACGTTAGATAGCTACACACGAACTAGTCAGGCGACAGGACAGTAAGAAACCTACAATTCACTTGGTAACAATAACAGGCGTAATATTAGCTAGCTACACACGAACTAGTCAGGTGACAGGTGAGCAAGAAACCTCCAATTCACTTGGTAACAATAACAGGCCTAACGTTAGCTAGCTACACACGAACTAGTCAGGAGACAGGAAAGTAAGAATCCTCCATTACACTTGGTAACAATAACAGGCCTAACGTTAGCTAGCTACACACGAACTAGTCAGGCGACAGGAGAGTAACAAACCTCCAGTTCACTTGGTAACAATAACAGGCCTAACGTTAGCTAGCTACACACGAACTAGTCAGGCGACAGGAGAGTAAGAAACCTCCAGTTCACTTGGTAACAATAACAGGCGTAATATTAGCTAGCTACACACGAACTAGTCAGGTGACAGGACAGTAAAAAACCGCCAGTTCACTTGGTAACAATAACAGGCGTAATGTTAGCTAGCTACACACGAACTAGTCAGGTGACAGGACAGTAAGAAACCTCCAGTACGCTTGGTAACAGTAACAGGTGTAATGTTAGCTAGCTTCACCGAACTAGTCAGGCAACAGGACAGTAATAAACATTCAGTACACTTGGTTACAATAACAGTCGTAATGGTAGTCTACACACGAACTAGTCAGGTGACAGTACAGTAAGAAACCTCCAGTACACTTGGTAACAGTAACAGGTGTAATGTTAGCTAGCTTCACCGAACTAGTCAGGCAACAGGACAGTAATAAACATTCAGTACACTTGGTTACAATAACAGTCGTAATGGTAGTCTACACACGAACTAGTCAGGTGACAGTACAGTAAGAAGCCTCCATTACACTTGATACACTCTAAACGTTTTCAAAATATAGCATGCAACTTCTTGACTTAAGCACTTGTAAGGATCACTTGACCGCACGCAAGGGATGATACTGTCTCCTTGTAAATCCCTCCATGAAAGTTATAAGTTAATTCTAGTCAGCTTAATCTATCACTTGCTGCTTCAATAGATTGCAGTTGTTGAAAATGTTATTTTCACGAAAACCTGGTATCACATAATTAATGAACTAAAGAAAGGAAATTCTACTTCCGACCAATTTTACACTTCCTAAAAGTGTGTGTGAAAAATGCGGAAGGGTTGGACACATGGGCTACCTGAGATAAAATAAGTAATAGTTAAAGTTAAAGTGATATTAAAGTTAAGTAGGTAGTTAGTAAAATGAACATCACTACGATGTAATTTAAGCAACGTTTGAAGGAAATGAAATAATGTCGTTCTTTGGACATTTTGAGGTAAAAATTAAAACAATAAATAATACATCCGGACAAACATATTTATCACTTCTAGTTTCTATTACAACTATGTCATCATTCTTATATGGGTAGGAGGGGGGTCAATTTCACCATACGTGAGTAGGTAGGTCGATTTCACAGTATGTATATAGATGGGTTAGCAAGTATACACTCGTAAGGTTAACCCAATCTACGAGTATGGTTTTGTAAAAAAATAATACGTTCTATGAACAAAACACTGAATGGTGCAATAAACAAGATTTTTTGGAATTGTTCAGTTATTGAAAAGTCTTCAATTAAATTGATTATTCAAACTTATCGACGCTAATATTCTAGAAATGAAAGAATTCATTTCTACACTCTGTCGCCAATAATTTACGACTAAACCCTAAAAAATCACTACTTTTTCTTTCTTCATGAAATCCACTATCAACTCAAACCTTCCTTTCTTGTGTACACATTTGATATAATATGTTGCCTGGTACAACAAACCGTTGAGAATGAATTGGTTAGTTTCATCTATACCCCTTAGCCAATATTTATATTTCATCGCTTTATACATTACTGGGACTGACACTCGATACAAACTGATTTAGCATAAAACAGGTCACATGACAAAAGCTTTGTTTAAATGCACACAAGCTCTTTCAAGGGCTTCAAAAATATAAATCTTGACTTCTTACAAGCGTCGCTTAAATCATTTGTTTACCTAGTGGTTCAACACCAGGTGACGTAATTGCTATTTTAATTTCTACCGACTTAGGAAATAACTCCGAAACCTCAAGTTCCGATGCTGAGTAGCGTAGATTGTTATTATTATATAAAACATATATGAAATATTCTTTTATAATTAACAACAGACTATAACTAAGTAGCGAAGGATTTATAGGGATTTACTCAAACTGTAACTAGTGGGTTACTAGTTAACACTCACTTCTTGATCATATAAGGTGAGTGTAGAGATACAGAAATGTGTAACATATTAACTTAGTTGGTTTCTCAGTAATAGTTATCAGAATAGGTACATTGTACGAGTAAGTCTTCTTTTCTTATTTTAGTCAATATTAACTAAATTTACTAACACAATTAGGTCAAAATTTGAATTCTATCACGTAACCGGAACTATACTGATCCTTTTAGCTTTTGTAATTGACTATAGAAGTACAAGGAAGGGCTCCGTGAAAGCATTGTTGATAATCAGCAGAGTTAGTTCAAGTTTAGTTTTCACAGATAGTGCCAGTTAGTAGTCTCCCTCTCTCTATCTCTCTTATTGACTCTATGTCTTTCTCTGTTCTCTATCACTCACTGAAGTGACTAATAGCTGAGATAATAGTACGCCAAAAAGTCGTCCGAATACTTATTTGTTACCAATCACCATTAGATATCAGCACGGTTGTGCGTCTACAGCAACTTATTGTCTTGGACAGTGTGGTTAATATTCAGTAGTTTTGGTTAGTTTCAACATGTATTTTAAATAAATATACCCACCATTTGGTTTTCCAATATATCCTACGACGAACTTGTTTTTTCCGTCCAGAAAACGTCTTGTCAGGTCTACCACCTGGGTAGTCCAACCCACTCCCTCATACACGTTACCGTCTGCACCAATCATGAAACTGTAGAGAGATGTGAAAACAAAAGTATCACTGAAGAGTAAAACATATCATTAAATACAGCATGCCCTGTTACCTATGACTGCAGAAGAAGCCTTGAATATAAATTGAACACTGAGGGTAATTTTTATGCTAGGATTATTCTTATACAATATTTTATAATTTCTTTCCCTACTAAAAATCACTGTTTGATGATTGATAGCATACATTGAGTTCTGATAAACTGAAAAATCAAAATAAAATTGTCAATAATCTACTTGTTTATAGATTACAAAAATTACCTATATTTAAATTACTAATTATAACATTAACAATCGAAATATTTACTTAAATCTGCAATGAAAGCCTCAATAATCCTTTGATTGAAATTAAAATAAATACATTTTCCAAACAGAATAAGTTGATATATTAAAATATCTTATTATAAATACGTTATGAATGCAGAAGATATCCTAGAGTTAGAAGGTGGTAACTAGTTTTAAAAGCATTTTAATGATAGGCGTAAAATATATGCATATACAGTATATATGTGCATTAAATTTTATTTTAATATTTACTTGGGAGAAGAAGGAAAACAAAACAATATATATATATATATCATGCAGCTGGTATTATATTAATTATTTCGATATTTTCCTTGCCTTACTTGTACTGAATGTCGGCAAAACCCATGTTCATATGCTTTATTTGAACTTCCCTTACGATTTTTTTACAATCGTCATCCTCCTTGCACCAATAGGTCTCGGAATAGATGGCGTAGTATACCCCTTGGGGGATGGGTAGGGGTTCCAAACTTCCACTAGAAGGGAGAGCATTCCATTCTTCCCTTGGTACAATTATAACGTCTTCAAAAATTGAAGACTTCATCATAGTCTGAAACACCGTAATTAAACAGTTACTTCATAATACACACATAAAAAAATTTATACAAATAAAAAAGATTTAAAGAAATTAAAATAATTGTTATAAAAGTTTTAGGTGGCCGTTTCACAAACTTTAAAGCCACCACATAACAGTCGACACACTAGACACACACTAGACATACACTAGACACACACTAGACACACACTAGACACACACTCCACAGTGAATATGCTAAAAATGTACTTAATTTGAACCGCTCTATTTAAGTTTATTATTGATATGATTTGGAACGAACACTGTATGATTGTTATAGGTCCAATCTACCGGACCACAAGTTGATATGATGATAATTTACATGGAAGCTAATTCGACAGTATTTGAACGGTACGTGAATTAAGTTTTTCATAAAATAGTTATTTATTAAGTGATTTTTACACATGAGGTATTACTGGAAAGGGACGTTTGTTAAAACACTTTTTTGTATCGTATGGAATTTTTATAAAAATCAGTGTTTTTTTTAGATATTTGTTAAAATAAAATAAAATGGCCGCGATTTTAAAAATAATAAAAATAATTTAAACATTTTTAAATTGAATATTACTTTTCAACATCAACCCTTTTAATAAGTTTGTTAACAATCGTAAATATAACAACAAATATATGGATTGTTTTTGAACAAAATGGTGTCTTGCTGCTAAACAAGGCGGTAACTTGAAAAAATGTTGACCTTCATTTCTAGCCTAGAATCACATATAAAATTTCAAAATGCATTACCAGCCCGACCTTTTTGAAACACTCTGTATAAACTGTAGTAAATATTTTTTATTTATTTAAAGTTTTTTATTTTTATTTTATTTATTTATTTTTTGTGTTGTAACAATTAGTGGTAGAAACAAGATATGGAAACTATTACCCATTCACGATTCAGCCCCTTCCAATTATTGTATAAATATATAAAACAAGTTTCGTGGTTTTTATCTATCACACAGTGGTCAGAAATGACCTCTGAAAGGTTTTGCTCTGAACAAAACGACATTTTCCCCGGTTTGTTTTTGTATTGGAATTTACGTATCGAATTCCAGATTTTTTTATTTTATGCCTTTTCCTAGCAGTCCAAAATGTGCTCTGTAGAGTGGCAACAACAGTCTTACAGATTGTCAAATAAAAAAGCCAGCAATTGTATTCATGTATCAAGGAAATTTGCTGTAGGAAGTAACTTTTGAAATGGCAGTAGTAGTGAATGATATAACATATTTCCAGCGAGATGCCATCAACTCATTAGGGGTTTTTTATAACTACTCCTTCATGTTTTTATTCCTCATTCCATGTGCCTGTGTTGATGGTATGCATTGTGCTTCCGAGAACACAATTAACATTGTTGTGGTTGGTGGCCATGTACCAAAAACGCCAAAAATACATGTTTTTGGGAGAGTGAGACTTGGAACACCTTACTACGAGATAGCATAAATGTATCTCCACAATAATGCAAATTATTTGGTTTTACAGTGTTTTTATCTAAAATTACTTAAACCTGGTGTTGATATTTTACTAAAAGTGCTCAATATGAACACAGTTCAGGATATTAAAGACAAGTGACTTTGTATATTTTCAAGATTTTACTCTATTTTAGGAGATATTTAGGAATTTTGCTCGACGTGTCATTTAATAGCTGTCAAAAAAATATGTTTTCACTCAGGATTATTTCGACTTTAATATTTGTGACATGCATGTCACAATCAACTTAACTACTCGTTTATTTGAGCAAAATTATGAATCAGTGACGATGCATTAGTTAATTTGGAGGTGTTGTCATATTTCTCTTTACTCTATTTGTACCATTTAGTTCTCAGTTGTGATATTATGGATGGAAGGTCAATATTTAACAAACTAAGACATAAATACTTTGTACTTTAAACTTTTACTTATCAATCCTAATTCAAAAATTTCATTCTTCTTCCTTTTATTAGAACTGGCTTTGAAAGCCATGCAATCTATATGATTTGAATAAAAGAAAATTGGATAAGGTTAAACTCTTAGTGGTCTTTGAATACGAACATTGTGAACCTCAGTAAGTTTACAACATTTTTATTTAAATTTAACAAATCTTTGTAAAAATTACACTGTCAATATCTACCATAGATGTTGGTAAACATTATTTCAGGTTTACTGAGTACTATATTAAAGCAGCTTTGTTTTGCTGAACTGGATTAGAAATACCATTTAAATATATGAATATGTATTTTTCCCTTTAAGTAAGGGATGAGTAATATGAGATATTACGATTCACATATTATTTAAGTGAAAATAAGAACATTTAAACAACACTAAACTTAAAGTCGTCTTAACACCGTTGAATAGACGTAATTAATGAATGGAATGAAAAAAAATAGTAATAAATAAACCGTTTCTTTCTACTTATGACAAGAATTTTGGCATTTCCTTACTACATGTTTAAAGTTGGAGTACAAAAATCTTATTTTGCTAATATTTGTTAAATACAAATTAATTGAAATGGTTTTGTACAATGAAAACATTTTGTCGTATAACGAATACCTTGTTTAGAATAAGGTAGTTACAACTGTTCAAGAAAATTTGCCTGATATGTGAAAATGCTTGCTCGTTATTAGTACTTTAATTTCGCAACACTAGTGATAAATAAAATTCTCACCTGAAAATCTACAATAAATTAGCAACTAATAGTCTTATGCAGTATGTGCCTATTACATCTCACAACTATCTCAGAAATGTTATTAGAACAAAAATAGTGATGATTAGGTCTGTAAATATGAGTATATAAATATTTAACACACGAAAAGAATAAGTTATTTATGACATCTTAATTTAGTTTTGAGCTAAACAAACGAAGTGTATGACTTTATATGGGCTATTATTCACATTAAAAACTAATTATTTTGTGATTATAATTGGGTTTTATCATTCATTTAGATTTAAACTCATAATATAAGAAAGGTTAGTGAGCGGAAGTATTTCGCAACATGTCAGTAAATAGGTATTGTGTACCTAAATTATGTGATAATATATATCTGTGGAGAATCTTAGTGTTGATCTTTTTCAGTTTAAATATTTTAATGTAGCAAATACTTTTCTTGATATGATTCTCCTTGTCATAAAACATGTACATAACAAATTCATACAACACTTAATCGCTTAGTAGAACAACAGCTAACTGGAAGCATGATTCCTCTTTGGTCTATTTTACAAAACGAAAACTATTAAGGTTACAGTTGTTTCTATAGAAATACTCTTGTTTTAGTAAGCAGTCAGGGAAACTTAACTATACTGATATCCAGAAGCACACATTTTATCAACTTTGATATTTAAGTTTCACATAAAAAGGTTTTGAAAACTGTAAAAATGTATGTTAGTTCATTATATGTTCTCATTTTTATTATTATTGTTTAACTTATTTCTATAGAGCATATTTTTAAAGTGATAGTTCTTTTGAATAAAATAACCAGATTATGGTTATTGGCTTAGTTTAGGGTATCTTAAATCCTAGCTCATTATGCCATGGAAATTAATATTTTTAGTGAGTTTAGTTGATGCCTTAATAAGTTAATATATAAACGGTAAATAATTATTTAGATTGATTCTGGCATTAATCTCACACTTTTTAAATTAATTACAGCCTGGTGAAAGAACACACGGTATGTTTTGTATTATAATTTTCCAAATTAAATTATAATTTTATGAATTATAATGATTAATAATGATTTATATTTATTTAAAATTCCTGCTCTTCATTTGATTTTACATATATCCTGATGATAATTATTTAACAATCAATATATTAGTTTTATTAAATGTTTGTTTTGGTGTCTTTGGTCTGTAGTCTGTTTTAATCTCTATCTTTTGAGAAATCAGATCTAGTAATCTAGGAGTCTTTCAATCGTGATAAACAGGCTAGCTGGTCAATATAATGCCTAAAGTTTATATAATGATCTGTAATAATATTCTGGGAATAACTAAGCATAAATCTTATATGTTAAGCAAATCTAAGATAGTCCAACCAAACCTCATTTCACTTCCACAGGCAAAAAATTGGATCAGAAAATATAATCAATTCACACTTACAAAAGAATGCTGGTTACTTTTATATGTATATAGTAAAATAATTCTCTCAGTGCATTAAAAACTTTATTTTGATAGTAAATACATTTCAGAATACACTAAATTGTAGCCTTTGAACGTAATCTCTTCCAGTAGGTTATAATAGGCTTGAAGCTATAATTACCGTAATATTTCCAAATTTAATTGTATTTAAAATTTGAATAGTTTATGTTATTGTCAAAATAATGATGTTTAACCCATCTTAATAAATAATTTAAACCAAAATACAAGCCTTAACCTACAAGTAAGTCAAATTATTTATGTATATACTATAAAATTTTTCTTCGGAATATAAATTAAGCTCCGCTTTCTGTTATAAATAACACTTTTAAAAAATATGATCGCAAGCTTGTAAAATCTACAATACATACTTTTAACTTTAGTTTTATTTGGTTTTCTTCCATCTATTTTTTTATTAGGTACCGTAAAATTAAGTTTAATTCTCATTCGATTTAAGAACACACCCCTTGTCCAAGAAGGAGCTTAAATTTATGTAAGTTAGTTAATTTTACGTGCCTCGTACTCGTAATTTACTTGTTAAACATAACATTATTATAAATATTTCATAAATGCATATAAAATAGTTCAATCAATAGATTACAACTACTTTGCAATACATGCTACTATCTTTTAATAGCTTTATAATTAACATTATTAAACTATGTATTTGAACAAAACCTAAAGTTTAAAACTCAAATCCTAAGAATGTTGTAAATTAAATTTCCTTAAAAACTCCTTGATATATCACTGGCGATTGTAAATAAATATTGTTCATTTTTATGAAATTATTTGAAATATTCACTATCGTGCTTTATTTATGAGTTGTCTTACGATACTTACAGCTATTTTTTAGCTTAAACGAAAAGTTTTTTCATCTATTGATCTCAAAAACGACTCGAAGGTAACCATGCTGTAATATCCTGAAGGGCGTATTGTCCTTCCTTATGCAAATACTTTAGGGCTTCATATTGCTGAACACGTTTTGGGAGGGGTGCAGACGATCTTTAACATTAAAGTTGTTAGTTTACTACGTTTTTACAGTAATACAATTTCAGGTAATTAAATTAAATTTACGATTCACATGGAAATTCCATTTGTATTATTCATTGTAGTTATTAAGTGTATATAATATGCAAGTACATGTAATACACATGCAGGTAGAAGTAGGTAAAACTGTTATACATAAAGTTGGTTAACTTTTTAATACCGTCACAACTGTGATAAATAGGCCTAATTTTTACAACATTAATACGTGATATATAAATCTTTTTAAATTGTAATGCATGAAGTATTGTGTATTTTAGTTCGCTAGTACTTATATAATTTTGAATTTGTTTTGAATTAACTATATAATTTGTCCTGTTTACTTCACTCAACAATACAGTTAAGGTTTTCTATGGCTTTGTAAAGTAAAATCCAGGGAGAATTGCTTGTGTTATTTTTTAAATCCAAAACATTATTTACCTATCAATTGAATGATTTTAAAGTAGAACATACTTTAAAACCATTCTATTCCAATGTCTTTGGAAGAGAGAAAGTAGAATGGGTAGCTCTGCATATGACGGGAAACCAATATTCGTCTCAAGACGCCTTTCTTTACATTCAGAGAACTAATTAGGTGCTTATTCCAGAAACCTTCCATTGTTCATCTAAGATTTCAACTAACATAAGATCAATGAAAAGTAAACCTGTACGAGTAACATGAGTCTAAGAATTTTTACATTAAATTTATGTTAAAAACTTCCACTTTTAAATACAATAAGCCAATGAAATCGAAAAATATATATTGTTATTTATATTTACTACAATATATATCTTGGACT
This sequence comes from Stictocephala bisonia, assembly GCA_035578905.1. Classification (NCBI taxonomy): domain Eukaryota; kingdom Metazoa; phylum Arthropoda; class Insecta; order Hemiptera; family Membracidae; genus Stictocephala; species Stictocephala bisonia. Next base: position 202,180 of record JAQJVL010000117.1, on the reverse strand, counting down.
TCTTATCAAGCAGAAAAATATTCAAGACATAAAGTGTAGACTGTGGAGAAATATTTTATTTCGAATAGTTTGTTTTAATGTTGCTCAAGAATATGTTGGCTACAGTCAAACTATGTACTATGTACAGTCAAAAGTGTACATTTCAGAGTTTGCAAGTTTGGTTCATAAAGTTTTACATTGCTGCATAAACTAAAAGTTTAGTTGCTTCAAATAATCTTGCATGAAAACTTTTGATAAACGTTATTGAAAACTTTTCATACGTTACTACTTCAAATGATTATTCAGTGATAAAGATAACCATGTTGGACCTTAAATTACAGTTTTTTATTGAAACTTATTATGATTCCTAATTACTGTATTGACAAAATTTGAAATAATCTATAGTTCAAAAATAGAATATGTACTGGATGTTATAATTGCAACTAAAATGCAGTGAATGTGGCTTATGTGGAAGAAAATTCTTTTCATAGGTAGTTTGGATGTTTCTGGAACTAGGCATTATGGAAGCTTATATAGAACTTAATTTATCGATTTTAACAGCTCGTCGAACTTTGGTAGATTATTTTCCATTTTTACGGAGTTTTTCATGGCTAGTGCTTGAGAAAATTGGTCTTCGAGATCCATAAATAGTTTTATCTCAATAGGTCCATTTAATACAAACTGTCTTATGGATGATTTGTTCAAGTAAACAGAAGCTTTAAAATAAACAGGCTGTCAAACAAATCTAAGCGCACTCTTAAGAATCAGATTTAATCAATTAAATTGTCTTTGTTTCGATTTAATCCTTATTTTTTCGGGGAGGGGACATAATATATTTTGTGAACTAGTTGAAGTATTTTTATAAAACGATTTGTGCCTCAACAAGCTGGACCCGTAAACAAATATTTTTTCTAGCTTACGATATTTTTAATTGGTGGCCAATTAATTAATTAATGTTCGCTATCATTAAATGTAATAATATTTAGAAAAAAAACAGAAAAAACAACTTTTAGAACTTTGTAAAACAAATCTACAGATGTTTCGTTTATTTAAGCGGTTCATTACAGATTATTTTACAATGTTCAACAAATTATACAAAATGGTTCATTAGGAAATAGGAAGCTTTTTACAAGAGCAGATAACTATGGAATCTTTTTCCACCAAAGTAAGGGTTAGATGTTGTGTTGGAACATTGTACGTAATATTTTTTTTAATCTTTCCATTTGGAAGTCATCCCAAACTCCTCTCAACCAACTAAAGTGGTACCTCAATCTTTATAAGTAAGTCTTAATACACACTGCTTTATTAATATTTTTAGCACTTTTCTGAGATTGGAAGTTATGTTCGTTGTTAAAAGAAAATAATCAAACTCGTAAGAAAATGACATTGGTGAACATGTTGATCTATTCGTCGCTTACAATTTCAACAACAATGTTACCGATCATTTTTTACATATTAAATTCACATAATGTGGTTCTGAAGACAGCACCAAGCTTTTTGTTACTCACTTTATTCAAGACAGGTAAGTCAAAACGGTACATCATGAACACATTTTTACTTTTACGTCATTTGTTTCATTTGATTAAAACCAGGGTTTTTAACAAAAAATGACAATAACGGTGGTTTTGGTTTGTTGATTGTTTTCTAAAAAGGGGTGAGTGTTAAGGGAAGCGCTATTGGATTTCTGTCAAAGGCAGATCCCACTCACCTTCTTCCTTTCTTGCGCTGAAAATCCAAACACTTAAGCCCGATCTGAAACGACATATCGTTCAAAAGGTTTTGTCGGCAACACTCTCAGGAAACGTATATATGGTTGATACGAGAATTGTACTTTTTTTATTATTTGCTTAACTCATATCTACATATAACATTTATAAATATAAAATAGTTACTATTATGTGATAAGATATATAAGTATACTAAATACACGAAGAAAAACAATTTTATTTTTTAATTTTGTGGAGAATGGTCATAATATTAATCTAAAACTTACCTATTTATTTGTTATATTGCTTCATGCTTACTGTGTATTGAGAAGAATAGCAATAAAAACAAATGGCAAAATAACTAAACCTACTCATCGAATTACTTATTATAAAACTCTATTTACTTAAGTAGTGTAATACATATTCTACATCGCACGTGATTCTTGATAAACAACATAAGATTTTGATGCCAGAAAGTTATAAATGATGGTGTTGCATTGAAATCGTTTGTGTTGCTGAAAGTTATAGCCTGCTATATTTTGATGTTTTACTCCATCCACATTATATACAATTTCTTGATAAGCCATTTAGTGATACATGAAAATTGTTGATCCAACTAAATTAAAAAACAAATAAAGGCAGCAGGTGGATCAAAATAATGCTCACCTTGTTATTATGTTGATCCACTGAAGCATATTTTTCATAATACTTCTATCTATTACCTGACAGACCGTATGGATAAAACTCATGGCACAAATCGGAAAATTCAGTGTTCCATTTTTATCGACTCAATTTAAAAATTTTTCATAATAGGTCTAGAAAGATTTCATTTTTAATTTACCAGCGCAACATTCTTGACTGGTGAAGGGAGTGAAGACGTCTTGCTCACGCCATAAAGAAGTATCAGAAGAGTAGTGGGAGGAGGGGGGAGAGTTGTTTACTAATGTCAAGAACTCCCCCCTCCTGTCAATTTATTGCCGTTGTTGAACGTGGGTTTTCTTTTGTCTAGAATTATTTTTAGGGGATTTAGCAAAGTGAAATGATTTGAAGGAAGGATTTTTTAAAGAACAGAATTTATTAGTAAAAAAATTAGTTTATTGACACGTTAAATGTTATAAATGACTGATATGAAAAGATACTTTATTTTAGAGGTGAATTTAGGACTTACAAGTCCTTTTTTACACATACAGTAACCTCTGATTCTTAAAATAAGTGTTTCATTACTGACTTTTCTTTCAAAATGATTATAGCTTAGAAACACCGGGAAATATTTGAGTCAAGATGGATGCATGAGTAAAACCAGATTTGACTAATATTATAATTTCGATAAGCTGATATATTGTTTAGGTCTTAGGTTTTTTCTGGGCCGAATAAAGTGTTCTATTATTGACATTGATATTTGGCACATTTATAATATTTTAAGGATTATTAATTTACTATAAATATGCAATATTATATTACATTTATTGTAACACTATTTATCACCAAAAATTAAATTTTTATAGTGTTTTACGAAGTACGAAATTTGGAATACTATTCAAACCAGTTTCTTAATATTCAAAGGAATTTTCCTTTTAATAATAAGCTAATACCAGCTGAAGTACAATCGCTACAAGTAAGTACTTAGGGATGTTATTTGCCCATACAATGTTAAAATTTGTTTAATTGATTTGTAATGTTCCAAAGGAGAAGGATATATTTATAGATTTTATTGTGAAATATTTTATTTTAACTCTGTATGAAAATATCCAAAACTCTACTAAATGACCCTTAGGGGGTCACCTACCTCCTCTACGTTTGACTCATCCACACAACTTACGATTAAAGATTACTGGCTTGGTGTTAAAGTAATAATAACATTAACACGTAACCAATTTTTAATTCATAATATTGCGTGTTTTATTCTGGAAAAATATGAAACTTTTGTTCTATTTGATAAAGATTTATTGTTCTTAAAAATGTATAGCAATAACATTAATAAATTATTCATGATATTTAAGAATATTGGTAATTAAATCTTCTCCATGTGTATTCATTCATAACACTAGTATATTCATACTTTCTATAAGCAAAACTATTTTGTTAGTATTTCCATATATATTTTAAAACTAAATCTAAAACTGTTAATAAACAAGCCGTGAGCTAATAAAGATCCAAGTAGTACAGTAGAAGCAAGAGGCAATAGAAAAAGTGATGTAATCTGGCTGATTTACAACTCTTGTAGGATTTGGGAGGATACAAAGAAACGCTGTTTGTTTTACTGTTGTAAAACAACTCACATAAATTCAGATTAGACAAATAAATCTTCAAAGATTGTTACAGTAACTTTTGGCGATATGTTTCCATCACCAGAATATACTTATTTTCAAACATCTTAGATACTTCAATTGTTACGTATGTTTTAAAAACGATAAAAAATAAGAATGAGAAATTATGATTTTATTTTGTTGTGTTTTAGTATAAAAAGTAAAATATACTAAAACTATTGCTTTACTTTTCAAGCTTTAAAAACCACCATACAAAAAATAACCAAAATATGTTTGTATTAATAAAATAACGTGTCTAACTTATTAAAACTACTTAAACAGATTTTTTCAGCCAAAAATGTAAGATGTGATATCAATCACTAACTCTTATAAAAATAATAAATGTTATCAAGTAAGCGTTAATATTGTTTCTATATTTTAACGTTCTAGAATTAGAATCAGGTGTAGATTGTAATAAAATACGATAGATTCAGTAATTTTCCATGAACGGTCTCAAATATAAATTAATTATATAAGTCTATACACACTTCCATACCAAAATATTTTATAATTCAATATATTAAATTCACACTGAGAAGCACGTAAAATTTAACTGTACTAACTAGTTGCAATCGGTAAATGTTATGATAGGTATAAAATAAAATATACGACGTTTCAAAAATTTACAAAAATACTTTGTAAAATTAGTACTGATAAAAAGAAGAAATGCCATTAATATTTAAAATACTCACCAATGGTTTCAGTTATCTCCATGGTTTTGTGTTGAGATAAATGAAGTGTGATTGTGCCCCTTTTATTTATAATTTACAATATTTAGTCTAATATGCCATTTGAGCTCTGCTTTTCTGTAGAGTAAAGTAACATTTTTCACATCATGATTCCACCAATTGATCCAAGTAAGTTGAAATATTTAATACTTCTTAGCATAATATAATCGTATATAAAAAGTTTTATTAATTTTGATAGGTTTTGATGAGGACTCAAATATTCAAGTAACTTGCTGCATAGAGTTTTATACCGCTTATTTATCATGCTTCGATTTGTATATTGCAACTATTTATCTTATAAATATTGAATTTTTAGTAATATTTGTACATAAATGAAATGTTTAGTTAGTATAAAAAATAATAGTAAACAAATATATGTACATGCAATGATTTTTACATTTGTTTTCCTACTCTTAATAACATTTAAATTCTTGTATTAACTTTAAGTAGTACATATAATTTAATGTAAAATACTAAACAAATATAAAAATTAGCTGAATTATGCGGTTTCAAGACAATACAAAGGTTTGAGCATAAAACTATACAACAATTTCATTGCCATTATTTTATGAAAATCACACATGAATACCTAAGATAAAACAAAGATCGAATCTTAAAGCAAACACGATTTTTTCAACATTCAATGGTTCTAATAGGAAATTTCTAATGGTCACTAAAGAGAGAGTGACTTTTGCTTTATACAAAAGTTACTCATTTAATTAATGTTAGAAGACACGCAACATTTTGTAAACTGCAAAAAAATACTTAAGAGGCACAACTAGATTATTGTTTAGATGTTTTAATATTAATTAGAATTCTAGATTGAAAACCTTAATATATAATCCAAAACTAAAACATATAACAAACGTTCAAAGCTTTTAAAGCAAATTAACATGTTAACATTGTGAATTTTAATTTGTAAGGAATATACAAATACAATATGTATCTAAAGTATAATGTGTATTACCAACAATATATAAACATTCTTTTCATGCAGTCGACCGTTTGAACGATAGAAGTGCCTGAATCTAAGTTGTAAAAGAGACTAGAAAATTTATATTTTACAAGTTTTTGTTCATAGAACAAATTTAGAGCTATTGAAAATCATTTAAAATCCATATTTTATAAGTAACGTGGTTTAAATAAATGGAAATATTCCTAAATACTCAATGCAATTCTAAGTATATCAAAAAGGGATACTTTGTGATATTATTTCACATTTTAGAATAATATTCATTAGAGTAGTTCATATAAACTGTTTTACTTAAATTAACTGACTGTCTTATTGTATATAAAAACTATCGTAATGATTTCTGTGTCTGAATAAAATTAGGGAATGCCTATCAAAACTAAGATTAAAACAATCAATAAGACAATTCGAAAAGGAACCAAACGCATTTTATTTTATTTACTATATACTCGTATTTACGTACTTAAATTATAAATCTGTTAGAAATTACTTTGTACTTAATTGTGTTACAGTTAGGTTTGTATTAATTAAGCTCATTGTGATTTAAAAAATTTAATAAACCTGAAAACATTGTTGTGTTCTTAATAAATTAACTTTGTTCACTCACAATTAAAAAATGAATTTTTTAATATAAAAATTATTTTTTTTAAATTTAAAATTTTTCCCGGGCCGGAAAGTTTGGTTTTAAAGTGCCCGAAAAAATTCAAAGGGAAGGTTTTTTAGGTTCAAATCCCCACTTAGTCAAATTTTTGGAAACGTCCAAAAAAATTTTTTCGCACGGGGCCTGCGGGGCCCATGTGAACCGATGAAGTTAAAAAAAAGTATAAATGAAAATGGGCCCCCACCAAACCAGTTACTGTGAATTTCAAAAAGGTTTTAATGTTTTTTTTAATGTATTTCTTTTTTAATAAAAATCAAAATATTTTAATTAAAGGGTTTCGCTAAAGATTTTTTTTATGTCCCATTGGTTCCCCCAATATCAATTTACCCCAAAAAAGGCCCTTTAATTTTAGTTTTTTTTTTAAAAGGGGTTGTACTGTATTGTAGTTTTTGGGTTTTTAAATGTTAAGGGGGGTTAATATTTAAATTTAAAAAAATTTTCTTAGTTTTCCCCAATTCCCTTCCTACCCGAGGCCAGCCCTTTTGATTTTTAAACGGGGATTTTTCCACCCGAAACAAAAACATGCATCAAAAGTAGTACTAAGATAATGAAGGCCTTTTATATGTTTTTTAAACAACAATTTTAATAATGTAAACCAAAAAGGGAATTTATTTTAATTTAACACTTTTTAAAACTAAGCACAAAGTAAAAATTTACAGTTTTTATATTTTAAAAAACGAAAAAAACCCAATTTTGATTTTAAAAGTAAAAAAAAAAGCCTTTAGGGTGTTTTTCCCCACTGTAAAACCCGGGGGTTGTAGGGTTTATGGGGAAAACTGAAAAAACATTAAACTTTAATTTACCTTGGAGAAACTTTGGTTTTAATTTTATTTTTAGGTAATATTAAAAAATTTAAGTTGTTTTGCTAACATGCTTTTTTTCTTTAACATGGTAGAAAAGGGAGTTTTTTCACGACACGATATATATAAAAAATTTTTTAATAATATATAAAATAATATTTTAAAATATTAAAAACCCCGTATTTTTAAAAATTTAAATTTTTTTTTTTTGGACAAAATAATGATTAAGTTGTAAAAAGGGTTTTTAATTTGCCCCCAATTTTAAAAAAAAAGTTATGTTTTATGAAAAAAACGAAGGCCTTGTTTAAAAAATTTTTATTAACGGCATCATTATCTTCGACAAAAATAGCCGGGATTTCCCCGCCAAAAATGCACCTGTAGCCCCCTGGAACCACTTTTGGCTTGGGGGGGGCCCTTGGTTTTCCCTTTTCTGGTCTGTAACTTTTAAGTTAAGGGGTTTTTTTTCCGTTTAAACAACGAAAACAATCAGGTTTTAAAAAAAAAGCCAATGAAGAAAACTTTAAAAATATTTAGTTAGAAAAAAATGGGGTTTTTTTAATTATTTCCCTTACATTACTTTTTTTGGTTTAGATGTTACCCCAAAAAGTCCATATCTAAAAACCTCAAAAATTTTGGGGACCCAAATTGGATGCCCCAATATGTAAAAACCCCAAATAAAGACCCTTTTTTAGGGCCTTTTCTTACCATTTTCACGGGACACAAAGCGTGTCCAAACTATATGAATTTTTAAAAAAATTTGGTACGGGAAATCCAAAAAAAAACACAGGGGGCCCAAGGGTTCCCAAGATTTTTCAGTAAATTATAAAATTATTTTTTTTAAAATTAAAAATTAATTTTTAAAAATTTTTTTTCGGGTATATAGTTAAAATTCCCTTCAAAAATATTTTTAAAAAAAAATTTTTTTTTAATTTAAAATTAGAAATTTATTTATTTCTTTAAAAATTTAAAACTTTACAATATAAATTACCATTAAAATTTTTTTTACAGCCCCGGCCCTTTCCATGTTATACTTTTCTTTTAATTTTTCCCTTTAGAAAATTTTTTTGAAAAAATTTTTTTAACTGCACTATGATTTTAAAAAATTTAATTAATTTATACTCCATCCAAACCCTTTTAAACTTTTTCATTTTTTTAATAAAAATCTTCTAAAAAAACTTTTTGGGTTTTTTTAAAATCTTTCCCATTTAAAAAAGCCCAAAAACCAAATTCCCCTTTAAAACCTTTTAATTTTCATATCAACCTTTTTGGTAAAATATGGAATAATTCCCCAATAAAATATGGAAACTTAAAATTAAAATTTAACCTATTTTAAAAAAAATTTCCTTTCCCTTTTTAAACATTAAATCAGCCCTTTTCGGGGTTAAACCCTTTTTTTTGTGAAGGGAAAAAAACTTCTAAAAAATACATTATGTTTCCTCTTTATTACATTTTTTTTTACCCCCCAAGCGACAATTAGTCTACACCCACCAGCCGTTACAAATCCACTTTGCCGATGATAAAAACTTTTCCTAAAAAACCCTACTATGATTTTTTTTTATTACATAGTATTTCAGATCTAATCGTGTTATATCAATCTGCAAATTAGTTTTTCCAAATAAACCCCACTTTCTTAACCTTTCTTTGCATTTACATTTATGTTTTCCCAGCCCAGTAATGAAAAAAAAATTTTTTTTATTTACATTTTTTTAATTATTTATTTCCCAAAAATCCCCAAACCCGAAATTTTTAACCTAATGGACCGGGGTTTTTTGTAGAAATATCGATGGGGGTTTCCAGTTTTAAACCAACTACAGTTTAAAACCTATTATTTGTTTAAAAAAAAAACTGTTTTTTTTTTCTTCCCTTATATTATAAATTAAAAAAAAATTTTTTTAAAATTTTTGATAGGTTTTTACTGCATAAGAAAAACTTTTTTACATCATTTTTTTCCGGGTTTTTAAAGGGAATTTTAAAAAACCCCTTCCCCTTATTTTTAAAAAAAAAAATCAAACTCCGTTTAAATATTTTTTTGGGTTAAATTAAAAAATTTACATACACTTTTTTAAAAAACAAATGTTTATGCTTTTCCAACAAAAAAAAATATAAACCCTTTCCTTTAAAGGCCCTTTTCCCGTTTATTTTTCCCGTTTTTTAAAATCGAAAAAACCCCCATCAAGATTCTGAAATCAAAAAATTTAAAAAATATGAAAAACACCCATGATGCATAATTTTTTTCCTAAAAACACAAAAAAAATTTTTATTAAAAAATTAATTTTTAAAAAAATTCATTGTAACGTTTTAACTTTCACCCAAAGGCAATCGTTCCTTTAAATACTTGTATTTCTTTACAAACCTTTTTTTATCGGGACAAACTTTTTCTAAAAACTGACCGATGGGTAGAAAATTGAAAATAAATTTAAATTCAGTCCCTTTGAAAAACTTTGGAAAGAAAAAAGGAAACTTCCCCTTTTTAAATAGGGGCTTTTTTGGGTTTTTTAAAATTTTTTATTATTTAAAAGGGGATAAACAATTTTCGAGCCCCCCTTCAACCCTTTGTATGCCAACTCCTCCCCCAGTCATAAAATTTTTTGTCACCTCATTTTTAAGCCTCGTTAATTCCATCTGGTAAAATTTCTCTCTTGCTGGCTAAAAGACACCCCGGCCCTTCACCCTCTTTCTGTGATTACGTTTTCTTTTAAACCTTTTTCGACTATTTTTTTTCCATAACGTACAGGGGGAAATTGACCCACCCGCTCACCCATACACGTACAGTGGTAGTCATAGGACTATTAAAGACAACAGAACAAATATTTAATGTTGTTTTTGTTTATTAGCATTTTTAATGTTAAAATTTTTAGGGTTTAAATATTTTGGGAAATTATAAATTTTTTCCCTGGTAAAAAAATTTTCAAAAAGTCCCTTTTTTTAGTCCCTTTTTTTAGCAAAAAAAATTTCAACAATAAAACGTAAAAAAAACAAATAATTTTTGTTTTTTTTTTTTTAAGAGTTGTTTTTGATTTTTTTAAAACGTTTTTTAAATGCTTTCTAAAAAAAATTTTTTTAAATTTACTAAAATAAAGGTGGGGAAAAAATTACGAAAATCCTCGCCCCAACCCTTGGGCCCTTAATCAATAAAAGTATCTTTGGTCTTTTTACAAATCCGATAAAATTTCGGGGGGATTGATTCCTTAAAAATTTTAAATTTTAAATAGTTTTTAATTTAATCCTAATTTTTTAAAAAAGGCCCTTTTGCAAACCTATTTGAATGAGTTTGGTAAAATAATTCTTTTTGATCAAAAGATAAGAGAACCTAAGGAAAAAACTTTTTGTTTAAGAACCCCTAAAAAGGTATCTATTGTTTTATTTTTTTCCAACCCCTTTTAAAAAAAAATTTTTTAAAAATTTTTAAAAAATATAAATTTATTTTTATAAAATTATTTAAAAATTTTATTTTTTTATAAAATATATTTATTAAATAAACAATTTTTTCACCTTTTTTAACAAAAGAGGAGAGAAAATTAATTGTTTAATTTTAAAAAACCATTTTTAAAATTATAATATGTTTTAAATTATTTTTTTTTTAGATTTTCCCCCTCCCATTTTTTGTTTTAATGTTTTTTTTTTTTCCCTTAATAGGTGGTAAAGGGAACTGTATAAAAGGAAAGGGTTGGAAAAACAAGGCCCAATTAAACTTTTCTCCCCCAAATGTTAAAAAGACGAGGGGGGCCCCAACCCGATATATAATCCCCTTACCTATTTTAAAAATAGAAATGTAATTCTTGGGTTTTTTTTCTTTCGTAATGTTTTTTAGTTTTTTTAAAAAATTATCCCTCGTATAAAAAGTACCGAAATAAAAGTGCTGGTTAATTTGAAATACATGAGTTTTTTTCCTGGGTTAGTCTGCCCAGTCTTTTAGAAAATTAAATGTAGGGTTTGTTTTTTTATTTTTATAAATTAGTCAAAAGTTGTTAAACAAGTAAAAATACAATAAATTGTTAATACTTTTTAATTTTTTAATAAATTTATCCCTTTCAGTGTATTTAAATTCAACCAAATCCCACCACTACTGATCAATTTTAAAACTTTGCAAATAGGATGACAAAAAAAATTCCCAGTTTTTGATTTGTTTTAAGTTAGTAATTATTAAATTTACTTTTTTTAATTTAATTTCAAAAAAATTTAAATTTAATTTTTAAAAACAAAAAACTATACCCCTCTTTTGCCAAAAAATTTTTTAAACAAAAAAACCCCCCAAATTTCCCCTTCCAAAATTCATTTACTTATAATAAAAAAATTTGGGATACTGTAAAAATCATTTTTCCAAAAAAAATTTTTTTTTTACCCGTTTAAAGAAAAAAATTTTAAAAGCTGAATCCTTATTTTTTTCAATATCTTTGAAAATTTTTTAAATTCCGAAAAAAAACTTTTAAGCTTAGAGACTACAATATAATATTTTTGCTGAAACCCCAAACTTTTGGAAAAACTTAAAGCATTTTTTCCGTTTGGAACATTTTAAAAATAACATTTGGCGACAAAATCATTTTTTAATTTGGGGAAAGGGGAAGGGGTTCTATAAGCTCCACAAAATTTTTTAAAAATTGGGGGAAAATTTTTTAAAAAAAAAAAGGCCCCAAAATCTGGGGGAAAAAAAACTTTTTTATAAAAATTAAAGGTAAAATGTCAAAAAACTATTTTTTAAAATATGATTTAAAATTTCGATTAAATTTTTCCCAATAATTCACTAGATTAATTTTTTATTCCCCCAAAAAAATTTGGGTCATTTTTTATTTTTTAAAATCAAAAATTTAAAAGTAAAATCTATTTTATTATTTTTATCTTTAGGGGTTTTTTTCCATTTTAAATATTTTTTAAATTAAGTTAAAATTTTAAAGAAAAAACCCTTTTAACCATACTTTGACAGGTAATTTTTTTTGAAAACTTTGGGGGGCCAAAAATCACTGTATGTAAGTTTTTTTTTGAAAAATTTAAATTTTAATTATAAATATATTTAATTTTTTTGTTAATGTTTTTTTTTGTATTTGAAACTTTTTTAAATTAAAAATTTTTTTAAAAAATTTCTATCATTTGTTACATTCCACCCCTTTTTATATTTAAAAACAAGGGGAAAAAAGGGCCCTAAAAAGTCCAAAAAAAAAACCTGTAATACAAAATGGGCAGCACTTTTTTTTTTTCCCTTTTCACGATTTGTAAATTATAAGGTTTAGTATAAAATATTATCAAATGAAAATAATTTTTAAAAATTTCACAAGAAACCAAATTTTATGCTAGTTTTGAAAGTGAAATACAAAAATGTTGTGCCTATCTAAAAATGCAAAAAAATTTTGATACAAAAAAAAATTAAAAAATTTTGGTTTTTAAAAAAATATTGCCCCTGAAAAACCCTTTCGACTTTTTTAAAAACTGAAAATTCTGATCCATTGTCTTAAAGCCCTTTGTGAAAAACTTCCCCCGGGAAAAAAAGGGGAAAAATTGATCTGATACCCCGGGGCGAACAAAAAAAACAAAATTGTGGGGAGGCCCCCCCGGGCTTCTAGCGTTTTATTTTCCCAACATTTTTAATTTTTTTTAAGGGGGAAATTTGTTTGAAAGAACAAATACACAAGTAACGTGTCCAACTGAGTTACTTCTACTTTATTACAAATAATACATGTAAATATGGTTGAAAAATACTATTTTTTACTCTTCTGTATTAAAAAATTAAAATGTATATTACTTGGTTAAAAATTAAAAATTTAAAGATGCATGTACATAAATTAAAAATTTAAAATCAATTTTTAAAAAAATGTTTTATTTTTAAAAAATTGTTTTTTTTTGCTATTTTATAGGGCTTAAATATCCCAAAGAAACTTTATAAAAAAAAGAAAAAATTTTATTTTAAAGATACAAAAAAAAACCCCTTTTCCCAAAAAAACCCTTTCTAAAAAAAAAAATAACAAAAAAATAAAACACAAAAAATTTATGCCCAAAAATTATTTTTTAATTTTTCCACCAAAAAGTTACATGTTAAAATTTTTTTATGTTAGAGGGGTAAAATGCCCATCTATCATAATTTTTTAAATGGGGACTAATTAAAAACCGTTTTTGGGCACGCCGAAAGGGGCAAAAATTTTTGTATCCTCTGGTAATTAAAAATTTTTCCCCGAATAAACCTTTCCCCGAAAAAAAAAAGGGAAAGTAGAAATAAAAAACTAAAAAGAATGCACAAAAACGTTTTATAAAAACTCAGAAATACAGAAAAAAAAAAGGGGGGGAAATATTTTTTATGTACAAAAACCGTTTTTAAAACCCTTTTTAAAAGGGGAAACCTTACAAAATAAAATTTATCAAAACCAGAAATGTTTTTTTTTAAATTGTTTATAAAATGTTTAAACCCCTTTTTCATTATCATAGTGGCTATCCACATTTTAACGTGAACTACTGTGGGTGAGGGGTCAACACAGAGTTGTAAAGCTCAATATTTAGCCCTAGATCTGTTGTATGGCCTTTGATGTGTTTGGGTTAGTAAAAAAAAAAAAAAACGTGACATTTACCTGTTGTCAGTTTCATTTGCAACATTCACAAATTTGTGAGTGATGTTTCCAGAGTGAGCAAAACATCCCATTATAAATCCAGTATACACCATATTAAAGTAATTAAATGACAAATAAAAACTCAGTTCGTTAAAATTTTGAAGTTAGATGGAAGATGAACAAGGACAGATTTAATCTTTTAATCTAACTGTTTTGAGTGAAGATAATCAATATCCAATGTGTAAAATATGACTAATACTTCAATAAATAAAAAGTACATAGATTTAAGAGGATTAAAATTGGATTTATGATTTGAAAAAAATAAGTTAAAATATATTTTATTTTCAAAATTTATTAAAAAGAAAATCAATAATATATGTTTTCTGGTGACAACAGATCGAGGAGTTATCTACACTATTTACATGATAACCACCGAATTTCATTGATTATCTTGTGAATAGTATGGATAGCACGTTGACGTAGTTGGCACCGGAAAATATATACGTTCAAGAAATGACACCGGCTGCTTAAGTCTAAGTTCTAAGATAAAGAAAATGTGTTTGGCTATCTCCCTTCGTAATACACTCTATTTTCCGATCGTATCACCATCCATACCATAAATTATGCTTGCATAATATTACAATAAAATATTATTATTACTTATAAATAAAATTAATACTATATTATAAAACCTAATGCCAGTTTAGTATAATTAAACTATTTAGTGAGTTATATTGCCTGTTTTGTTTGTATAGCAACATACTCGTATTTCTGTTGTTTAAAGTAACTGAGGAAGTACTTCTTAGTGTATAACAAATTTAATTTAAAATAAATAAAAAAAATATTCCATAACCTTCATGCGGTATATTAGGAATTTTATAACGCTTTTGGGTGTTATAAATTATAGAGTAAAATATATGGAATTGCAATTGTTGGTTTCATTAAACTTTGACAGAGATTGACTGGAGAGGGGGCCAATTGTATCTTAGACAGTTTATCGAGCAACAGTGGAATTAAAACTTAGCTGGTGAGTTAAAGAGAATGGACAGTCCAAGCCAAAAGTATCGAAGCAAAGCCTTGGAGTGTGAGTTTGGAACTAGGGGTTGGGGGGAAGGGGGCGAAATCGAACTGTTTTAAGGGTGTGAATTTGGATGTGGTTGCTGGTACGAATTGAAGTGTGATTTTGGATACATCCACCTTAACCCAGCTATTTAGGGCTGGGAGAGTAATCTTAAATTACTAGACAACACTCAATGGTGGCCGTCGGCATGCACACTACTAAAGGTGACTGGTATGAAAGCGTTGGATATCAATCAGGGTTCGATGTTGTCTAGGGGAAAGCATGTTATCAGACTTATCAGCTGAAAATCTGACAAATACTATTTGGGTCGGATTGTACGTAAATCTGTAGGTCCCTCAGCTGCTCTGGCTACAGGTTAGATTGCCCTTTCTAAAAGTCTTTACACCTTAGATACAACGATGTTAATCGCTCATATACAACTGTCTTGGGAAATCTTTTATACCACCAGCGTTTTGCCTAGTCATGCATTTATTGTATTGAATATCAAAAAAATTGAATGTATTATTCTTTTAGTCGAAAATAGACACATTAGTAATATTTCTAACAATATTCTGTACGATACAATAACATATAACAATAAAATTATAAACTCTTCTACAAATTAATCTACTATTTATCAGAGGTTTACTCACCGGAGGTTCTCCCAATGTACCCGAGGACTAGTGAGCCATCCTTCCAGTCTAAAACATCAGGTCGGTCGACCTTGACACTCCACCCCCGACCTTCGTACACTCTCGCGTCTCCGCCAATACAAAAACTGCAACAATTGCGTATACAAAACAAACTAAGTTGGGTTTATGTCACCATACTTTATTTAGGTATTTTGGATTCCCTTTTTAAAAAGAAAACTGAAACAAAAATCTGAATCGTCTTTATTCGTTAAGTTTGGGAAACCAAGGGATTTTTTGTAAATTTTTTCAAACCATCAACCCTTTTATGGCCGGAAGGAAACCAAAGGGACGAGTTTCGGAAGGGAAAAACACCCTTTGTTCGATGTCCCTTGACGCCGTTTCTTACGTTAACAATACAACCTTTCGATCAAGGCTAGTGTTACCAACCCGTACAATAGCACCTTGAATCACGTAAAGTGGTTCACCCACTCAATATCAGATTCTAAAACTGAGATTTATATATATAGAAGATAGTGAATTTAAGTTCGACATATTGAATAAAGAATCGAGAGAAAATGAAAATAAATCGTTTTGAAACAAAACTAAGATACCGATAATTTTTGATAAAAATTAATTTGAAGGGTGACTACAATAGTTGTGAAGAAGATTTAACCAGCATATAAAAAAATGATTTTAGTTTCCAAAAGGGCAAACGCCCCCAAATGTAAATCCTTTTGGAAATTTAACTAAAAAGTTAATCTTTAAATTTTTGATGCTTTTGGACATGTATTTTAACTTTTTAAAAAAATCGAAGCTAAATTAAATTTTTGGGACACTGTTAAAATTTATTTTACGTGACGGGGCCCAAATTTTAGGGGTTTTTTACAAACCCACATTTAAAAGGAAAGATTTGAAATTTTATTCCCAAAAACTAATGCCTTCAACTTACGTTTCCCTGGACCCCTCATAAAGGTGGGAGTGATACAATTTTTCCTCATATTCCCTTTTTTAATAGCTTTTTTTTTAAAAAATTTTTTTTTTATCTTACAAAAATTTTTCATTTTAAAATGCTGATAAATTTTTATTTTTAAATAGGGATATTGCAAATTTTTTTAAAATTGGGCTAAAAATTCTTTTTATTACATACCCAAAAAAAAGGGCAGGTTTTATGAATTTTTTTAAAAAAGAAAATAAAAAATTTTTTAAACTTTTTTTAAATTTTTTTTTTTGGTTGGGTGTGGGTTTATCTTTTTATATAAATTTTTTTATGTTACTTTTTGGATAAGAAAATGTTTATTTTTTTTAAAAAGGGCCCTATGTGTTTATATTGCTTTTTGTCTAAACAAACCCAAAGAAAATTTCTTTAGCTTTTTAAATTTATTGATGCAAATAAGAATTTTCCCTTTTAAAAACTTAGTGAGAAAAAAAGCCTGTTTTTTGAACTTTTTTTTGGGTTTAAATACATTTTTTTAAGCCCTTAATTTTTAAACAATAAACACGTTTTCATAAATAGGGGAAGTTTCCTTTTTTTGCCCCTTTGTGTTTTCCATTTTTATTAACTATCCCATTTAAGGGGTTTAAGAAGGGAAAAAATTAAAAAAAACAAAGGATTTAAAATTTTTTATGTTTTTTTTTTACCATTCCCCACCCTTTAAAAATGGCATATTTTTCCCAATACAATACTAAAAAAGCAAAAGGAAAAACAATTTTTACGCCCAAAAAAAAAGGACTAAAAACTTTTTTTTTTTTTGGGGGTATCGATATTCCCCCATCCCTTTTAGGGCAACCAGCACCAAACATAAAAAATTTACAAGCTGTCAAAAAATTTTAAAAATTTTGGGATCTTTAAAAAATGCCCAAATAAAAAAACCAAAAACCCTTTGTTTCCAATCCCCTTTTGGGCCGGGGGACTTTTTCCTTAGAACGGGGAAAAAGTGAAATTTTCCCCTTATGACTAAACCCAAAGCCCTCAAACCCATCCCAGTCAATACACCCTTATCCGCCCAAAAACGAGTCTAAAAATTTAAAAAAACGAGTCCACCAGTCAATACAAAATTCTATCCATTTAAATTACGGTCTATCAGTCAAAACAAAGTCCCATCCAGGCAATACGATTTTAAATCCGTCATACAAAGTCTCTTCAGCCCTTTTAAAGGGGTCTAAAAAATGTAAATTTCGAGTCTATCCAGTAAATTACGGTCTATAAAACATTTTAAAAAGTGTATTTCTAAAATTTAAAAAACACCCAAAAACTTGAAAGTTTTACTACTTATTCTTAACGAAAATTTTTTTTTTAATTTTGTGTTTAATAATTTTCTGTATGAAAAAAGGAATTGAAAAAAACATTTGAAAAAAAAAACGTTTAAAGGGTTTTAAAAAACCAATAAAAACTGAAAAAAATTTGCAAAATTTTTTCTTATTAAAAATTTTTACTAAATTTTTTTTGGGGTTTTAAAACGTTTTTTTCATAATCACTTGAGTCTATGCCGTAAGTCCGTTCGGGATTAAAACGTTTTTGGAAAACTTTTTGAAAACCCTAAAAAAATTTCTCGGAAAAAAAAAACCAAACAATAAAAAAACGGAACCCAAAAATGTTCCCCCCAAAATTTTAAATAAAATAATTTTCTTCTTTAGTTTTTGAATTTGGTACCCCCCAAAAAAATTGTTTTTTTGGGAAATACCTTGTTTTTAGAGTTTTTAAAAAACTCTTTTTAAATTTGGCAAGTTTTTCCCCCTGTTTTCCCAAAAAAGGGTTTTACCAACAACTTTACCCATTCTTAAGAAAAATAAATTTCATTCAAAATATTGAAAAAGTGTTTTGGGATTTTTGGGGTTAAAACAATTTAGGTGTAAAAGGCCTCACAACTTGGTTGCAGTGGGGGGGTATTTAGGGACGGAAATGAATGCGAAAGGACTTAACCCCATAAAAACAGTGATGAAATTTAAAGTGACCGGGGGGGGTTTTTTTTGCAATTGACAAATTTCCCTTGCCCAGGGGGGGAAGGGGCGCAACGCGGGAAACTAAAAATTAGTTTTTTTAAAGGTGGGTTTTAAAAGAAAACCCAAAAAAACTTGTTAAATGTCCTTGAAAGGCCCTTTGAGGGTTGGGGATTAGACTTTTTTGACTCAAAAAAATTAAAAACTGGTTTTGACAAAAGGTGTAAAATTGGATTTCACTGCTCAACCTTTTTATAGGGTTGGAATTTTGGGAACCCACCTTTATTTCTTGTTTGTAAAAATTCTTTTGCTTGAAATTTAAAAAGTAAAAAAATTGCAATGCTTGTCTACAGTAGTAACATTTATAGTCGTTATGGTTAGTAATTTGAATTATAAACGGGGCCCAACTTTGATTTTTTAAATTAAATCAAAAATTAAAAAGAAAAATTTTTTCTACAAGTGGGAGGAAAAAAAATTTGTATATTTTTATTAAAAAAAAAAGTACCC
This sequence comes from Stictocephala bisonia, assembly GCA_035578905.1. Lineage (NCBI taxonomy): Eukaryota > Metazoa > Arthropoda > Insecta > Hemiptera > Membracidae > Stictocephala > Stictocephala bisonia. Next base: position 183,364 of record JAQJVL010000117.1, on the reverse strand, counting down.
TTTGGGGCCCAAAGGGTTAGGGAACGTTTTTATAAAAAAAACGGGGGGGTGCAGAAACCCTTTGGGGCCCTTGGCTGTTCCGGGGAAGGGGGTGGGGGACCCAAATCCTTGAACGCAGCCCGCCTGCCTGGCCAGGTTCAGTTTCTTAGCTCTTACGTCCTCTGGGAAAATTTTAGAATTTCTTTTTAATGTTTTTTTTTTAAAAAAAAAAATTTTTATTAAATAATTTTTTTAATTGAAATTTAATATCATTAGAAAACTTTGCCAAAACTTAAAAACAAGGTTTTAAATTCCTTACGGGGTTGAGGGTTACAGTGTTCCGCAAACTTCAAAAATTTTCAAAATTTTTTTTTTTGTTTCCCCAATAAGTGTTTAAAGAAAAATGTGAAATGTCCCTGAAAACAAAAATTTTTTAAATGAAAATAATTTTTTTAAATTTTTTTATTTGAAATGAGTCATACTGTAATTTTGAAAAAAGTTTTTAAATTTTTCTTTTCCAATTCTTTTAAATATAAACCCTTTGATTAATTTTATTTTTTTTAATTTTTGCATTTTTTTCAATTTTAAAAAAATTTATTGCTAATTTTTTTTTAAAATTTTTTTCTAAAAATTTTTTTAAACCCTATTTATTTTTTATTAACTTTTCCCTTTTTTTTATTTTTTGTAAAATATTTTTTTCATATTTTATTTTTATATTTTACAATTTTTTTTATATTTTTTAAACCTATTTATTTGAAAATTTTTTAAGCTATTTTTTGTATATTTTTTAAAATATTTTAGTTCATATTGACTAAAAATTTTTTTACATTATTTTTTTTATATTTTTTTCTATAATACAAAATTTATTTTTTAAACCTATTTATATAAGATTTTTTTAAATTTTTGGCCCCTTATAAAAATGAAAATTTTGAAAAATTATTAGGGCTTGTTTAATTTAATTGTTTAATAGTGGGGTAGACTGGTTGGTTCAATAAAAATATTCATTTAATTTTCAAATTGTAAAAAATTTTTTCCCTTTTAAATTTGTAATTGGGTTTATCCCTGAAAAATTGTGCATGAAATAAAAAAAAAATAAAAAAACAAATTTTTTTTTAAAATGGGAAAATTTTCCCCTAGCAAATACGTAATTTTATAGGGGGAATCTTTTCCCCTTATTTTGTAAAGAAGGGTCAGGAGGGCCCTTTTCATCCAGGGCCCTTTTTTTTTTGCATCTGTCGCAGGGATTTTCCTTTTGCTTTTCCTTCTTTTTTACGGCATTGATTGTGTCCAGTGTAAAGCACAAACAATCTCTCTACCGGATAAAACAACCCCGTTTGCCCGTTTACAGCGGGCAGTGCTTTTCCCCCTATTAAAGGGTTCCCCCCCCAAACTTTTAAGGAAGGGTTTTTCCGGTATTTTACGGGAACCCATTGTTTAAAGAAATAAAACTTTTAACTGAACATATTTTTTGAAAAAAACATTAAAAATATAGTACAATAAAAAGAATTAAAAACAATGTTTAAAACCATTTATACCTTGTTTGGGGGGGGGATTAGCATTGGGAAAAATCAAGAAAAATGACCCTTTCCCAGGGGTTTTTTTTTGAAAACTTTCTTTTTTTGGGTTTTTATAACAAACTGGTACCACATTTAGATACCCATAATCTGTTATTACAATTTAAAAAGGTTTCTTAAAGGGAAATTTGTTAAAATTAGGGGGGTGAGTCACTGGCTCTAAGCGCTAAAAAAAGAGTTTTTAAATTGGGGTGACTCAATTGAACCATGGTTTGGCTTATTTGTTACTTGTTACAAAAATTTTTTTAATTTGAAATTTTTTAAATTTCAAAATTTTAAGTTAGTAAAAAATTCCAGATCTTTTTAATGACTTTTAAATTTAAATGCCCTTTCAGCTTAAATACATAAATATAGGTGTTATAAAGAAAAAACTATAAAAAACTATGCAAAATTGGGTGTTTTTTTTACGTTATTTTTTGATTTTGCAAAGTTTAAATAACAAAAACATTATTTTTAGGGGGAAAAAGGGGGAAACACTTAACCCCCCTTTTTGGGGTAAATCTTTTAAAAAATTTAAAAACAATTTAAAAATTTGGTGTTTTTCATAAAAAAATTTTAAAATTTAAAGAATGTCAGTAATATTTTCCAAAAACCCATTATGAATTATAAAAATAAATTTCCCAAGTGCTATGAATTCTAAATTTTAAACATTTTTTTTAAATCCCCTTATATTAGTCCAATATAATTTTAGGTTTAAATTTCAAAAATTTTTTCCCCAAAATTTACCCAAAAGAATATCGGAAAAACTGTGTTTTGGGAAAGTTATAATTTATCCTCCTCGGGATCTTTGATAAAACTTTTTCTTGAATCTCTTCACGCTTTTTGCTTTTAAAGTCAAATTTCAGGTCTTTTATAAATTTCTTCAAACGAAAACCCCCTTGAGAAGGGGGTTTACATCTGAGGTCGTACGCCTTACTAACCATTCTAAAAAGCGAAAATCCCGTCCCCTAAAAACACTTTAAATTGCAAAAAAATTTAAATTCTTGTGAATTTCAAAACATAAAATCAATCTTTAAAAGATAGTTTTATTTTTAAAATATATTTATTATTTAGTTGGTACCCAGTTTAAAAATCCCTAAAAAATTCTCCAACAAAAATTTAAATTATTTTTAAGATTAAAAGAAATTTAAAAAAAGTATAAAATTTTGATCTAAAAAAACTTTTCCCCAAAAAATTGTTAGTTGACTGAAAAATTAAATTTTTTTAAATGAGGATTTTCCGATTTTAATGTTAAACGTCATATATAGAAAAATGCATCCTGGTATTTTTTTTTTTTTTTAATCCTAAAAAATAAATTATTGTTTTTTTAAAGTTTAAAAGGGTTAAAAAAATTATGAAACCCTTTATCTTTATTATGGGAAAAACCCAAATTGGTTGTAACGTTTACAGCTTACAATAGTTTCTTAGCTAATGTTATTTTAATGGTTTATAATAAAGATGATCTGTTTTAAAACCTTTTTGCAACTACCAAGAAACCCGAAAAGGGTATGGCCCCCCTTTTCCCCTCAAAACCTCCTCCTTCCATCCCCGACCCCCCCGGAAAAATTTTTCTTGTCCCCCTCCAATTATAAAACTGGACAGCAGTAAAACAACATTATTGCCTCAAGCTTAGGAAATAATTCCGGCATATAAAAAAATCATTTTTTTGGATATAAAAAAAAATAATCCCGGGGAAAAACAAAATATAGTAAGCTATAAAAAATCAGCCCCCCAATTTATTAACTGTTTTTTATTAAAACTTTGAAAAATCGGGAATAAGGTTTGATAAAAAAAAGGTTTCCCACAAATATGTTTACTAACCTGTTTGTTTAATAAAATAAAAACTTTACTTTTTAAGTGAATTAATGGAAAGTGGTATTAAATAACAAAAAATTATTTTCTAAGTATTTTTTTAAACATTAGGTATAAAAAAAATGAAAGCAAAAGGAAAATGTTTTGGGGTTTGGTAAATTTCTTTTTAACTTAATTAATGAACAAAAACAAATATTTGGGCCAATTTTTTTAAATACCCCGGGACAAAAGTTTCAAATCCCACATTTTTAAAACACTTTCATTCTTTACAAAAATTAAATTATTTAATTAATTAAACCCAGTTTACAGTTGTAAATAAATTTAAGTTCCTTAAAATGCGGATAATAGGCATTAAATATCGTATATAAATCAATATATTTTAAATAAATTATTTGCAGTTTTGAAAATTAAATTGTTTTTTGAATGATAAAAAATTATTAAAAGAAAAAACGAAAAAACAATTTAAATTTTTTAAAATAAAAAGGCTAGTTTATCCAGGAAAACCCACCCAAACAATGATGCGCATTTTTGGTGACGTTAAGACGTGCGGTGTCCCGGACACTGTTTTTTGACACACCCCAAAACAAAAAAAAATTTTGGTTGAGGTAGAATTCCGATTTTATATGAGTTTATTATAAGCTCAAACAATAATACTGACTTAATGAGTTTTTTTATCGCCCCGTTTTGGGTTTCCTTTCCCATTTTTAAAAAACGCTCTTTTTTTCCCAAAGCTGTTGCAAAGGGAAAACCCCCAAATCAGGAAATTTTTTTAAAAAAGAAACCAATTTCACGGGGGCCTCGAGTTTTTCCCGACAAAAGGGCTTCATGGGGGTTTTAAACCCCTTGGAAATTTTCGACCAAAGCTTCCCCTTTGGGGTTATAAAATACCCCCAATTTAAAAACATAAATTCCCACAGTATTTTTTTTTTGGGGGAATTTGATGTTAAAAAAATAAATAAAAAAAAAATTTTTTCAATACCCAGGGTTTAGTTTTTTTTTAAGATTGCATTTATTTAAATTTTTATATTGAAATCAGTGTTCCATATCCTTTCCGTTCCAAAATTACCCTGGGTGGGGGTATCAGCCACCCCTCCCCCATCCCCCTTCTTTTCTTCCCACCTTCCCCTCGCAAATCGTTTTTCCATTGTGCTCCCCCCTTCCCCCCAAAGCCCCCAAAACCCAACATCATTTTTCCATCTCACTCCCCGGTCGTCCCTCTTGGTCTTCTAAAAACAAGGGCCCAAATTTTTCCATTCCCCTTTGGGCATTTCTAGACGAATCCATCCTTTTCACTGCCCAAAGCCATTTATCCTAGATCTTTCTTTCTCCCCTTAAGCTTTCATTGACCTAAAACCTTCCCCTTATCTCCTCTTTCCGGATTCTGTTACGCCTTTTTCCTTCCTTTAATTGCCCTCGGGAAAGCCTTCTCGCCCCCCCTTGTATTCTACTCCACTCTTTCTTTTGTCTTTTTTCCACGTCTCGGGTTTGCATACGTGAACGGGCCTTTAATACTTTTTTGTACGGGAGGGTTTTTAAGCGGGTTTTTTGGAAATTTTTCCAATCCCCAAAAACGGTTTTAAAAACATTTTCGGTAAAAACGTCCCCCCCCCCCTCCCCCCCAAAGCAGTAATCTCTTTTATCAAGCCTGCCGTCACTCGTCTTTATTTTGCCCCCAAATAAGTAAGTGGTTAAACCCAATTTTGAAAAGGGTTTTTTCCCTTCAACGGTTATGTTTTTTTTTTTTAGTTTAACATCTCCCCCCCCCACCTTTCCCTTTGTTTTTTTCAAATTTTTTATATATAAACCCCCCCCCTCTTCATCTGATCGTTTTCCGCAATTCAACTGAGTTTTATGTCCCCCCTCATTTCCCCCCAAATTACAATGTCCCTTGCAAAAAATATAACATTGAAAAGTCACTTTTAACCCCAATTTAAATTTTTCCCCCTTCCTCAAAATTAAATTTTCCCTCACAAAAATTAAACAGGCCCCGGGGTTTAAAAAACAATTCCCCCTTTCAAACCTCTCTTACATCCAAAAACCCTTCCCTCTGCCCCACTTTGTTTCACTCTGCTTTATTCACCCCCTTTAAAAAGCTCCTTTATCCCCTCAATATTAAAGTTTTTTTCCCATCCCCAAACTTTCAAGCTCTCCCCCCCACAAAACCCCAAAAAATTTTTTCCCTTTTAACCTGTCATAAGCTTTTTTTTTATATCAAAAAAAAAACCCAGTACCAGTCTTTTTTTTTGAACTCCCAAAGCCCTTTTCCCTTTAGTTTTTTCCCAGTGGCGAAGGGCGAGTTTAATTTTGCTCCTTCCCCGTCTGAAGGCCCCTGCTGCTCCTCACTAAAAAGCTTTTTTCTATCCCCCAAACCTTTTTTCCTTTTTTGAGAATTAAACCTTTCAAAAATCTTCATTGTATGGCTCAATAAGGGGTAATTTTACCTCTATAATTAAAATTTCAAAATTTTTTTTACTCCCTTTTTTTATGGGAACCCAATTTAATATCCCCTCTTTTTCCCCATCATCCGGTACCTTTTTACTATTCCATGCACTTGTAAGAAGTCCCCATCAACCATTGGAAAAAAACCCCACTGGGCCCCCGACATGTAATTCACTTTCCCCTGTTACTCCTCCCTGGACCCCGGGACTTTCCCTTTTTTCATTTCTCTTAACTCTTCTCCCCTTTAAATCCTTCCATGTTTTTCCCTCTCCCCTTTTGCTAAGTTCTTCTTTTTTTTGTTACTTCTTCCCTCCCCTGTCCTGTTACCCTATTTAACATTGGGGAATTTGAAAAAGATTTCCCCCACAATTCCCTTTTGGGGGCCCCTTTTTTTCCTTCAACCCAAAATTCCATTTTCTGTTTTTCCCTTCCCTTTTCACACCCTCTGTATTTCTTTTTTTGTTCCTCATCCCCTTTTTAAAAGCATTTTCTTTTTTCCCTTTTCATCTTCTTCCAAAAATTTTCGTAAATACATTCCAGGGGTTTTTCCCTTTTCTTCTTTTGGAAAAAATTTTCCTAAAACTCCCCTTTTTTTTTTTTTCGATATCTTCCCTTTTTTAAACACTTCCAGTTTCAACCACACTCTCCCCGGTTTTTTTTTCTCCTCACCGCTTTTTTTTTTTGACTCATTCCACCATGATGTCTCTCCTCCTTCCGCCCTCTGGGCCCTCTTCCCCCCATATCTCTCCTGGGCCCTATCAACTAAAGTTAAATTCCCAAAAGTTCCCATTCCCGTAAAACTATTTCCCCCCCTTCCGGCTTGGGGATTTTTTTCGCAACTTCCCCAATTATATTGTTCCAAAAATTCTCCTTTTAAACCCGTAATTCCCCCCACTTTTATCCGTTTAATAGTTTTTTTGAAATTTTATTTCCTTAATTTCCAAACCGGAAAAAATCCCACCAACACCCCTTTTATCCCCATCCCAAAGGGACAACTTTTGGAAAACCCTTTAAAAAGTCCATCCCAAAAATTTTTCCCCAACTCCTGTTTACAAGGACATAATCAATGACGTTCCAGCGTCAAATCCCCAAAATTTTACCGGTAATAACAGACTGGGCCCCCTTCTTTTAAAACCCACTTTTTTTCCCATTTCCAATCCCTTTCTCGGACAAGTCCAGGGGGGGGGGGGGGGTCCTTTTCCCTTTTCCCTTCCTTTATTCCTGTTTCCAAAACCCAAAAAATTTTCCCCAAAACATCTTTCATAGCCCAAACCTATCCTGCCCCCCCTGTGCCCTTTTAAATCTCCCATGACTATGGTTTTTCCCCCCAATCAAGTTTTTCCCCGCAGTTGTTCCTCCAAAAATCACTCTTTTCTTCTTGTGTATTTCCCCGTCTGTGGTGCATAAACTTGTCAACTTTTATTTTTGCTCTTTTAATCTTTTTTTAAAAGTCAGTAAAATGATCTGTCCCATATTCTCTCCACTTTTTCAACCTATCCCCACCTCCTTTCTAACCACCACCGCTAAAAAACCGTTTAAACTTCTATTCTCGCATTTCCCCTCCGAAAATTTTCGCCCCCTCTCTCAATCTTTTTTCCCCCCTTTCCCCTCCTTTTTTTTTCGCTCAGTCCCATTTAGGTTTCCCCTTCCCCCCTTCCCCATCACAACCACCAATTCCTCCACCTAAACCCCTTTAGCGTCATTTTAATTTTAGCGGGACCGAATCTCAGTTTTTTCGTTTCCAGTCCCTTTTCCCCTTTTGAATCCCTCCTTTCCCCAGCTTTGGGTTTTTTTTTTGAAAACAATTTTTCTTCGCTACCGGCTTGTAGGGCCCGACGCAACTGTTTTTTACCAGAGCCCGTTAGCCGTTCCCCTGTTTCCCGGGTTTCCCCCATCAGACCCGGGCCAACAACCTTGGAGGTACCCGGGACAAGTCCCCCCCTGGTTTTTCGCCCTGATAAGGGAAATTCCCCCACTTTAGTTTTCCGTTTTCCCCCCCCCCAACGACTGGACGAGGAGTTTTGGCCTTTTTGGGGGGGCTTGTATCAGTGTTATATCAATTTATTGCTTTTATATTCTGTTAAGTCATTTGAATTTTCATGTGTCTTATACAATTAAAAATATAATTATTGATTAAAAATATTAGGATTAGGCCTATTGGAAAATCTTCCATCATACTACTAGAGTATAATGTAATGGAGTATATTGATAATAAATTACTTAACTTTAATTTCTGTTTTTTAAGAGTTATATAAACAAAATAATAATAATTTTAGCATACGGGGTTTCGTTTTTAAATGGGCCATCATTGTGATCTTAGAAACAATAAGTCAAATAAAAAATTTAAATGGGTAACCTTACCTTCTTTTTAGAGACAGTTAAAAATACATACTTCAAATTTAAAAAAATTACTTGTTTTTAAAATGTTTATTTTTAAGGTTTTTTATTCTTGGCAGTTTTTCGATATTTTGATTAGATATGAGAGATCAAAATGTTCAGATTCCTTATGGAGCTTACCATTGAGATAAACGTTTTATTAATAGACAATAAAAAAATTATCTAATCTTTAAATATTACAGCAACAAATGTATGCCTATGTAGTCTTCTATCACGATTTGACAGAATACTGTATTAAATTATAATGCACAGAAATATTAAAAAATGTTACTATTTAGTCACAGATAAATTGATGTTGGCAGCAGTGTTACCATTTTCACCTGTTAAGTGAACTTCCAATACAGATCGACATCTTGACTTAAACGGCTCATTTAAAAAAAGACACCCTGTAAAAAATTTAAAAGAAGTTCTTAAATTAATTAATTTACTTTATAGCACTTCTCCCATACTTACGTCTTAAATTGGGAAGTTTACAGCTAAAGGAAGTAAATTAAATACCATTACTTAAATTACATTATTACTTACTTGTATTCTATGTCTGACAATCCTCGGTCCATAGACAGTTTTTGCAACCGTCGCACCTCTCGTGCACATTCTTCTTTGGTTCCGCAGGTGTTTCCTTCAGTAAAGGAGAAGGAAATTCCTTTTGCTGGTAGTTTTAAAGGTTTTATTTCTTTTGGCGGAAGGGCTTTCCACTGGCGCCTAGATAATATCGGGATACTCATTTACTGAACAAAACAAGAAAACAACCGTTCATGCATTTTGTTTTTTACTTCTTAATGTTTTATGACTAGTGAGTTATTATTTTTTTTGGACTCGGATAGCTTTAAACACGTTACTTATTAATATCCTAGGTTTTGTTGTTGTTATAGTTTAAAAACATCTAAATTAAACCAAACAAGTAGTGTTATATTATTAATATTATTATTTCTCTGATATTTATCAGTCTATACTTTAATTCTACCTTTAATATACTGGCACTTCGTTATTTTCTCTTATATAACCCAAAGCCAATACAAAGAACCAGAGGGTTGGGATTCTTATACTTCCTCTCTACCATGTCTTCTAAATAGTATAACAATCATAAAACCAAAATAACTCACTTACATATTTATCTTACCATATTCTCCATTATTTCATTTTATTTCCGTAACTTATTTAATCCTATGTGGCTGATCTTCAACAGTGTGTGGGATGGGTTTAAAATGAGTGTAGAGGAGCGAATGTAGTTATTGTTACAAACTAAGACTGAATATTCCTTAGAATCTTTCGTTAATTAATAGCCCAATGACAAATAAAGAGCTGGTGGTTATCAGCTGATCACTTTCAACATTTATTTTGCCTCTGACTGGGGTCAAACTAAGAACCTTTGGTTCATGAACAACCCTTAACCTTAAACAAAAGTTGGGCGAGCCGGGGCCGAGCGGTCTAAGGCGTCAGTACTTTGAGCTTGGGTTAGAGTTTGCGCTGGTTCGAATCCGGCCTAGACTGGAAGATTTGTATCAGTAATATTCACCTTCTACTGTACTGGTTCGCCCTCTTACTCTGTCTGAAATAGTTCCTCACACAGATCAATAGCCTATGAGAAATGGGAGGAGTAAGGTAAAGAAGGAAATCGGCCTATCATAAAAAAAAACTACACAACAACCAATTAATTGTTTGAGATGATCTGTTATAGCACCAAACTAACATTCCATTTCCAACGTGCTACCAACCACCTAAAATTACTCTGGCCACGTTAATGGTAGTTACTCACCAGTCAGTATATGGTAATTTTATCTGGTGGCCAATATTATTACATTTTAATAGCTACATAAATTACAACTAGACTAGCTTGTATTAACACGAAGATAGCGTTTCGAAATAATCCTTTTGGGCTACGCTAATTGCAAGGGCTGCAACTATAAGAGTCTAAGTATTTAATAAATTTGGAGGAAAAACTACTGTTTACAATTTCAACACACTAAAAACAACAGAAGAACGTACTTAGGGACTAGACAATCACCGGGAACTCAGTAATGGATACAAAACTTAATCTCATAGTAAACCTCTATGAGTGAATAAACACGATTAAACTGTAAAGATAGTAAAAACTGCTTCAAAGAAACTTGATTGACGCGGACATGAGTTGGCCATTGTTATTAGGATTCCCTGGACTAAAAATTGGTTTGAGAGTGCTGATTGAAAAGGTGTTTTGGTGCAAAGACACTACTTATACATGTGATTTTACCCAAAGGCTCAAAAGTGATGAGCTATCAAAACTATCATGACATAAAGAGAAATAAAAACAATTTTACCAGAAGGCATACGTTTGAGGATCCAAACAATCATCTTTGACGTGCCCATCCTCTGTAGGCCCACCTGCATCGTCACATATCCACATCTATCTTAACACACAGTCCCATTCTCTCAGTGTATAGACTGAAAAAACAATTGACCAAAAACTATCCTGAACAAGCTTCTTGGAAAATGTTCCAGCATAATACGGAACAGCTCAAGATTATTTTTAAAGCATTATTGACAAGGTAATTTAAAAAAAACCTCTATAGGAGCAGTTTTTTTTTTATATAAATCAGCCAGTTTATCATCTTCTTAATACTGAATGCAAACACTGTAAAAGTAAACTCTCATCGTACAGTAGGGTGAGACTGATAATATGACTGATAATATACTTATCAAATGTAGATCTCTTAAAACCCAGACTAAACGATACGTGGATAAGAATGTTAATAGAAGTAGACCAACCCATCAAATAAGATTTAAGTACACAGGGGACTAAAAGACCTTAGTGACTGAGGTGAAATTAAAATACATTAAGTGTTCTAATAAGCTCATAATATAATAATCTCATTTACCTTTGGTCAGTTAGATATTTAGTTTTGTATCAAGTCATCTAAATTATCATTTCACCCATATTTCATCAGCCAAGTAGAAAAAAAGCTAACTCTTTTTACATCACATAGTTGAGGCTTAAGAGGTTTGAGTTTTCAATTAAAAAAAGGACTAACATTAAATCTGTTCATCAAACAATACGTTCACCTTCAAAAAATATGTATTTACGATCAAAAAAATACGGTACGATGTACCAATAAAAAACATGGTATTTTTACAATAAATAATATAGTATACTAATTAAATGATTAAAAATATGTGTAGGCTTACCATGCTCCTCACTAACCATCTAAATAAAAATCATTTGAAAGTAATAGGCAAAAATGATTTGATCAATTTGAACATGAAAACACTCGTTATTTGATAGTTTAAGTAGTTGTTAATAATAAATAAACCATTTTCACTTTAGTTTCATAAGTGATGGATGAATTTTACTATCACTTATCAAATAATTTCCATGATAACACGGTGTAGTAACAAAATAGTTATGGAGTCATTTGCTACTCTGACCTTCTGGCGGCTCAGTTTTATATTGAACATTATCAAAATACCACGTAACTATACATTGCATTGTAAAATATTGACACTTTTACGTATCCATAGTGAAATTTCTTAATAACTACAAGAAAAAAATCATCGTTGTTTGATTTAAAAAGTTACAACAGTTTTAATCAAATCATAAGTGAATATGAAGTACAGTAAAGGTGCGATGGAAGGGGACAAGGTGGACTTTTTTCCAGACATTGATTTCAAAATAGTCTCCCGAAAGAAGTGGGAAGCATTGCCGCCTAAATGGACAGAGCCTCTCGCACTTCCGGCTCAACGTATTTTTTTCATGTTCACGGACACTGAAAGGTGCGAATCAAAAAAAGACTGCATTAAGGCTGTGCAGACTATACAAAAACATTATATGGATCTTGGAATGCCAGATTTACCATTTAGGTATATTTTAACATTTTATATTTATTGTAAAGTACAATTAAAATTTTCTACTCATTATAGATTTTTACTAAAGAATTTTAAATTTTTTTCAGTGGAAAAAATAAAATTAAAAATAAAAAGTTTTAGGTTTTTTTAAAATTTTACTTGGGACACAAAAAATTAAAAAAAACTGTACAATTATTTTTCCTTCAACATTTTTAAAATATCTAATACTTTTAAATTTTTGTCAAAAAAATTTTGAATCAACACATAATAACAAAACATAAAAGGATTAAAAGCACAAATTACTTTTAAATAAAAAATTTCAAAAAAGCGTTTTTTAAACATCAAAATTATAATCCCTTTTATTTCCCCACCTTGATTTAATTTTCAATTAATTTTCTCAAACCCTTTTATTCCCTATAGTCATACTTGTTGGGTTTTTTTATAAATTTCCCTTTTTGATCGCGTTTTTTGTAAAAATGTTTTTTTTTTCCCCCTTTTTAATTTTAAATTTTTTCTTTTCCTTCTTTAATTTTTTGGTCTTCTTTTCCCTTTTTAAAATTTTTTCTGAAAATTTTTAAAAAATTTCAACTTTTGTTGGCCCAAATTTTTCTGGGAAAAACTTCAAGTTTTTTGTCCCCCCCCAAACCCTTTTTTATTTTTTAAAAATACTCAGCGTTTACAGCCTCCCTTTACGGGGGGGTCAGCAAGGGTTTAATTTCCCCCCCTTTATGTAAAATTTTTAAATTTTCAAATTTACTCAACTCTTAATTCTTTACATTGTACCCCAAAAACCCGCAAAAGGGTTTTTCATCTTTAATAAAATTTCTAGTACAAGAGAAGACAAACAAACCCTTTATGTCTGTTAGGCCTCCTGAGTTTTTTTACCCCTTAATGTCCAACCTTAAAAAGTTTTTTCATGGGGCCCCTAGTCCCCGAATCCCAAAAAGGAGACGATCTTCCCGTTTTCAATTTTTCCTGCCACATCAGCTTTCCCATTAAAATTTTTTAATTGGTAAAATTTTACTCTTCAAAATTTGGTCAAAAAGGGGGTCTTTACTAGACAACTCTTTTAACCCCAAAGGCCCCCCGGGGTTTCATTATTTTAATTCCCCCAAAAATCCCTTAAAGCTGACTCAAAAAATTCAAATTACACCTGGGACGGGGTCATCTTTGGGTTTTAAAGATAAAAACCCCATATTTGTTGTGGGTGTTTTTCTGGGTTTTCCCAAATTACCAAAAAAAAACCCAAAGTAAAAATTTTACTTTCTTTTAACCAAAGTTTGACTCAATCTCCCCAAAACCACCCGGGGCTTTAGCTTATAAAGAAAGCTCGACCCATATCAAACAACAAGCGCACTTTTAATTTGGGGTGTTTTGGCTTTTTGGGTTTCCCCAGGGTTTTTTTTTAAATTTTGGTTTTGGCCCAAAAAACTCTGAATGAAAACAAATTTTTAGTTTTTTTAGGTTTTAGGGTTTAAAAACCTTTAAAACCTGAGAGCACAAATAACTTTAAACCTCGGTTTTTAAAAAATAATTTGTAGGCCTAGGGAAAAATTTCTTTTTCATGAAAATTAGGACAAAACCCAAAAAAAGTGTCCCTTTTTTTAACAGAGGAAAAATTTCAAACTAGGTTTTTCTTTTTTTAATGCTGTTGGGCCTGGGGTTTTTAAACAAAAAAAAACAACACCCTTTTTTTTTTATGTTTGGGGTTTTTTCATTTTTTTGTGCCATTTTTTTAGCTTTAGAAAAAATCTGAACTTTTTATGTTTTAAATTTTTTACAAAATATAAAAAATCAAGGATTTGGGCGTACTTTCCGAAAGACACCAAGGTTTTGGGAGCAGTAGAATTAGGGGGTTTTTCCCTATTTGGGGGGCTTTTGAAAAAGAAAATTTTTTTGTCGCTTTTCTTTCCTTGTGATTTTGATTAAAGGGGTTTTCTCCAAAACCAGACAATTTGGGCCCCCTCCAATTCTTTTGGTTTTAATCTCTATTTTGAAAAGCATAAAAATTTAAATTTAAATTTTTTTCAAAACGAACCTGAGGGGCTTTTTCCCAGTACGATGGGAAATTCCCTTAAACCCAAACTCGTAAGAGGTCCCTTTCCCACAAGCAGGGAACTCTACCATTGGGTTTTAGAAAAAGACGCGCATTTGTCAGTTGTCACACCTTTGAGTTTTTTAAAATTTTTTAAATGAGGGGTCAAGTTTATCCCAAAAAAAAACTTGGGGGAAAAACCCCTTTTGGGGTTTTTAAATTTCTAAAGGGAATTTTTTTAAGACTATTTTAAGCAACTCCCTAACATATACCTCTTTCTAAAAAAATCATCCCTTTTCCAAAAACGGGTTTTTAAAAATTTCAGTTTTCTTTTTGGGAAAAATTTTTTGGGCCAATTTGGGGGGAAAAATTTGATCAAACTTTATAGGCCCCGTAAACCGGTACTATTCACTTGGGAAGAGGTAAATGAAATTTTTTCTGGGTGGTTTCAATTGGGGAGGGTCCCAAAATCTAAAAAAACTCAAAAATGGGTTTTCCCAAAAAATGTAGCCAATTGGGTAATTCCCCGTCAAAATTTTTTTGATTCAAATTTTTTTGGGGGTCTATATTTTTTTTTTTATTTAATATTTAAAATTTAAAAGTTGACGTCCCGAAAAACCCAGGGCCTAAAATTGCTAGAGTTTTCTTGACTTAAAAGCCCCTTTTTTTTGGGTTTTAAAAATTTTTTGAACCCTTTTTCAGAATGGGGGGTTCCCCAATTATCCCACATATTAAAACTGTTTTTTGTTGTTTTTTACTAGAAAAACATTTTCAGTTTTAAATTTTTAAACCCTTTAACAGCAAGTCCCCTATATCTTTACCAACAGGCTTTTTGTTCATCAGTTTTTGTTGGGAGAATGTTGAAATATAATTTATTTTAGCCAAAATTTAAGAGGATCATTTTCAAAGAGTTTTATTTAAATGTTTTTCATTCTTCTAAAATAATGCCCAAAAAAGTAATTTGCCCCCTTCGTAATCCCCTTTTTCCTTGAAACTAAAATTCCATCTGGTTTAGTAAATTTAAAAAAATTCCCAGTCCTGTCCCCCGGGCACCAAAAAATGTAAAGTTTAAAAATTTAAAATTTTTTAATAATTTTTAGTTTTTTACTAGAGAGTAATTAGTTTTATGGAAAAAAATAATTAAAAATAAAAAGTTTTAATTTTTTACAAATTTTTTCTGGGGGAACAAATTAAAAAATTTTCTGTAAAATTAATTTTTCCCCAACATTTAAAAATTTTCTAATACTTTACTTTTGGCAATTTTATTCTTTGAATCAAACATTTAAAAAACAAATAAATTTAATTTTTTAGTAAATAAAATTTTAAACACTGTTTTAATACAAAAAAATCTTAAAACCCTTTCAAATTTAAAAATTTTTAATACAAATTTTTTAAAAAAATTTGAAAAAAAGTTTTGGTCTCCATAAAATAAATCTTTTTCCCAAAAAATTGGGACAAAATTTTCCCCATATTAAACATTAAAAAATCAAAACTTTTTAAAAAAAAACCCCGTTTGATACCCAAAATACTGTTTTGCCATAAACCCCCCAAAAAAAAAGTAAAAATTTTAAAAACATGCAGTTTTTAAAATAAAAATTTTTTTAAAATTGTAATTTATATATTCTTGAAAAATTTTTAATCAAAAAACGTTATATAATTTTTTTTTAGAAAAATTTTTTTTTTTTGCATGCCTTTTTTTCCCCAAAGAAAATGGAAAAAAATAATTTTCCCAAAAAATGAAAAAAAAGGGGGTTTGGAGATAATTTGGGTAAATTTCACCTACCCTTTCATAAAAGTTGATCCCCCTTTTTGGGCCCCTTAAGCGAAAGTGCCCCCAAAAAAATACAGAAAAGGGCACCCCAAAGGAAAAAACCCAATCAAACATGTTTTTTGAAAAAAAAAAACAAATTTTTTGTTCAGGAGGGCCCTGCAAAAGGATTTTTAGACCAAAAAATTTTAAAAGGGATTTTTTTTTGGGCGATCCAATACTTTATGTTAAACCCCATAGGGAGAAAAATAAAAAAGGTACATTTTTAAAATTTGTTATAAATTTAAAAAAACTTATTCTTCTATTTGAACAAACTTTATTTTTTTTTCAATTTAAAAGAGAAAAAAGGGGAATTTTCCCCAAGCTAGTTCCCAGTTTGGCCCCCAAAAACTTTCCAAATTCAAAATTTTTTAAAACCCCCCTTACCCGGATTACTGTCTCATTTCATGGGCTGTCCAAAAAGATGCTGGCTGCCAGTCCCCCCAAAACTGTTCTATTTGGGCCCCAAAAAATTCTTAGTAAAAGGAAATTAAAATGTCTACACGGTTTCTGCTCCATAAGTGGGTAAAAAAAAAATTGGTGGCCTTTAAAATTTTAACTGTGTTTTTACCCAAAACCCTTAAAATTTAAAAAAATTCATTAAAATTCAATTTTAGGGTTTAAAATATAAAATTAAAAAAAAAACTTGTTTTTCTTAATTTCCCTTGTAAAAACCCCATTTCAGGTTTTATATAAAAAAAAGATTTATAAATAAATTAAATTTTTTTTATTATTTGTAGGCTATTTTGTTTTATTTGTTTGTTAATAATGTAAACTTCTTTGTAGCTTCCTGGTTGGTGGAGACTTGAGGGTGTATGAGGGCCGAGGGTGGGGTGTAAAGATCTCTAGAGGTGACGTTCCAACTTGGAACGATGAAAGGGTTGTCATTGGATACATATGTCCAACAAAGTGTAAGTAAATGAACATCTATGCTACCAATTAATTTATTTGTTAGGGTAGAGTAATACACTACACACTTAACACTGAACACTGAACACTTACGATTTAAAATTTTAACTTACCGTTTTCGAAAGTAAAAAGCTTATTCCGAGAAAAAATGTACTTTAGTTAGTAACAATTACTACTATGGTCCATCTTCACTCATCACAATAATTCGCCCCACATGTTCACCCTATCTCTACAATTGTCGTCTTACAGATGGGTGTCACTTTTCATAGATATCACTGTTTCTTTGGCCTCACCTGGGAACTCTTACCTTTAGCCCCTTTGAAGAACTCGCCCTGCGGCCTCTTGAGGAAGCTCTGCGGATTTTGGATTTTGGGCAGTGAAGCCCATAAACATAGTCTTTTCTAAAATCTTATATATATAATATATATATATATATATATATATATATATATACATATATATCAGTAATTAAGAGAAGAATACCTTTAAGTTGATACCCCACTTTGGAGTAAACATTACCCAATTTTGGGCTTTTTACCAGATTCTTTTATTTGGGAGGGGGTGTTCAGCAGAGTCATTAAATGTCATCTCTTCCGAAATGTAATGATATAATGTGGTTTAAGAGATAAATGCCTATAGTATAATAACCCACTTTCTGCTAGAAGTAAATAATGGTTACACCTAGATTATCAATGCCAAAATAAAATTTATTTTTATGAAAATATGACCTCTATATTATATGTAATGTAATATCAGTGCTGACGTTATACGACCTTAAACGCAAGGGCAGAGAATTAATTAAATTAAAAAAACCCGTAATGAGTCACCCACAATTTTTGTTTAACCAATTCAGTAATTTACAACAATATATAATAAACTATAATTGGTTTAAGGATGATATTATAGCATTGTTTTGTTACTTTCATTTGTATGACAAATTTAAAAAAACCCAAAAAAAAAACAGGTTAGGGAAAAACACCCAAAAAATATTTTAAATTTAATTTTTAAAAAAAAAATTTTTACATGTAAAACAATGAAAAAAAATGTTTTTAACCCCCCCCCAAATTTTTTTTTAAATTTATTTGCAGAAGCCCAAAGATTAAAAAAAAACAACGCTTAGAAAGGGATATCCAAAGGGGATGGGATCATGGGGTCGAAAAAAAATTCTTTTAGATTTTTACAGTTACGCCCTATAAAATTCCCTTTAATGAAAAACAACCAGAAAAAATTAGAAGGTTTTATTAAAAGTAATCCAGAAAGTTTTAAAAATGAAAAGAAACTAAAAAAAAAAAAAAGAAAAATAAAACAAAGCCAAAAAGAAATTTAGGGGAAATTAAAAAAAAAGATATTGGGAAAAGAAGGGAAACTACTTTTATATGAAAGTAAAGGAAAAATTTTTTGCAAAGTTTAAACCCAAAACAAGATTGGGTGAGTTTAAAAGTCTTCAAGGGTTTGGCCCTTTTTTAGGGGTTAATCCCCTAAAAACATTTTTATTTTTTTGAACCGGGCATTTTAATAAAAGCGTAAAAAATTTAAAGATTTATTTTTGAAAAGGATTTTAAAAAAATTTTAAAAAAAGATCCATAAATAAATGCGCATTGGATTTTTTTTTGGGAAAGTTCCCCCCCTTAGTTTTTTAGGGGAAAGATTTAAAAAAAAAAATATTTTGTTAGTATTTTTGTTTCGTATATTTTCCAAAACTAGGGGGCATGTATTGAAAAAATCAAAAATCAAAAACCCAAATTAAAAACAAGAAAACCCTTTATAAAGACCATCCATACATACCTTTTTGGGTCAATTAAAAAAATGATAACTTGGTTCCCCCAAAAAACAATTTTTCTTAAAGGGGTTGAAAACCAAAAAGGCCGCAGTTCTGAAGACACTTTGTAAAAGTAAAAAAAAACCCAACATACAGGTTATAACAAAAAACTCATAAATATTGGGGAAAAAATTTTAAAAGGGAAGTTTAAAAATAATTAATTTTTTAATTTTTTTTGTTTTGGGTTTTCATCTTTTGCTCCCCTTTCTTTAGAGAATAAATATAGTAGAGAAGGTAAAGCTTTTCCCTTTTAAAATTTTTCCTTAGAGCCCTTTAAAAATAACTAAAAAATTAAGGTTTCATTTAGATTTACTTTCCCATAAAACCTTATTTTAATTTTGATTAAAAAATTCTAGTGAAAAACATCCCCAACCCCACAGGCCCTTTTTTTTTTTGAGGAAACTTATTTTGCTTTAAAATTTTTGGGTTTTTTTCTTTTTTTTATTTTTTTTTTTGTTTTTTCGAATAATTATTTTTTTTTTCTTTTTCTATTATTTTTATTGTTTTTTTTTATTTAATTTGCTAGAAAAAAGTTAAAAAAGCAAACAAAACAAAAAATTGGGTTTTTTTTTATTTAATTGTAATTTTCAAGTAAAGGGAAAAAAAAAATTTTGATTTTGTTTAGAAATTTTTATTTTAAAATAAAAAACCAAAACCCGGCCGATTTTTACTCACTCTCATTTTGTTCATATTTTAAAAGGTTATATTGCCTTTTTTAGTTTTTTAACTTTTTTAAAAAAATTAGGTCTAACCTTTTAAAAAAATTACATTCGGGCAAAAAAAAAAGCTTTTTTAAAATAACAATTTTTCCCCCCTTAATCTTTTTCTTTGTATTCCCCCGTTCCCCGGAGGTCTGCCTTTAAAAAAGATTCTTAGTTCACTTTTTTTCAAAATAAATTTGGGGTTCATTATTATTTTTCACGCTTTTACAATATGGGGTTTACATTTTTTGATCGCACAGCGGGTTTAATTATAAAATTGTCATATTGTTTTCGACAAGTTAAATTTTTTTAAAAAAAAATATATTTTTTTAAATTAAAAAAATTTTAAAAATATATTTTGAAAAAAGTAAACCCAAATATTTAAAATATTTTTTTGTGTGAATTGTTTTTTTCCACAAACTTAAAAAATCTTTTCAGCCTTTAGGAGTAGTAAAAACATTTCAGTTAAAATGAACATTGACATTTTAATATTTTTTGTAAAAAAAAAGTAAAAAAAAAAAAAATAATGATTTTAAAATTTTTTTCCTTAAATTTCCCCCTAAAATAAAACACATATTTCACCTTAACTTTTGCTTTTTTGAAAGGAAAGGGAAAATGAACAAAAAAATTTTTTGTGGTTTAAAAGGGGGAAAGGGTGGAAATTTGGGCCCCACAAAAAAAAAGGTGGCCCAATTTTTAAAAACATTTGGGGTGGGCTGAAAACAAGTGAGTAAGGGCCCCCCTTAGTCAAAACCCAAAATTCTATTGAGGGGTCCAAGCTCTAAAACTCCCGCACACTTTCTGTCAAGTCCAAAACACAAAAAAAAGGTCTCTTGAGGGCTCAACAATCCACAAATTTGAAAAATCTTCCCTTTCACTTTAAAATTTTGTCTTGATGGGGTTTAACCCTCCCCTCCAGGCGTTATTCCCGGGGCAAAACTATAACACCCCAAACCCCAAATGAATTTTTTAAATAGCCCCTAAAACACCCTTTAAATTTTAAAGGGTTTCCCAATGGATCCAACACCCCCCAAAAGTTTAACTCGATAAAAAAAACCCAAAAAAAATTAAAAAAAACCCTGAAAAATTGAATTAAACCATTTAACACTTTTATTTTTTTTCTGGAAGATTCCAATCCTCCATTCCCGAAGTTTCCCCCAAAAGAACCCATCCAAAAACCCCCCCACATAAAATTCAACTAGAAAAATACAAAAAATTTAAAAATTTATCTTGATGAGTCGAACCCCCAACACAGATGTACCCTTTTTTGACAAAACCCATAAAATCACCCCACAAAATTTGCCCAGTCCCTACATAATTTAACTGTTTCCCTTTATGAGTCCAAAAACCCCTGGGCACCCTAAAGTAAAACCCTTGGACCAAACCCCATTTAACACCATCCCCAAAAACATTTTCCTAGGCAAAATGAATTAACTGTTTCCCCTTTATGGGCCAAAACCCCTGACACATAGGACAAACTTTACAAAACCTTTAAAACCCCACCCACATAAAATTTTTTCCCCGTTTATCAAGGAAAAGTAAACCCCGTTGACCTTGATGAGTCCAACCCCTGACCCCAAAATTACTTTTTGACAAACTTAAAACCCCAAACCCCCTTTTCCCTTTTGCCTAAATCATAAAATAATTTAACTTTTGCCCCTTTATGAGGCAAAACCCGTGTCACATATGTAAATCTTGAAAACCCATAACACAAAACCCCCCGTAAAATTTGGGGTTTTGGGATAAACACATTTAAAATTTTTTCTTGATGAAATACAGCCCATGGGAAAATTAAAGTACAAACTTTTACAGACCTTTTAACACCCCCCACGTACATTTGGCTAGCCATAAAACACATTTAAAATGTTTCTGATGCGTTTTTAAAAATCCCCACCCCCAAATTGGAAAAATAAATTTTCCCGAAATTTTTAATACCAACCCCCGGGGTACCCTTTGGGCTAGCCAAAACACACCCCTTTAACTGTTTTTTATGATGCCGTCCAAATCCGAAAAAATATGTACATTAATTTAACAGAATTTTAAAAACCCCCCTTTACGTACATTTTGAAAAAAGCCCTACATACAATTTTACTTTTGGGCTTGTTGGTTTCCCCCCCGCGACACAGAATTTTAAATTGGGCAAAACTATAATACCACCCCAAAGTAATTTTTACTAGCCACAAACACATTTTAAAATTTTTGCCTTGTGAGTCCAACTCACGGGGCACATATGAAAAATTTTTGCCCAAAAATTTATAATTACCCCCCTCACTAAATTTTGATATCCATACACAAAAATTTTTAAAAGTTGTTTTTGGGCGGGTTTTCCCGCCCACAACACATTTTAACCCCTTTTAAAAATAAAAGGGTTTTTAAATTAAAAGGACTTATTAATCCTAAGTTTGCCAATTTTTTATAAAACACTTTTTTTACAATAAAAACCATTATTATTATTATTTTTAATTTTTATTATTACATTCTGATTTGACCCCATAAAAACACCGCACATACATTTTTTTTAGCCATTAAAAACACTTTTTCTTTTTTCTTGAAGATTCCCAATTTTCCCCATTTTTAGGTATTCCTTTTACCCCATTATAAACCTAAACCCCATAGATTTGGGGGTAAACCATGTTGGGACAAATTTTAAATGTTGACTTGGTTTCATAAACCCAAAAATCACTTTTTTGATGAACCATAAAAAAAACTATGTAAAAAATTTTTAAGCGTAAACACATTTAAAAAATTTTTTCTTGGGGAAAAGAACCTACCTTTCAGCCCAAAAAAACCTTTGATGGGGGGATAATGGCCCACCCCCTTCCCCTGTATTTTGTGGGGGATGCTAAAAATTACCATTATGTTCATAATTAGGGAAAAAGCTAATTAATTTAAAAAAAATTTTTAAATTTTTAAAAGACATTAAATTTTTAATTTTTAAAGCAAATTGGGGTTCTTAAAAGGGTTTTTAAAAATAACCTCCTACATGGGGTTCCCGAACAAAAAATAACCCCCATAAAAACGGGGTTTTCGTTTTTTTAAAATTTTTGCAAGAAAACAACATTTTAATAATCCCCTCTGTATTTTGGCTGCCTAGCAAACTTTCAACTATTTGAAGTTTTAAAAAAATAAATTTTAGCACTAATTAATTTTTTAAACTGAATTAATTTTTTTTTCAATTCATAAAATTTAAATATTCTATAAACAAAATTTAATTTTTATTTTTTTCTAAAAATTCCTTTGTAAAAAAAATATGGTGCCCTTTAGGGTCCCAATTTAAAATTTATGATAGGGTTTTTTTTATTTTATGAAAAAACCTTTTTAAGCATTAATTTAAATTTTTTTATTTTCAACATTCGTGGCTTGTTTGGCCCCAAATTAAGCCCGGTTTAAAGTTTTTGTAATTTACAAGAGGGTTCACATAAGCAAAGGGCGTTTTTTGAAGTTTTCTTTCCCCTCAGATTTAAATTTTATATTTAAGGGTTCTAACTCATTTCCACTTTATTCTTAGGGAAACCCAAAGGGTGTTAAAACTCCCGAACTTTGATTTTAGACCTAGAGGGGCCCTTTAAACCGCTTTTTGGGGGGGCAGGCTTTCTGTAAAAGTGCCAAAAAAGTCAAAGTGGGGGTAGGGGCTAATTTGGAAAAATCTCCACTAAAAGGGCTGGGAATTAAATTTTTGCCATCTGGGGTTTAAATTTGTTTTTAAAAAAATAAAATTTAAAAACCTTAAAAGTGAATTTTTTCCTTTGGGGGTTTTTGTACTTAAAATTTGTTTTTCTGGGAATTTGTACTAACTTTACGCTTTGCTTTGTTACCTAACTTTTAAAAAATTTGGCCCAAAAAAACATCCCCCAAAATTATATTTAAATTTTGGGAAAAAAATCTAAATTTTCCCCTAAAATTTTTGTAATCAAGTCAAAAGAAAATCTTTAAAAAAGTGCAAGTGATGGGAAAGTTTATGATAAGTTTTTATTGAAAAAATTATCATTAGAAAATATTATAAAACTTTTGAAATATTTTCCCGAACAGAATTTTATTTTTTATAATTTTCTTTTTAAATTTTTTTGGGTTTTTTGTTGATTCCCCATTTTACTTCAAAAACCTGACTTTTTGAAAGTTTTTTTAGTGGTTTTTTTTTAATTTTTAAGTAATAATTCCCCTTTAAAAAACTAAGGGGACTTCCATAAAAAACTTAAACTATTGCCAAACGATCCCAAGGGCTTTTGTGGTAGAGTGTATTTTTCTTTTTCGATTTTACTAAATTCATTTTAAAAAAATTAAAAGTTAACTATTGATTTCCAAAAAATTCACTGCCAAAAAAAAAACCCGTTTTCCTTTTCATGACATGGGCAACTCAATTTTCCCTTTTTTGTGTGTTTCTCTTAAAAAATGAAACCTAAAAACGATGTTTTAATGTAAAGTTTTGCTTACATATTTTTAAAAAAATTTTTTCAGAAATGCAAGGAAATAATTTAATTATATGGGTTTTTTAAAAAAAACCAAAACTATTGTAATGGTCCCCCCATTACTTGAAAAGCAACATGTAAGGTATTGTTTTTAAATTTTTCACCCTTTTTTTCAATTTTAAAAAATTGGGGAAAAAAGTTGTAGCTTTAATACAAAAAACAAAAAAACAATAATAAATTTTAAAAAAACATTATTGGAAAAAATATTTATAAAATTTTTCAAAATTTTCAATTTTTTAAGGGGGTTTTTTTATAAAAATAAAATATTAAAAAAAATAACTAATAAAAAAAATTAAAAGTAAAAAACCTTTTTCAACTGTGATAAAAAAAAAATTTTTTAATTTAGTAAAAATGTAAGCTTGGGGTTTTTTAAAAAATGGTTAAAAAAAAAAAAAAGCCCAAAATTCAAGGGAAAACTTTATTTTTTCGTTGTCTAATTTTTTTTGTTTAATTTTTTTTTGTAGCACAAAAACGTTTTTTTTTCAGAAATTTGGAGGGGATTTTAAAAATGCAGTTTTGTTTTATCAAATACATTTAAATGTTCTCTAAAAAAAAATTTTTTTCCCTTTTTCATTTTTTTTTTAAAAAATTTAAAACCTCTTAAATTTTTTCCCAAAAATTTAATTTTTTTTGATTTTAAGGAAAATACTTTCAGGTAATTTTTTTTTAAAAAAATAAAAAATATACAAATAAAAACTTTTAAAAGTTGTAAATTTCTGTTTTTTTACATATTTTACATATGTAAAAAAAATTTCGATTAAACGATCGATACTGAATTCCCCCCGTATTTCCCAGTTTTGAAACAAGTGAGTTTTGCCCCCTTTTTAATTCATTTCCATTATTTTAAAAAACGGGATTAAATTTTTAAATTTTAATTTTTTTTATTGGGGAAAAATAATTAAATTTAAAATTTAATTTTAAATTTTTAAAATTTTAAAGCCTTTTATTTTTCCAAAAAAAAAAAAGGGAAAATAAAAAAAACTTTTTTATCTCAGGAAATTTAAATTTAAAAAAAAAACTGTATTTAAAAGGGAAAAAAAAAAAAAAAATGGCAAAATATAAAAATAATATAAAATTTAAAGTAAAACCCTTTTACTAAAATTAATTCTTTTAAATTTTTTAAAAAATCACTTTTCCCCTTGAATATTTTCCTTAAAAACCTTTCTACAATAGGGTTTAAAACAGTGGATTCTGATTTTAAAAAGAAAAAAGGTTTTGAGTTTTATTTTTTATAAAAAAATCAAATAGATTTCAAATAAAAAGCCTTTCAAAAAATTAAAAAGCTTTTAGGGTTATTAACTTACTTGGTTTGGGTTTTTGGGAAAAAAACGGGAAAGATATTAAAAATTTTTTTTTTTACAAATTAAATTTATTTTGTTCCAAATTAAAAGTTTAAAAAAATCTTTTGCCCAACAATTTTTAATTTTAAAAGTAAAAAAAAGTTTTATTAGTTAAAAAGAAAAAATTTCTGGGAAAAAAAAACATGGAAAAAAAAATGTAAACCATTGTCTAACAGCACGGGGGCCCTTTAAAAATTTTGGGGCACTAAATTGATTAAAATTAAAATTTTGAAATATATGGAAAAATTTTATTCATGAACCCTTTACTAAGAAAAAAACCTAGATATTAAACTTTTTATTTTGCTGAATGTTCAAAGGCATAATATTTTTGTTGTTGAGTTTTAAAAAAAAAAACAAATTTCAAAACAAAAGGAAACCAACCCAAATAAGGGCCTTTTAGCTTTTGTAATTAAATTAAATAACAAATTTTTATACTTCGACGGGAGTTTTATTTTTATTTTAAAATCTTTAATTTAAAAAATTTTATGAAAAAAAGGGTAATTTATTTTTTTTAATTTATTTAAAAACAAATACAAATTTTTAAACAATTTATAACCATGGTGAATTCATAAGAGATTAAGCGCTCTTTTATACCGCTTTTTTTTAAATTAAACATCCCCCCCAAAAATGTTTTTTACTTGTTTTTATGACACAAATTTTTATTAAAAAAACAACCCAATAACTATTTTTCAGAAAAAAAAAATGGGTTACAACCCTTTCCCCCCAAAACCCGAGCCCAAAAACCCCACGAAACAAAACCTATGACTTGGGATACAAGCGAGTACACGATGCCAATAGACATAGTGACTAGAGAGGCATGGGGGGCTCTGCCCTCCCGGGAACCCCGGGTGCCCCGCCACCCCTTTTCCCCCAGGGGGATCTAAATTCACCTATCAGATAAAAGGGCCATTCAAATAACCCGGGGGAGTGCATTTGGGGAATTTTTTTCGACGTTACAAAAAAAGCCACTTTGGAAGGGAGGACACAGTGAAATTAAAATTTTTGTTTGTGTAAATTTTTACATACCCCCCAGAACAAAACCTAAGGCCCCATTAGTTTTTTCAGGGAAAAATTTTTTTTACACAAATTTCCCTTTTTAATGGGGGGGCCCCCCTTGCACACGTTTTTAGCCAAAACCCCTTTAAATCAGGGTTTCTCGTTGGGAAATCTTTTCCTTTGGTCCCCGGTTTTGGGCTTTTGGGTGTTTAAAATTTAAAATGTGAAAAAAATGTGAAGTAAAAAAATTTTATATGTAAATTTTAATTACAGGGAACTTTCCCGCATTGACTCGCCCTTGCCGTGCTTGGGTTTTAAAAAACCCTTTTTTAAAAATTTTTTAAAGGACCGATGATAAAATTAAAAAAAATAAAAAAATCCTTTTTGGGTATTGATGGGGTTCATTTTAAAAGGCCCTGGGCCCAAAAAACCTAACAATTTTGGAAAAGGATACTTTTAAAAACCAAATGGGGCCAGACAACCTACATTCGGATGGATACATTAAAGGCCAGTGGGCCAGACAACCTACATTCGGATGGATACATTAAAGGCCAGTGGGCCAGACAACCTACATTCGGATGCAAATAAAGCCATACTAAAAACTATCCCTGGAAATAAATAAATAGCTTCCCCAAGTTTCATGGTGATCAGATAATTGGCGCATAACACAAAAAAGTGAAGAAAGAATAAATGATTTAAATGAAAATGCATAAATGATGTGCATATACTTTTTTATATAAAGATAAACAAGACGTTCATTAAAGAAAATCTAACTTACTCTCCCTCTAGCATAAGAAAGATTTTTAGGTGTTAATACTTTTCGATTTCTTAAATCTCTATCCTCGTTATTCTTATTACATGACAGCTACAGGACATGATGCTTATAAAACTCTTGTACATAATAATTAACATATTCCCAATACTGCCATCTTAACTAAACATAATTTAATCCTAAACTTCTTAAATTAAACAATCATACTAAACTGCTGGCAGCTTAAAAGAAACAATATCAAACTTACTTTATTACAATTCACAATATAAATGATTGAACTCTTTATATTTGAGGTAAAATACAATTTAACACATAGTATACATATACTTCTCCATAAGTAAATTCAAAATAAAAGGTTGCTACATTTTGTTAAAATACTCTCCAACTTATCATTAAAAATATCAAACGTAAATTGATTTAAATTAAGAAATCTTAGTGTCTTATATAACGGACATTATTATTATTATTATGGCCGGAGAACATCCTTTGAGGGTGAACACATATATAACGTGTGTGGGAGAACGTGTGAGGGAGAACACTTCAGGGTGAAAACATATATAACGACGAACAGGATATATACCTGTATATTTACTATGGTATTAGTAATTTGATTTTTATAATCACGCACATATACTTTCTTTTAATATTAGTTACTTTCAAAAATAAATATTTAAGAATTTGAAAATGAAAAACAATTGAAAGTATATTAGCCCTAAGTTAAGATAACTTAAAAAGGTAAATATAAGTTTGGCTAAAAGCAAATATTCATCTTCTTTAGTGGGAATAAATTTTAAACAAAACAATACTTAAAAAAATGTATATTTCAGTCCACAAGTTAAGTCAACAAATATAATTCTTAACAGAGCACATTTTTCAATAATAGTGTACTTTATTAAGAATATTACTGCGTTTATGATGAATTGAAATTTTGAACCCTTTTGTCTTAGATTTTTGTTTATAATAAATACAAAACTATTTAACGCCACACAATGACCCCTCTGGTCTGAGGATGGTAATTGTAGTTTATCGGAACCGATCACCTTAATATTTGTACATTTTCAACTTGTTATTGTAGTCTATTTGCGTTGTGTGACTTTCAACTACTTTGTATTCCCAGAAACACGTGGTATATTAATAAATAAACAATTTAAAAACAACACATTTCAAATTTTATTAATATCCTAATAATTTTGAATTTGTATTTATCTTCTTATAATTTTTATTCAAATGTTTTATATTTAATGAAAACAAAACTACAGTTTTATATTTGGTTCAGTTTCCTAGTGGGTGGTGATGGAAGTATTTACGAGGGAGCAGGCTGGGACAATGTCCAAGACCCAGGTCGGCCAGAGTACAACGAGGACGATAAGTGCGCTATCGCCTTCATCAGAAGAGGTCAAGGTAAGAGTTTAAACATGTATATACAAACTCATAATAGTACTGGTTAAGTAAATAACATACTTTATATGGAACACAACTGTTAGCCATGTGGTACATACACATACATTTTTATATTGATTCAATATTATGGGAAGATAACTGGTCTCTACAAACAAAATCAAAGTTTCTGGACATTCTTATTAAACAAACACACACACACACACACACACACACACACACACACACACACACACACACACACACACACACACACACACACACACACACACACACACACACACACACACACACACACACACACACACACACACACACACACACACACACACACACACACACACACACACACACACACACACACACACACACGCACGCACGCACGCACGCACGCACGCACGCACGCGCACACACACACACACACACACACACACACACACACACACACACACACACACACACACACACACACACACACACACACGCACGCACGCGCGCACACGCACACGCACACACACGCACACACGCGCGCACACGCACACACAGACACACACACACACACACACACACACACACACACACACACACACACACACACACACACACACACACACACACACACACACGCACGCACGCGCGCGCGCACACGCGCGCGCACACACACACACACACACACACACACACACACACACACACACACACACACACACGCACGCACGCACGCACGCACGCACGCACACACATTCACACGCGCGCGTGCACACATACGGGCGCGCGCGCTCTTAATATGCATAATTTGTATCACAACATCTTTTTACAATAACATAATTACAAGGTGGACTAAATATGGAAATGCTATTATAACTTTCGTATGACCTCACTTGTATAAGTGAAATCTTGAACATCAAAATGGATACGAAGAACTTACTTTTGCACGCTATTAGCGAAATTTAATTTTTGCATTTCTATAAATATGTATATACCTGTATATGTATATTCATGGATACACCACACGAAAGCTCATGAAACGACTAGATTTGGAATTTTGAACGAAATACGATACCGCAATTTCCACTTATTACAACCAAGCTTATCCTACGATAGTTTCGTTAAATTTTTTTGACATCTGTTATAAAGTAAATAATACGAATTTTATACCTTTGCAAAAGCTATAAAACACTAATTTAATTTATCTTACTACTCATTATTCCTAAATTGTGTTTGCTACATTATGCTTATCAATTATGTAATCACAGAACATATTTCTGGCAGTTAAAACCATTTTTAAAACGTTATGCATTATTTGTTTTTAAATTCCTAACCAAAATTAATATATAAGAATTTTTCATATGCTTAAAACTGATAGAAAAATACTACATGGTCCATGTATTTGAGAACTTATTAGATAAGGTTAGCTGTCAGGGTAATTAAATACAGTATCATATTGAGAAACCGAAAAAGCGATAGATCATACTTAGAATGTTTATATACACGGCCTTTAAAGGAATGGGTTAATTTTTAAGTAACGAGCGGGTAGTCCTGATTTACGTTGGCTAGTAATCTTTTAGTTATTATTGATAAATACAAGTTTCATATCTCAATTTCCACATAGTTAACAAATCGATGCTTTATTTTCAGATGAAGAAGATGAGAGAGCTGAAAGACTTGCTTGGATAGGATTTAATTTTATGGATTGGGGATATCCGATGAAGTGTTTTTACTAAACACTGTTGGGAATAATGTTGAATTTATCATAAAAACATCTTAGAAAAAATTACATAAAAACACTAAATACAGTTTTGATAACGCTTAGGGTAAGAATGATTAATTCAAAACAATGATTGTAAAATGTAACAGTATAAAAATAGATTAGGGTGTTACATTCAAGAATCATAACGCCGATTCAATTATACAGAATGCCGATTCATCTGCTCCATTTTAAATAAAAAACTAAACAACGTATCATTGTTATTGTTTTTTAAGGTAAATAAATATATTGAAATATAAGTATTCCAAGTATTAAATGATATTGTTACAGTTTATGTCATTAAATAATTTTCTCACTATTTTTTACCAATGCGTGTGCCAACACACAGATAATACTGCTTTATAATGCACAAATGGTATCAATTCAGCAGCAGTATATATGTAATAATATTGCTTGATAATAAAACATACTGACTCTGTGCTCCACGCAAATAGAACCACCAACCCAATCTAAATTTTGATGGACAGTAAAACCCTTCGATATAATTCTTAAATGGTTTCTTTAACCTTAGGAATTACAACACATTAAGCCCTCCATCGTTTGTATGGACTTTCCCAAGAAGATAGGCCAAGTAGTCTAGATGCACCTTCAGCGTGTCAAGCTGGTTTGGTTGGTAAGCCCGTCCAATATTACGTCAAGTGCTTGGGTGGATCCATTTCTATAAGCCACAAACGTGTTTTCTCGTGGGTAAAATTGCGTAGTCTTGAGTCAACATTGAACTGTTTGGACATTGTCTACAACAGAATTGAATCATTTTTTTTCATAATTCATGTTCTGATAATTATTATATACAATTAATTTGCTTGTAAGAATACATAGTATTCTACTTATTATAATTCAATAAAATTATAAGTAAATATTCACTTTATTGTGTTACTGTTTTAAAATAATCACCATTTATATATTGTTAAGTAAATAATGACACACTTGTGAATGTTTTTTTCCTCGAAGAGTCTTATGATGGCCGTTTCCCAAACTAGCAAACAACCGCTGGAGCTGGACAGGCCCAAACTGGCAAACAACCGCTGGAGCTGGACAGGCCCAAACTGGCAATCCACCGCTGAAGATGGACAGGCCCAGAATGGCAAACTACCGCTAGAGATGGACAGATCCAGACTGGCAAACCACCTCTGGATATGGACAGGCCCAAACTGGCAAACCACCACTGGAGATGGACAGGCTCTGACTGGCAAACCACCGCTGGAGATGGACAGGCCCAGACTGGAAAACCACCGCTTGAGATGGACAGGCCCAAACTGGCAAACCACCGCTGGAGATGGACAGGCCCAAACTGGCAAACCACCACTGGAGATGGACAGGCCCAGACTGGGAAAATACCACTGGAGATGGACAGGCCCAGACTAGCAAATCACCGCTGGAGATGGACAGGCCTAAACTGGCAAACCACCACTGGAGATGGACAGATCCGGACTGGAAACCCACCGCTGGAGATGGACAGGCCCAAACTGGCAAACCACCGCTGGATATGGACAGGCTCAATCTGGCAAACCACCACTGGAGATAGACAGGGCCAGACTGGCATACCACCACTGCATATGGACAGGCTCAAACTGGCAAACCACCGCTGAAGATGGACAGGCCCAGACTGGCAAACCACCACTGGATATGGACAGGGCCAAACTGGCAAACCACCGCTAGAAATGGACAGGCCCAGACTGACTAAGTCACCACTGGAGATCGACACACCCAAACTGGCAAACTACCACTGGATATGGATAGGCCTAAACTGCTAAACCACCGCTGGACATGTACAGGCCTAAACTGGCAAACCACCGCTGGAGATGGACAGGCCCAGACTGGCAAACCACTACTGGATATGGACAGGCCCAGACTGGAAAACCACCGCTGGAGATGGACAGGCCAAAACTGGCAAACCACCACTGGAGATGGACAGGCCCTAACTGGCAAACCACCACTGGAGATGGACTGGCCCAAACTGGAAAACCACCACTGGAGACGGAGAGGCCAACACTGGCAAACCACAGCAGGAGATGGACAGGCCTAAACTGGCAAACCACCGCTGGAGATGGATAGTCCCAGACTGGAAACTCACCGCTGGAGATGGACAGGCCCAAACTGGCAATCCACCGCTAGATATGGACAGGACAAACTGGCAAACCACCGCTGGAGTTGGACAAGCCCAGACAGCCAAGTCACCGCTGGAGATGGACAGGCCCAGACAGACAAGTAACCTCTTTAGATGGACAGGCCCAGACCGCCAAGTCTTCATTGGAGATGGAGAGGCCCAGACAGCCAAGTCACAGTTTGGAGGTGGACAGGCCCAGACAGTCAAGTCACCTCTGGAGATGGAGAGGCCCACACAGCTCTGCGATCTTATTGTCAACGGGCTAAAATAGGCTTTTCTCTTTAAACTACACGGTTTATGTTTATTATCATAACGAGTTATGATGACCACTCAATGATTATTACTACAGGTTCAATATTTGAACCTGAACTGATATTATGACATTTGAAAAAACCTACTAAATGGCACGCTAGTTGTTGGAATATGATAACAGACCAAATTGTTGAAATTGAAAGCCATATTTTGTGCGTTTTTTCGAAAATCGAAACGGTCCCATTAATTTAGTTATATGTCTTGAGCATTCATCAGTTACGTGATTATTGTTTCAGTAGAATCTTAATTTGGACTTCATGAATTAAGTAGCATTAAATGTAGTGGTTTATTGTTTCAGTAGATTTTTAATGTAGTTAAAATTATTAAGTACATTTATGAATACTTAGTAACAGATCCAGAGTCACAACACGGACACAGCACTGTGTTATTGCACTGGTGATTAAAACTTGAATGTAAATCATAACCGTATCTACATTTATGAATAGATGACTTTCTGCACTAGTACTCTTTAATTACGCTTATGCACTTAAGTACGTACAATATTTAATTACATTACACTTCGATATAACGCATAACGTGCATTTATCAGTGTCTTATTGTGTCGGTACTCACGGATGTATTTATTCCTGTGAGTGCTCATAGCCTGAATGTAATATAATAATTCAATTTATGAGTTAGTGACTGTCGTGTTATGCCAGTACTCATAGCTGGAATAAAGTTAATTGAGTACCTTTAGGGATGAATGATTTCTTACTCCACCAATACTTATAACTTAGAAATACTTATATCACTTCTTGTTTTAAAGTTCTTACTTTCCAAACGGAGGCCTAGGTCTTATAGATACTGCCTTCTCAGTGTTCCAACCGTATATCTCCTTTATGCACCGTGAACATCGTTTTCCTCGCACTATTCAATAATTTGAGTTTCTATTACTGAGATATTTTTTTGTTTTTCAATGCAACCCTTCATAATAATAATTATAAATTTTGATGGTAAATTCTGTGCTGACCTTGTGCATATAAATCAACTGACTGTACGAGAAACATATTTATCCACGAACATACTGTCAGATATTCTATACTTAATTTCCCTAGTCCTAACAACTTTGGTCAATAGAGACGTGTAAATTATGGTTAGAAATATATGTAATTGAGCGTAGCTTGGAGTAGCTCAAATAGAAATACACAATATAACATAAGAGACACCTCGTAAATATTTAAAATATACTAACGTTACAGCAAAAACTATTGTTGTTATGTTTTGGCAGCTAGCTGAACTTTAGGGCCCATGATTTATGTTACGTTTTGTTAACATAAGCAGCACTTCCTTAGGTAAATTATTAATATGTGTTAATAAACTTTTAATAACTATTGTATCGTACAAATTAGTTAAAGGTATCTATACAAACTCATCCTAAATTATACAAACACTCTTAAATTCAAATTATAGAGGTACAGATCACATTGTTCATTTTCAGTCTGTCAATAAAACAAATTACTGATAACTTCTTATACGTATTCGTCATCTAGTTCCTCTTCAAAATCAACTATTTCAAAGTCTTGGTGCTCATCTGTCCTATCATGGTCGTGATACACCTCTGCCCATGAATCTATGTACTTCTTGTCCACTCCATAACTGCATATGTCATCTTCTAGTTTTTCCATTATCTCACTACGGTAGTCGGGAAATCCATCTGGAAGATTTAGAAAAATCATATTTTAACGATAAGCCTTATTTAATCATGAAATATTTAGTCAGATAATCCAAAATAAGGTATTATAAAAACACAAATGTAAGTTTTATGTTTGTTTGAATAAAATTAATACCATTAAAATGTCTCTACAATAGGGAATGGTCTACATTAACAGGGTTAGGATATTATAGAGGGAAATTTGTACCTTGCCTATTGTAAGTGGAAAATTGTAAGTGCTGTGTAAATAACAGGAAGGAATTTACTTAAAATTGTGATGAATATTTTGACTGGAAACTCAAGCTATAAATGAGACAATGAAGTGGTAATAAAGCCAAATAATATTTTTTTATCAGCTATAACATTTATTAGCTGAAATATTATAATTAAATTATAATTAGTGTAGTGATAGTTGTGCCATTTATACACAAGTTCAAATAATAATCATCTTAAAAAATCTGCATCTGACATTAAAGTGCGACTGTACGATTTGGTTGATCTATGAGTTAGAAAGACTGCAGAGAATTGATAAAATTACTGATGATCTAAACGCCTAGAAAAATTGTCTTGAGAAATAAAAGTATACGATATCTTATGGTTATTCAGATTGGGATAAATATTTAAAAATGGCGTAAAACTATATCTGAGTGTTGTTAGGGAAGAACCCAAACAAAATAAACCTGTACATTGGGTACAACACACAAATTGACCTACAGTACCAGGACGTATAGTCCACTTCAATATGGAACTGAATTTTCCAGCACAGACTTGTGAAAATGATAGGGGTATAGATTGCACCTTGGACACGTAATATTCCTTGTACATAAACTAATTGAAGTTTACGCATCGATAAAATTAATCGTTTTAAAATTATTCATATAATACCTATACGTCATATTCCTAACATTAATCTTTACTAATACATAATATTTATGTAGTTTTTGTTTGAATTTTAATGGGAGAGGAGAAAACGGTGAGAAATCATTTTTATTAAATATATTTATTGTTTTAATTTGACCTAAGGCTTAACTTTTTTAATTGAAAAGTCCCCATATGAAATTTGTTTTTCTATTATAACCTCAACATAAATAAATACATAATTTTCATGGAACAGATTATAAATAAAACGCAACATATTTTAAACTAGATTGAATTCACAATTTTTTTTTCATCAAGGAATTAATTCGTTGCATTTTGCCTATAATGTATATTAGTAAACGAGTTAATATACTGTAATATATTAAAAATGTATTGAATGCATTTTGATACTGATTAAAACGATACTATCAAAAAAGTTTAATGGAGAGAAAATGGTCTGGATCATTACAAAACATTTATTTTGTGTAACATTTTGTTTTAAAAAGAAAAGACTGGTCTCCTCTTCAACCTTACTCTGTACATTCCACATAGGAATCTATGTGTGGAAAGGACAAAAATAGTGGAAGAACGGGAACCGTACCAGGTGTAATGTTACTGACAAAAATTAACAGTCAAGGCCAGGATTCGTACCCGGCACTATCTCTAACAATGTTTCCTTTCCACTTTGGATTGATTATACACTTAAATAGTTACTATCGTAGATTTAATATGTACAGCATGCACCTTGTTTATACAACGTGCTGATATACCTCAATTCATGAAACAAGTATCAATATTTTTGTAAATTTAGATAGTATATTGAAGTTACGAACATGATTTAATATTTTACTTTTTATACTATTCTACTATAAAAATGTATCGAAAGGATTTTCCTCTTCGTTTTCTGATGGCATCTCCTCAAAAGGTTTCACGGAGGTCTCTTCTTTTTTAACGGTTCCCGGAACAACTTTCGAAACAACTTTCGGAACTACTTCCGGAACTGCTTCCGGAACTACTTCCGGAACCGCTTCCGGATATTTACTTGGTTCCGCGTAAAAGACATCTGCCTCTTCAGTAATGTAATCACTATTTACGCCTAATTGTAGAAAGGAATCTTCTACTTTTTTCAAAGATTTTCGGCGATATTTTGGAAGTTCGTCTGAAACATTAAAAACCAGTAATATTATATTTTTAAAAATACTTGGATTTCTATGGCATAATATAGAGAGGATCATAATTTGAAATATAAACTTTAAATTAATACTTAACGTAAAGATGTTATACTATGTCATTTATTCTTGTTCTTAAACCTGCATA
The DNA here is from genome assembly GCA_035578905.1 of Stictocephala bisonia. Lineage (NCBI taxonomy): Eukaryota > Metazoa > Arthropoda > Insecta > Hemiptera > Membracidae > Stictocephala > Stictocephala bisonia. Next base: position 147,109 of record JAQJVL010000117.1, on the reverse strand, counting down.
TCTTTTGGGGCGAATTGGAAGTATGAAAGAAATCAAACAATTCCATCAATATGCTAAAATATTTACAGTGTAGTGTGATCATAAACAATGCATTCCTTTTTACTGAAATAAATAACAAATATAGGATTTATAATACATTTTTATTGGTAGCTTATATTAGCAAGCTAACACCTATTATAATTAAAAATGGCACAAATAATTATCCTTAATAGGTTAATTATTCTTCACAATATTTTAATTACAAATAAAAATGTTATTTCTCGGATTCCAAATATGCATTAGAAACTTGGACAGTTAAATGTGATATTTATGAATATAATATTTGTATACTAATGACAATATTTCATGTTTATAGAAAGGTTAAAAAATGGAATGATCTTGCTATTATATAACCAAATTGATATTACTATATATATATATATTTAACGGGTCAATTAACATTTCCTCATTGACCTAGGATCTATCAGACAACTGGTTTAACCTATAGTCCACTAGGTGCTGAGCTTTCTCCAAAGAAATTGTATATTCGCAATTTCTTATGCGTTATTAAGCGATCGTTAAAGGCATCTTCAAAGAAATAATATCCTGCGTCATTTATTAAGTTGGACTCTTCATAACCAAACGGTTCTGTAACATTATCAACATTAAAATTACTACTTAGAATGTCCTTAAATATATTTCTGAGATTACAGTGTAGTAAAGTGAACATGAAGTATGCATTTCTTGATGTGCATTATTTATTTCTTACCATGTGCATTATTTCAAACCAAAAACCTTCTGAAAGGATAAATTAGTTAGTAAAAATAATGTATGTACAAAGTCTAGAATAGTCAAGAATATTGCTAGTTCTCTTTATTGTCTTTTTATCAAACAGATAAATTGAGATGAAACAAAATGTCTCCATACTTAATCTGAATCATCATTCTTTATTTAAAAAGGATAAATATTTTTAGTTTTATTTAAACTCTGATCTAAGAGTTCCGAATATAGCTAAATGTTAATATATATATTTAAAAGTGTACATTGGTTTTCTTCATTCCTCTAATGACTTAAAAAAGACTCGTTTTAATTAAAAAAAGTTGACCATTGCAAAACAAAAAATAAGACCACTTGGAAACATTTGCTTCTAATATAAAAATAAAACTTAAATGAATAAGATAATCAGGTCCCGAAGCAAAACTAGTTTTCTATCTTTCTTGCATTGTTCTTAATTTATTTTCATTGTAATAATCTAATTAATGATTATTTTGACATAATTATTGGATCAATACGAAAATTATGTCAATTACAAAGGAAAACCGATCAAAATTTCATTATAATCTGTTTGTAAAATCTACTACGTCAAACAGAAATACTTAAGCTGTACTTTATTTGTATTCCAGGAGCTTCATTGTACTACATATTTCAATTACTGTGAAAGTATATGTACAAATGTATTTTTAAAATGAACTAAAATGTTTTATCTGTGTGTTTTACTACGAATAACTGAAATTCAGCCACAGTTATTCTTCTAGTTATAAAATGAAATACCTACTGTAATTATTTTTAATATATTTAAATGTCAATTAAATAACTAGCTTAGAGTAATATCAAAGAATTTAATATATCATAAACTTTATTTTCCATTCCCAATTTATCTAAAAGATAGTTAATCTAAAAATAATAAAAACATTTTTATTTACCAATTTAATAATTGCGGAAACAGGGAAAGTTTACTATCTTTCTTTGGAAGTTTGTATAATATTTTGGAAAATAATATGCTATATTATAAATATATTTTTAATTAAACATTTAACATTTAAAATAAAACTCAAACAAATTGATTTGTATGGGAAACATTAGAACAATATTTGAATTAAATAACCCGAATTTGCTTTCTTTACGATTTTAGCCTACAGATGTACAATATGCGATATTGTTTATCTGTTCAACTAGTATATTCAATAGTAATTACAACATTGTTAAAAGGGGATGTTAAAATGTATGAAACATCAAAACAACAAATATTGTATGCTGTCCAATTAACTAAGTTCAGGTAAAACTTTCATATTCATAAATTTAGAATACTTTGAACAAATAAAATAGAAATAGTATTTATTAATTTTTTTATTAACATATATCAACAGATATTTGTATTTATTTACGCTTAATAAAACGTGTTAGGTCATGTTGCTTTTCTGCTACTTTAAAGTTGTCTTTATATTTTTCATGTTTGATATAGCTCACAGCTGCCATTTTTAAAATTTTATTCACACTTATTCCTTCACGTATGAAAAGACACGTTGTTGTTTGAAAGTTCCTTGCGGCGACAGCGTCATACATATCTGGAACACGCAGTATGACATATATATGTATATCAATGTTTCGAGTATAAAAATATTTATCGACTTATTTGAAGTTTTGTTGTATTATTCATTATTAAGACGCTGATCTGTAAGATATGGGCGAATATGAGGGGCACATGAGTGTGATGAGTGTAGTCGTTGTTATTAAGGTCAAATGTTCCTTAGAAAGAGCTATTTATTAATAGATCAATAGCTAGGGCAACAAAGGGACCTACATCTATACGTGGAATCCGGACCACATAATCTTGTTCTGATTTTCAGCTAACTGACAACTTTGACACTCAGTTATCTTCCCTTTAAAACATCTGAACCTTGACTACCATCCAACATTGGAAACCCCAGACGTCTTTAGTAGTGTACACGCCGATGGCAACCATTAAGTGGACTCCGTGTCGGCATTAAGATAACCGAGCATAGTACTATCATCTGCAATCTCCTCAACACTTTGTGCATAAGTAGGCGTGTTACAGCAATGCGCCGCCAATACCGACCTTATAATAATAATTTATGTAAGTATTTACATAGTAATTGAATATAATCGATAGGTGAATCTTTACCTATTTTCGTTTCTAGTATTTCAGGTAAGATCAAAATAAAATGTAGGTCTACTTATTACGAGACGGATTTTATGGTTTAGATTTATTTTTGTTAACTTCTTAAAAATGAAATAAAGTTTTAAAAACCATACGTGAGAAAGGCTATCGGCTTCACCACTAAATAGTTTATGGTGATCTATAAAAATAAGATTTTAAGTAAACTAAATCAATAACAACTTTTAATATTTCATGAATATAGATTTGATGGTGCTATATCATATACAAGAAAAACAACAAACAAATAAAGGGCATACATTTATTTTAAGCAAAATTTAAATCAATTCACATTTTATAATTGGCGAAAATACTTTTTATAAGAAATGAATCTGACTTTAGCGCCTTCCTTTAGTCTTTTTATAAGATGCCTTGCCTCAAAGGTAAGTTGAACTTTTAACAATTTGACTTTGTCTATAGCAGTGATTGGTCCTGTAACACGTAACAGTTTGGTTTGAAAACGAAGCATAAATTAAAAATAAAGTACAATTAGCTACAAATATTAGAAATTCAGCAACGCATTCAACAAATATATTTACAATGTGGAAGAAAAGTCCCGGAACAGATTATTAATTTCCGAACAATTACAGATAAAGCGATAAAACTTGGCACGTCAATACTGCACAGATTGATATAGTTTTTGATGTAACTACTATTTTTCTGTCATATCAGGGGAATGGCCCACAAGGAGTTAGGAGAACATTTTTAATGAGAGCATAGTCATCTAGTACATAAAATTAAAGGTCTACAGTCCCACAAGGTCTATTGATCATAAACCCACAAGTCCGACCTATTAAAAAAACGGTGATGGTTTAAAGTTTTAAAAAGAGTTAAAAAAAATTTAAGTCATTTTTTAGTCTATTTATTATTCTTCTCTTAGCTCAACTTAGGATAGTTAAACTTTTCAAATGCCTACTGGACTTAAGAAATAGTTTTTAGGATAGTTGATGACTCTTCACTTTCAGTGGATGATTGTTCACAATTAGTTACAAACAAAACATTAAAACTAGCATCGGTCAAGATGTATACTAATTTTAAACGGGTTGTCTAGCACATATAAATACCACAAACAGCACTTAAACAGGTTGATACAGTACAAAATGGCAGATGTTCAAAGATGTTCTAGGTCGTAGTTAGACATTGTATTAGTGGCCACAATTCGAGTAGACTACTAAATCAAAGAAAAAAATGCTGCTGCATGCATAATGTTTGTCGTACTAATATAAATTATGAAGTTATCCGTGAAAAAGAGTTAGGAATTCGAACATTTACTCTAAAAATATGTGGACAGCATCATTTATTTCTTATAATCTTTGAACATCTGCCATTTTGTACTAGATCAACCTTTTCAAGTGCTGTTTGTGGTATTAACCTGTGAAAACAACTCGTTTAAAATGATGTACATCTTGACCGATGCTAGTTTTAGTACTTTAGACGTAACTCCTTGTGGACAATCATCCATTGGAAGTGAAGAGTCGCCAACTATCCTAAAAACTATTTCTTAAGTCCAGTAGGCATTTGCAAATTTTAACTCTCCTAAGTTGATCTAAGAAAATATAGTAGACCTACAAGTAAACGTCACACAACAAAAATGTATTACAATATAAGCAAAAAATGCAAAAATATTTGTGCATACCATAGTATATACCATAATATTTGTGCATTTTGTATTTGTATTGTAATATATTTGTACATTTTGTGCTTATATTGTAATAAATTTGTGTTGTGTGACGTTTACTTATACTGTATATGTAACAACACGTATTATGCTAATTAAAAAACTATTTCTAAGAAAATAATAATAAATAGACTAAAAAAGGACTTTCATTGTAACTTTTTAAAACTTTAAACCAGCGCCATTTTTTTAAAAAGAGGTCGGACTTGTGGGTTTATGATCTAAAAACTGCTCACATTTAAGATTTTCTTCTGACTTTTGGCGGGCCATTCCCCTGATATGACAGAAAAACGGCAGTTACATAAAAAAGTAGATCAATAGGTGCAGTATTGATGTTCCAAGTGTTATCGCTTTATCTGTACTTGTTTGGAAATTAATAATTTCCGGTAGATTTTCCACACTATATATAAAATTATATAATTATTGGTCAGTAATATTTATGGGTTGTTTAAACGCAGTTAATACTTTTTGGGTATACATAATTGATGGTGACATGCTACAATATGTTATCTACATACAGGACTTGAGTCTCTTAGTTTTTAAAAAAAGTTCAACTAAAATAATATACTTAAATACTGTATCAAGTATATGGGTAAAATATGCGACTTTTGGGTGAGGCATGGCCAAGCGGTCTAATGCGTAAGGAGTTTAATCTTGACTTAGCAATAGTGCGGGTTCGAACCTAACTTTGGCTGGAAATGTTAATGAGTATTGTTCAAATTTTATATTACTGGTTATTCCCCTTTCCTTATTGAATAACTTCTCTGGAAGGTCTATGGGGTAAGAGCAGAATAAGGTTAAAAGGGAGATCGGCTTTCCCTTTCAACAAAAATTTAAATTATAAAAAGGTGTTGACGTTGGGAAATGTTTTGACTGAATGTAATACTATATTGTCATTTTTTATATTAAGCTTTAAATATTTAATTAATGTCTCTGTTTCTATTCTGTCATTCGTTTAATAATAATATTTATCGTTAGTAATCAATATTTAAAATAGTGTTAGTCCCTCCTGACATGAATTGTGATTAAAAAAGAACAGACACATAAGTAAACACACATTAGTTCATCGCAAATCAAATTGATAAATTACAACTTTTTGTTACAAAATAAGAATGAGATGACTTATTCATTAAATGTTGCTTCACAATTGATTAATAAAGAATGATTATTCAATATTTACACTTTAAACTGAGGCAAACCAGTGAACCATCTGCTAAATTTGTTACTTTTAATTATTTGTCGTCTGGTTAAGAACATTTTAAATGATGTTATGAGTATTATGTTTAACAGCTATAAAAACTAATTCATAAAAAAAATTGTATCATGAGTTTTACGTAATTATTAATTTAGTAGTAGAAATTAAATACATATTATGAGGGGCATAAGATTTCAATTGCATGTGTTTAAGAAGAAGAAGAATTATTTTTAGTCACTCCATTAATAATATACTTTGAATAAAAACAATACAAACACACATATGAAGTAAATAAATCTCAAATTGAATCATTCAGCTAAAGCCCTACTTTCATAGAGAAGATATTGGTGTGATATTTAAAGAACTTAACTAGTTTTAAGCAGACATGGTAAGGAAAGAACATTTATTGTTAATCGGGTTATCTTAGATTAAGTAACAAACTTAATGATAATATTTTACGGACAATCACAAAAATGATAGATGTTCTGTACATGTGTATACACTTACATATGAATCTATAGCGAAATAATTTATATATATATATAATTATATATATATTATATATATATATTATATATATATATACACATCTTTTATTGGGATACTAATAGCTATAAAAACATAAACTATAATCTGCTCATAAAAAATTCAAGATTTTAATACTTAGTTAAATAAATTGTACCAGATAACTGGCACAAACTTTCTCCCTTCCCCTTTGTTAGGTCAGATTGTTTAATCTCCTTTGTTACACTAAAGGTTATAAATACGCAACTAAATAAAAAAGATATTTAATTAATCGCATTTCTAAGGAATGTAAAAACAAACCTCTTATTTTGTTTAAACAAAAGTATATCAGAAATAATCTTCAAAAACAGCTGTTCAATTATTCACATAGCCAGATTTTATGTAAACAATTGTGGCTACAGGCCTTCGGTCCCCAAACTCAACTTAGTGAAATAGTAAGTAAAATATTTGTAATTGTAATTTGCACCTTTACTGAAAATTTAATCAAAATCGTTAGAATAAATCTTGAAAACGTGGCATGTTTTTGCCCGTGAAAAATATGTTATAACTCAAAAACTAGTCAAGTCAGAGAAGTCAATAGTACAATATTTTAAATTATAATTCATATCTTTCGTGATTGTGTTATCAAAATTGTTAGATCCGTTTTTGACAAAATTGCATTGCTGTATGTGTTTTGTCTATAAAAATAAAAGAAACTAAAATTTCAGAAAAGAAAAAATGACCTAGACATATTATCTAAATACACCTACATACCGAATTTCATAAATATGTATCCATCCGTTTGGTCTCCACCAACTGCACATACCCATAGACACACATACGGACATACCCGAAACATATTTTTCGAAAAAACACTTTTTTTGGGTTAAACGGACCCTAAAATGGATTTTTATAACAACTTATAAACACATTTTCTTTTGACAATGACTAATGATTAATAAATAAAAACATGTTACATCATGAGTTTTATGTTTTTAAGTCACCCAGCACGCCTGATTATTTTGGGGCTTCTCACGGATCATTATTATTACTATTTGTGTATAACATTATTATTTGTGTATAACTTGTTTTAAAGTAACAAACTACTCAACTAATGTAGTTTTCTTTTATCATTTAGAAAAGATCCAACGTTACAATATTTTTTTACAAGAATATTTGAACAAATGAAATTAATAGTACATTTTGTGTGTGCCGTTACATATTTTACAGAAATAAAATATTTTCTCAGTTACCAAACGGGAAATCAGTTTATACTTTGGCATTAATGCTCTCTCTTTAAGTATTCATTATCATTTAATTATTTTATAATGGTGATGTATGAATTTAAAACATATATTAGCTTAACGGACGAATATTTATAAAATGTTGTTTGCTGTCAATTAAATTAGTTTAAATATTGTTTGTAATAATGTAATAACTGGACTATATGAATAAAAGCATTCCCCACAGCTAAATATTCCCAATGATGAAAACTAAATTATATGAAAAAAAATTAATTACCAATCGGTTTGGACACTATTTATCTCTTTGATCATGCAACGTGCAGTATTAGTAATGGCGTGTAAGTAAACTTATGTGTAAGACTCTTAGTGACACAATGTTCAATAAATTTTAAAAAGTTAACTAGAGTAATATTATTTTATTACCCTCCTCCTTTCCGATATAAGCAATCACTAGGGTATCTTTGCCTTTTAATTCGGGTTCTTGAGGAATCTCTTCTGGTTTATTCTTCCAGCCTCGGCCTTCATAGACGCATCCGTCCCCACCCAGTAAAAAACTTAAACAAAGTAAATGAAATGTAACACGTCTTTATTTGTCACAAGAGGTGAAGCTAGAACTGCAAAGCCCTCTCTACCACTTTACCTCAAGTAGTGGGTTATCACTGTATAAATATTGTACTTGTGAAAATATACGACCAATAGGCAGTAAAAGAGTATTTCTACCAAATAAAGAATTGAAATATTTAATTTAATATTGGAATTATCACCTATCAATATGAGAGAATATCTTTGAATCTTGTCTAATAAAGAACGATATGGTATTAATATTACTAATATTCCAAATACAGGAGCGTTAAGTGTTTAAAATGATTGAAGAGATTTTGATTACGAATACAGACTTGAAGTATTTGATTTTTATTTCAAGTTGAACTACCACCTTATTTATCTATTATTGATATTGTAACACTTCAAAAAATCTGTTGTATGTATAAAAGTAACAGTTAACATATCATTTTAGTTAAAAAAATAGTTCGTTTATAAATAAATTACTTGAAAGCTCTTTCATTACGTAATTGTTCTTTATGAAATGTATAACATACTCAATGTCGTTTCCCATATACATACATAATGTATTTGTTGAATCGTAAGACTTATCAACAATATTTATTAAACATTTCAATTACCTTCACAAAGATGTATATAAAGGGAGCTTTGAGATCTACCTGTATTATAAAAAAATGCTATTGTGCATGTGAGTTACTCTAACTAATAAAATTAATATAGTATTTTATTTTTGGTAGTTTAGAAGTAATAATAAAAATATATGAGAGAGCGAGAGAGAGGGAGGGAGAGAGAGGGAGGGAGAGAGAGGGAGGGAGAGAGAGGGAGGGAGAGAGAGGGAGGGAGAGAGAGCTACTTTTTAAAACCTAAGATTGATTACTTTAAGAGGACAGGAAAAACGACTTTACGCTGTTTCTATAGTCAAAGATGAATACTATTACTGAAGAATGTTGTATTCAAAAGTTATAAATTGTTGTTTTGCCTCACATACGTGATTCACCGTCCTTTTGTTTAATGCTGAGTCACTCTTGTTACGATACTGTTTTGTATCAAATGTCATCCTCTGACCCATTACGATAGTAATTGAGTAATTTCTTAAATATTTAAGATTTTGGATTTAAAAAAATAGACATTAAAATAGTACAGTTAGTCAATACAGTAGTCAGTCAGTAGTATTTCAAATCATGCACCGGCAAATTTTTGTAAGAACCTCTTACCTACTAAAAGGCATTTTCCTATAATAATTATTACGAATCAACTTCCAATGTGTTAATAAAACAGGAGTAAAATAGTAAAAACATTAAATGTTCTGGGATGTTTCACCTAAAACTTTCAAAAATGTAAATTTCAATTTATTTTAAACAATAATAACCATGTTTTTTTTTAACTAGGGCCAGTACGAGGAGTAGAATTTTGATATATAAAGTGTTTCCTAAATTATATTCATTTTACATTCCTCATTTACCACTAAGTAGCACAATCTTTTTTAAAAAAAGATAGAGATTAATAAAACAACTTTTGCAACTCACATTTACTTAGGATTACGTGCATTAATCCTTGTTTTATATAACCATGTATTCTGAAAATCTTATTAAATAAAACATCCATTTTTCCTTAGTAAAATATATCATATGTTAGGATTTACAAAGTCCTCTCTTACACAAAAAATTTTTCTATAACATGTTTGTGAAAATAAACTTACTTATAAGGGATATCTGCCAGCCCTTTTTCGTACATCGCTGTCTGCTGTATCTCTTTGATTATTTTAGCGCAGTTGGGTATAGTTGCTGACCCAGAGCTGCACTGGGAGGTGTTTGTGTAGGTGAAGAAAACTGTGTCCACTGGCAGCTTCAGCTTCCCCATCTTGCCTTCAGGAGGGGCTGCTCCCCAGTCATTTCTTGGCACCAGTTTTATATGTGTATCTACTGACATGATACTAGATTCTGCAAGAGAGAAAACGTTTGATCACTTTTCTGCACCTTCACAAAGTCGTTGTTAAGGTGGAAGGGAGATTCCCTTCCACCTTAACAAGATCCCCTTTGCAGATACTTTTTCTTTGTATATTTAAATGATAGATTATATCATAACTACCTATAGAGGGTGATCATTTCTTAGTTAGAGAATATATTAAAATATAAGTAGGTAATAATAACTTAAGTTCCATGGAACTCCATTCATTATAATTAAAACATTAAAAAGTATTTTTGAAACTATTAATATTCTTTATTATAATGAAGCAAATTATAATTTCTATTTTGACTTCACAAGCATATTTTAAATCCAACCCTATACAATAATATATTACATATTACCAATAATGATGTTTATTCATACTGCAACATTATAATTTATTTTTCCTATAAATAGAATTCCACCAAACAGTCTTATATTCAGCTCCTATATCAAAACTAGCTTCTATTTTGATAAAGTACGTAACTCATATATTAAAACATTTGTCTAGTTAGAAAAATTAAATACCATTCTAAAACATATTTAGCTGTTCGAAAATCTGCAAAGTCTCTGTTGATATTAAATTCCACTACAATCAGGAATTACAAATTAACTAGGATCTGTGTGTAAAAACAATCATATTAAACCTAATTTAATTTTTATCGAAAAATATTAAGAAAGAACATCAAACTAAGTAATAATAAGGAAATGAATTGTTGTTTTGTATGGTGAAAAAAGTATTGAAGATGAAATAAAGTATGCGAAATGTTACAAACTAAACGTTAACATCACAAATTTGACTCAAAATCACTGGAAACTTTTGTATCGAAATACTACGAGTAATTAATTAATAAAATGGATTCACAGGGATGTTATAATTTACAATATTTAATATATACTTTGACATATGAATAATAAAGTATGTACCAGTTATTCTATTACCAGTAAAAAGTAAAAAAGTTTGACTATTTACGTAACATTAGATTTTAGTACAGTTAAGTAACACAAGTTTAACGTAAAACATTTTGAAGTGGAATTTAACTGTCCTAACCTCTAGTTAATTACACTTTATAAAAGGCAATAATACTTCGATAGTTAACCTACTGATAAAACTGTTAAATTTAACACTCGCCCAATAAATATAATAATAGTAATAATATTTATCGATATTTCTTAAACTTACATTTATTTACTAAACCACAATATTAAATTTCAAATGTACGTTTTGAATCCTCTAAACCACTTCATTTCAGAAGGTAACGTCATTTCCACTTATCTGTAATTTAATTCTTTAAATATCAACAATATTTTACAATTAGCATTTATAAAAGAAATATTTAAATGGTAAGATTTAACAGTTCCCTCAACGACCACTTCTTTAAATCAAAATAGTTCATTTCATATTCAGATAGTGTTTAAGATTAGATAATCAATATATTATTATTTATAAGATAGTTGATTCATATTATATCTGTGATTACTAAAATAGATTTGAAAAAAAAAAAACATAGCAACTTATAAATAGTCATTAAATAATCAAAGTCATTAATATGTCTAACACAATTAAAAACTGACATAATTAATTTGTGTTAAAGTGTAAAACAATGAATGTTGTTTTTTTTTCTTAAATTTAATACGTGCAATCGTCAACTGTTAAAAGAATAAATAAAAGATATTTATTGGAACATTTGGTATTTTTTTGTGTTAAATTACCAACTAAAACGTTTTTAAAACAAAAATTTAGTGTAGGTTTGTAACAAATAACAAATGTATCCATCTCACCTGTTGTAATCTATTAAAATCTTTATAAATTTTCTAATGGCCCCTTAATAGCAAAAATCCTTAAATTGTAATGTGTAATACCTTATTTAATATAAAGTGATAAATCAACACCGTTTTAATAATGGCTACCATTTTACATTTCAAACAATCACTAAACAAATAAATTTTACAAACTATGAGTGTAAAACGGTATTGTTTTGTGTGTAGAATTTTTAATAATATTGAAAATCTAGTAGAAATATTAGAAACTACGTAAATACTATTAAAAACAGGAATTATTGTGTTAATCTGGGTTTTAGAAACCCCTTTAGACACCACACATTGTGACATACAGTAATGGAATAAATAAATGATAGAAGCCCTTTAGAATATTGATTATGATAACATTATTAACACTGATATTACATAATCAATCTGTAAGCAGTAGAAGTCTGTATGCAATCATAGTAACGTTGAAGAAATGCAGCTTTCTTATTTTAAAATTGTCTTTGGTGGGATTTGCAGTGTTTTATTACAACTCGATCTTCATGAAATAAAGAACTTCTGAAGATTAAAAAAATAGGTAATGGTTCTATTAGCTTCTGTCAGATTTTATTTTTAACTTAATGACTGCGAATAATGTTGAAGCAGAAAAAAATTTGTTTCTATGCATGGAAAGAATTAACTTTTTTGTTGTGTTTACTCTGTAATTAAAGTTTTTAATATGTGTATCAACTTACAGACCAATTTCAGACTGTTTATTCATAAAGTGGGAACAGCAAAATCTTTAATTTGGTTAAAATATTGATAGTTTATTTATATAAGATCTTGTTAGTTTGTCTAAGCAGAACCCACTGAGATAATTGAGTTGGGTTCAATAAAGGTTTTCGTTCTTGAAACAAATATTTTTAATCTTCATTTGACGTTTCATGTCTAAACAGTTTCGAAATGTTATGTTTATCGATAATTAATGTGTTGATGGTTCTAAAATCTGGCTTTGCGAAGAGCCTTTATGTCTAAATACAGTACAGTACACCTTGGTACTTTTATGTCTAAATACAGTACAGTACACCTTGGTACCTTTATGTCTAAATACAGTACAGTACACCTTGGTACCTTTATGTCTAAATACAGTACAGTACACCTTGGTACCTTTATGTCTAAATACAGTACAGTACACCTTGGTACCTTTATGTCTAAATACAGTACAGTACACCTTGGTACCTTTATGTCTAAATACAGTACAGTACACCTTGGTACCTTTATGTCTAAATACAGTACAGTACACCTTGGTACCTTTATGTCTAAATACAGTACAGTACACCTTGGTACCTTTATGTCTAAATACAGTACAGTACACCTTGGTACCTTTATGTCTAAATACAGTACAGTACACCTTGGTACTTTCCTGTTCCCTGTTCAATGGTTCTGTGATGCTCCCTTTTATGTCAATATATTACTCAAACTGTTATGTCACATTGTCCGTATACACATAATATGTCCACATTGTTAAAAACTATTCTTTGTTCCTCTAAGCAAACTCAAACTATATAAAACTCTTGATATTATATGTATATATATTCCGAATAAGTATAGACTTTTTCCACAAAAAATTACTTTGTCTTCCTTTACTTAAACCTAATTTGAGATTTTCTTACATTTAAAATAACAATCTTAAATAGTATTCTAAAGGAATATTTTAGCCTAAGTGATTTTAATTATTTTTGTAATATTAAAAAAACTTAAAATCCAAACGATTTTCTATAAATGTTATGTTATTTTCTTTAAATAATGACTAATTTTGTAATTAAAAACATTTCACACGTACATTGGTAACTATGGAGAAAGTATGTACCAACTGTAAAAATCCATATTATTTTAACCTAAGATTTTATGTTTGTAATGCCGATGCTTTTAAACGTTTAATTTCTAGCCTTCCTTCGAATCTATTAAAATTTAGTTTGATTCTCCTTTAATATAACTTTGGTTAAAATAAATACTGTTAAAAATATTACTATGGACGTTGCTGTCATTGATGGCCACGTTGTTTCCATTATCATAACACAGGGATGAACAGTTACCACAAAGATGCATCATTACTTTCTCTCTACACATACCACAGTGATATGTCATTACTTTCTCTGTGCTGATGCCACAAAGAAATAGTATTACTTTCTTTCTACACATACCACAAAGATGTAACAGTACTTTCTCTGTTCAGAGACCATATATGTAAAAGCTACTTTTTCTATTCAGATGCCAACAAACCTGTTTGTCATATTTTTGAATGATTTACTGTCTTTAAACCTAAACTCTAAAGTTTTTGCTTTTGCAGATGACAGTAGTTTAGTATGTTCTGCTAATAATTTTGAAATTTTAGAAAGCAAAATAAATAAAGATTTATTAAAAATTTCAAACTGGATTAATAAAAATAGACTTTTAATAAATACAAAGAAATCTAGCTCAATTATCTTTTCATACAAACCATCAACAGTGAGTAAATATAAAAACGAATTAAATATCAAATGCCACTCTCATGCTTGCATCTATGAGTGTACTTGTGTAAAAATAGATTTTAGTGAAAAAGTTAAATATTTAGGTATATTCATTGATTCTGATTTGAGGTGGCACTCTCATTTGGAATTTCTTGTAACAAAATTACGAAAAATCAACTATAGTCTCTACCATATGAGAGGTTTTTTGTACCCCCTTGATTTACGTACATTGTACTTATCTTGGTTTGAATCCACCCTGAGGTATGGAATTGTACACTGGGGAGGTACTTTCAAAGATATTTTAAAACCACTAATTATAGTACAGAAACATGCCATTCGTACAGTTTGTAGCGTGGGAAAGTTTCATCCCTCTGCTGAACTTTTTAACTTTCTTAATGTCATGAATTTCAACCGTATTTACACATATTCAATTTTAATGTTTGTCAAAAAATATAGTTCAATTTTTAATCATGTAAACGTTATTAAGTACACTAGGCATGTCAGTAATAAAATGTTGATTTTTCCTCTGTACAAAAAAGAAACTAGTAGAAACCAATGTTATTTTAAATGCACTTTAATGTTTAATAAATTTTTAAAAAATCTTAATATTAATGAAAAACTTTCTAATTACAAGACAAACTTAAAAAAATTACTTCAAACAATAGATTAGAAACCTTGTATATGCTTATTGAATCTTATAGTATTAATACATTGTTAGTATATTTATGGCATATGTTTAAATGTGTAATGTATATATTATGTTTCATGTTTTAGTTTAAAATAATTAACAGTGTTGTGTTTCCTTTATATTTTTGATGTAGAAATAGTGAAGTAAGACTGCTAGAAGACTAAGTTTAATTTTAAATGTATTCTTCAATTTCATTTTAGCCGAGCGTGCCTTGTGCACATGGCAAACTGTTTTATAAAAAACTTATTATGTGAATAAAGATTTTCTTATTCTTATTCTTATTCTTATGCCACAAGGAATAAATAATACTTTCTCTTTGCACATAACACAAGGATCTAACAATACTCTTTCTGTGCAGATGCCACATAGAGGTAACATTAATTTCCTATGTGCAGACACCACAGAGATATAATATTAACTCTTTATAGTTTCTGCTAGGAAAAAGTAGTATAACTTCTCTGTGCATTTGCACAGAGAAGGTAAAATTGTCCCCTTGAGGCATATGGACGGAAAAAGTAGGGTTACATCTTTGTTGATAGCAAACATAACTGGGATATAAGTGACAATTCGGCTACTAATATATCAATAATTATTTAAGAACCTGGAAGCTAAAGCCAATGAAAAAAAAAAAAAAAACAGAGGAAACTTGCATTCACCTGAGTAATATACTAGCTAATCAAAAACTGAACATCTTTCTCGGTGGTGTTAGGCTGAAAAATAATGAGCAGCTTCAGTTCTTTGAAGTCAGATTAGATCGATAGATCTGTTACAAACCTACGAGTTCAACAGCAGCTAAAGTGGAAACCAGAACTAATATTTTACAGCAACTAGCTAGATTATCGTGAGGAGTCATCGAACAAGTTCTGCGTACTATAACTTTGTCCTTGGTTTACTACACAGCTGAATATTGTACTCCCATGTAGTTAAAAGTGCACAAGTTTGAGAGGTTTGTATATTTTTATTTAGTATTTAGGGTTGTCGGCACTGATGGCGCAGTGCTGTAACCCAGCTACATGGGGACAAAGTGTTTGGGAGATTGTAGGCGATAGGTTGGATGCTCGGTTCTCTTAATATCAACATGGCGTCCGCTTGATGGTTGCTATCGGTGTGGAAACCACTAGAGATGTCTGGGGTGTCCATGTTGGGTGGCAATCACTGTGCGGATGTTGTTTGGGCGAGATAACTGAGTATCAGGCTTGTCAATTAGCTGAAAATCAGACCAGCACTACGTGGTTCGGATTCCACGTAAAGCTGTAGGTCCCTTAGTTGGCCTGGCTGTTGGGCTATTAATAAATTGCCCTTTCTGAGGAACAGTTCAACTCAGTTAGTAACCAGACTACACTCATCCTAGACTCATATAACCATTCATATTCGCCTTAAAATACCAACAACGTTGTGTCGGCGTCTCATATGTAATAATAATAAATAGGGTGATGAGGGCTCCCTCATTGCAACCATGACTTCCACTTCTATGCAACATATGTCCTACGGATATAAGATGCAAAAAGGCACTTCTCAGAACGTTCAAACAGAGTCTATCAATTCGGAGTCTCCCCATTTTGCAAAATATCCCTCAACATGCAGGACTAATTAAATCTTAGGACCTATTTGACTAGATTATAAGTTAGTTTCATATGAACTTTCATCAAAGACCAACTGGGACTGCACTTGGGGGTATTTGACAGTCTCCAGACTCTGGTATCAGACCTTATGACTGAAATCGGTGGAATGAGCCTTCCTCCTAAGGAATGGTCTATGTTGAATCGCTTTCGTACGAGTGTGGAAGGATGAAACTACTAGAAACATAAGAAGGGTATGGGAAACGGAGTATGGGGAACATTCGCACACTATCCGTCATGGGATTACGGAGTCGAAGTTCAAAGTATGGATCTCATAGTTAATGATTGCCCTTTGCGTACTTTCCAGGGAGGATTAGCTGGTCTTCATTCAGTCGGAGAAACAGTGGTTTAATGATTACGAAACCAGGATTTAGCACTCTGGCGGGATATCAATAATTAAAACTAAGACACAATTACTTTGTACCGTGGCATTAATTTTATTTAAATATTGTTTATTGGTCTCATGTTTTACAGTTTTTATTAGTTTAGTTGCTGGCTTTGAAATCCATACGATGTAGATAATACATGTACGTGGTATCTTCACAGATAAAGTAATGTTTTAAACTACACTATTACGCTTTATTCTTACGCTAAATAGAGATGCTTCTATTCGAGGCTTCTCTATTTAGATATTGTAGTAAATTAATGAACTCGAGTGAGGAAGGATCGGATGATTAATAATGAGCAAGCCCAAGATCGATTTGCTAAAATAATTTCAATTTAAACATAATTAAAGCAACAGTTATTATCTTCAATTTACAGTTCTTATACTCAATATAAAAAACACATTTAAAAAAATTCAAATTATTACTTGTCAAAAAATTTACATAATTTGAAATAGGGATTTTGAGAGGGAAAACTTGACGTTCATGTAAATTTTGAAAATATCTTATTCAAATAATAATATACTTATTAATTAGGAAATAAATAATTTCAGTCGCAATAAAAGATCTTCCTTAAAATAATGAATACTTATATGAAAGCCCATGCTAGCCCGAGCTGTTGATGTGCACTTTCCGATTACGCACTTCAAAAACACTTCCTCCGTTTTCGCCCAATCGACTTGGTCACTTGTTCTGTGCAGATGACACATAGAAGTATCATTACTTTCTCTGTGCAGATTCCACACATATAATTACTTTCTCTGTGCAGATGCCACACATATCATTTATTTATTTATTCATTAGACGCCAATCGTCAAGATATGGGCGAATATGGATTTCGAATGAGTGTGATGAGTGTATATATGAGCGAATGTAGTCATTGTTACAAACTAAGGCTGACTATTCCTTAGAAAGTGTCATTAATTAATAGCCCAATGACAAATGAACAGCCGGTGGTTATCAGCTGATCCTTCTCAAAATGTATTAACTCTGATTGGGATCGAACTGAGAACCTTTAGCACATGAAGCTGGGATTGAACCAACTACGCTACCGACCAATTATCATTACTTTATCTGTGCAGATACCACACATATCATTACTTTCTCTGTGTAGATGCCACACATATCATTACTTTCTCTGTGTAGATGCCACACATATCATTACTTTCTCTGTGCAGATGCCACACATATCATTACTTTCTCTGTGTAGATGCCACACATATCATTACTTTCTCTGTGCAGATGCCACACATACCATTACTTTCTCTGTGTAGATGCCATACATATCATTACTTTCTCTGTGTAGATGCCATGGTCCTTCAGATCGTGCCGAGGGAAGAGTGGGCTGAAGAACCTCCCAAGGAAATCTACCGTGTTGACTCCCCCGTGGCCAATGTTTTCTCTTCCTACACGTACACACAGATGTGTACAACGTCTGATAAGTGCAAATGGATTGTACAGTTGCTCCATAGACGGCACCTAATGTCAAATAAAAGTGATATAAAATACAGGTGAGATATTTACTAAATTGTATAGTTGTGTATATAATTGTTTCAATATTATTAATTTAATTTCAATTAACAAAGTCAGTTGTTAAATAATTGGGGAGGGGGATTATAATGGGGAATGAGAGTAGTTTCGTCGTTTTTTTTTTTTTTTTTTTTTTTTTGTAAATGGGGGGGACGGTGAAAGGGTAGATAATTTAGGGATAATTCACAGGAGTTTATGAAAGCTAACGATAATTTTAATAACACAAAAGGTAAATACTTTAAAATATCAGTAGGGTTCCTTTGTACATTTATGGGGTTTTAACAATTTGGTCTACTATCAGCATGAAAATCATATCCTTTTTAAATAATTGGAAGAATGGTAGGCTTAGAAATTAGGCTTAAGCAGTAAGTGTCATAACTAGAATCTATACATTTGGGTGATAACCGCGTCAAGGTGCTACGTACGTTATTTACAAAGTAACCAGACGTTTCGCCCATACTCTGTGCTATCCTGAGAGAATGCCACTGAGGATGCCACATCACAGTATGGGCGAAACGTCTGGTTACTTTGTAAATAATGTACCTAGCAACTTGCCGTGGTTGTCACCAGAAAATATAGATTCTAGTAATGGTGGGCTGATATATTACGTCTATAACGTTCAAGTTTATTTAGTGAGTACAGAAAGATGAGACGCAATTCAAGAAACATTATATTAGATATCAGTCGTTAGCATGTATTAGTGAAAGTTTGTACTAATATGCCTATAATTTGTTTAGCATTGTAAAAAAGCTATAGTTAGTTATATACGTTTTAGAGATTATATAGATAAGACATATTTCCTGTGTTTATGCATTTTACAAATTAATTAAAATCTTTAATACGCTGACATTTAAATGTTAAAAAAAGCAATCGAGAATGTACCTTGACCTGATACATATCTGTCTATGGTTACAGAATATAGGTAGATAAGGCAAATGCAAGTGTTTACATAATTTTTATATACACCCACTATACTTAAGTACTGTAACATATCAAAAGATGATTATGTACTTCCTTTATTTGATATTATATAGACATTACGTTTTGTAATAATATCTATGAAACATTTATATTTTTATCCTCAGGTTTTTTACTTTATATATTATATTTAGGTCTTTTTTTTTACTCTCCAAAGGCTAAATCAAGTAATTTTGCCCCTTCCAGTACATTTATTCTAAATCTTCGTTCAATAAAGTGAAATTGTTGTAATGCTTCTTAAGAATACTTGCAATTTATAGATTTGCATTTTGAAATAATTTAAATTACTAATGATAAGACTTAGTTCAACAGAAATAGTATGAACAAGAAGTAGGCAGATTTCTTTGAATACACATTTCAATTATTGAAAAAACTGTAAGGCGATTCATGGTAACTGGACATGATGGTAGAGACAGTTAGAACAAATCAATTAAAGGATCACATGATCAATGTCTAACTATCAGCATTCTTAGGAAGAGAAAGACTAGTCCTACTCAGCTGCAGGGCCTCAACAAGCGGTACCGAGCAACGATATCGATGTGCTGCTTCTTGCGAAGACATCTCTTTATAAACTATCCTTAACGTGTTTGAGATCAGGAATTCTTTGTAGACTTCCTACGTAGTTTTAACAAACTTTATAAAGGAATTCTACACCCCTGAAAATTAAAAGTAATACATAGATTGAATTGAATCAACAGCACAGAACTTAGATGTCTCACGCACCCCATGGTCCTTTGAGAGCGGAAGCACATAAATTTTCTTCCGGCTATTCTGTCGGATCTGGTGGCGCAGTGCTGTAACCCAGCTACTTGGAGACAAAGTGTTGAAGAGATTGTAGGTGAGTTCTATGCTCAGTCCTCTTAAAACCGTCACAGCTTCCGCTCAATAGTTGCCATCGACATGGACACTACTCGAGACATCTGGGGTGACCATGTTGGATGGTAGTCAAGGTTTAGATGTTGTGTTAGGGAGAACACTAAATGTCAGCCTTGTAAGTTAGCGTTAGCTGAAAATCAGACTAACACTTCGTGGTTCAGATTCCATGTAAACCTGTAGTTCCTTTAGTTGCCCTGGCTATTGGGTTATTAATAAATAACTCTTTATGAGGAACAGTCGACATTAATTAGTAACAATAACTACACATCTTCACCCATCACACTTATTCACACCTCATATTCGCCCATATCTTAATGATCGGTTGAATAATGAATAATAAATGAATAACGAATAAAACCTGAGATGAGAACGACTAGCAAAAGGTTTACTCTGAAATAAGACAAAAGTCCATATATCAAGTTAAAAAAACGCCAGAGTATTTGGAGAATGATTTGCCATGGTCAGATTCTTTCTCAAATATCTTTTGATGGTCGCCCATTAACTGAGCGAAGATTACCTTAATTGAGTGAAAGCCCTGGAAGGGCCCCCAAAAACGTGCCTTAACTGAGCGAAGTCCAGTCCAGGTATATGCGAGTTGTCGGGACAAGGAATGTTCTTGTTTATGTAGCATCATATCCCACCCGCATACCAGAGGCGGTCAACCACCTGGCTCCGGCACGCGCTACCCCGTTACCTAACCTAACCTAACCTAACCTAACAAAAACTTTTTTTGGGGAATTTTATTTTGTATATTTGTGTAAGATTCTATTATGTTTAAAAGTGGAATATACTATGTGAATGTTCATAGTCAAAGAGGGCCGCCGGTTTGCTCAGTTAAGGCACGTCTTTGGGGGCTTCCTGGAGTGCTTCGCTCAGTTCAGGCACCCAGGCTACTTGACTCAGGTCACTTCGCTCAGTTAAGGCCCGACCCTTTTGATGGAGGCTCAGGGAATATCTGGGATGGTATTGTATATCTCTTTTTGTGGAAAAACATCTTGAAAACATCTGATCCTACTCAATCCATGTATTGGTTTATTGGTTTCAATTTCAGCCTAAGGTATAAAATGCTCGTTGACACAGCGTGTCAGGGCTAAGACTACTTTAGTCAAGTTTGTAAAAGGACTTAAGAGGTCCACCAAGAAGTCATGATATCAAACCCATCAAACACGTTTGGGACAACTTATATAGAGATTTTATTGCAAAAAGCAACACTCAAAGATCATTGCCATATTACAAACGTAATATTTTTAGAACTTGTGGAAATACTATAAGGTTACCCTTGTAATAAGAAAGTATCTAAGTGTAAAATCCCATCAGTGAAATCTGGAGATTCAGGCGAGCCGGTGGCCTAAGGGTTTTGGAAGTTTGGATTTTTATCCTGGGCTAGATAACACACGTTTGATTCGGCATAGACTGCAAGTATACATCAGTAATGTCCACCTTGTAATTTATTGGTTCTTCGCCTTTATCTGAGTGGAAATTCCCCACACAAGTCAATAGTCTATGGTGAACGGACAGAGTAAGATCAAAAAGGATATTGTCTTCTCCTTAAAAAACATTTATGACGAATTTAAAAGTAAGAGGAAACACTAGTTAATGTAAAAGCAACGCTTTACCTAAAACGATTATGAAATTTATTTTTCTGTTTTTAAAACATAATTAAAAATAAATTGACTTACATTTTTAGTCCCATAATGAAAAATTATAGTCAGCATTTTAAGAATAAAATACTTACTCCTCGTAATATTTATTATTATAATTTTGTTTGTTATTATATTATTATAATTATAAATAACCTTCCCAGCTCAGATATAAAAAGTGCATACTTAAATATCCATGTTACATTTGTAGAGATTGTATACATTTATTTATTTTAATGTACTGTTCTCAAATTAGTGATACTATTTTGTTTATAGAACGAATGCGGTTGACCCGAATGACAATAGTTTTCATTATTGTTTTCTAGCTTTCTGATTGGTGGGGATGCCAAGGTGTATGAAGGAAGGGGGTGGACCGTTCAACCAAACCTTCCTTTCGGATACTACGAGCTCAATAGAAATAGCATTTACGTTGGTTTGATAGGCACATTTAAACGTAAGTGCTACGTTCTGGGTTTGTGATATTAGGTGCATTGTTAAAGTGTGGGTTTTAACCTTTTATGTTGTTATAGAATATCTGTAGTCTGGTTTTGACCTTCTAATGTATACATTATAAATAATCTAAATCTTCGTGTTGTCGTATTATTATACCTTACATTTAGTAATTAACACAGTTTAAATATTGTTTAACGTATAAGTTACAATATTTAGATATAAATAGGCTGTTTCAGGTTAATTTTATGTTAATATTGAGGCCGTAGTTTGATGAAAATATTTGGTTACTTTATAAATTTAAATTCACAAATCACTGGGGAATGTTAAATTCATTTTACGACTTGAGGTAAAAAAATTATATATATCTAAAAAAATTATACTTAACGAATTAGTTGTTATACTGAAGAATTTTCAGAATTTTTTAAACTGAAATTAGAATGTAATAAGCATGTTTTCATGTATTTATGACAAGATTTACAAATTAAAAAGATCAAATTAATTTATTTTTTTTAATTTTTATATTTGGTCTTTTATTTAGGATTTTCCGTCCATAATTTAACTGACCATGAATTAATCAAAGTATCTACTATTGTCCCAATAATATTATTCCTGCAATGCATTTAATTTTTTAAAACAGTTGTGCAAACTTTTAAATTGTTCTACATTATCTCAGCATTATTTAATTTTAAATTGAAAAGTGTACGCCTTTTAGTAACAGCTTGACATATTAGACAAGGTTTGTTGGCAAATCTGTCATACATTTTTAAGAAACCACACAAGAGTTTTCAACTTAGTACAAACCAAGACTTTCTTGTATGGGTGCGTGTATTTTGTTTTGTTCCCAAAATTATCGGGTACCCTGGAAAGTATGATTCTGCCACGGATATACGTTGCATAGGTCCTTTTTAAGTGTGACTTGGATGTACAACCTGTCTTTTTCAAGCCCAGCGCTGCGCGTGTATGTGAATACAAAACTGGTTAAATTTTATTTATACCATTAACCTGGTTATGAACGAAATTCAGATATGTGTTTTTTAAGAAAAAACATTAGTTTCTTATTAATACTAGATTGAAAACTAAAAAAAAATAAAGATCATCTTATTTCACCCGGTGAACTTAGGGAAAATAGCCCTCTATAACACTTAACCTTGGGCACAACGGCTTTACGTGACTTCCGAACCACGGGAGTCGTAGGTAAACAACTGTAAAAGGTCACATCGGGAATAGAACCCGGATAAGATGAGTGGCAAGCCACCACCTTGGCCCCTTAAGAGTGTGTGATCAAAAACTATTTTTGAAAATTGTTTGAGTACAATTGTTAGTATACATGTAAGTAATAAATGTGTTACGAGAAAAATTCTGAAACATTTCTTTATGGAGATATTTTTTTAGATTTTGGCTGCCCAAAGTGTCAAATTTGGCCTTTTTGGTTCCATAACTCATGAACAAACCGTGTGATATAATTTATTAACATTTTGTGAATATAGTGTACAAAAGGTACTAATCAACTTAGTATATAATAAAAATCAAAAAAGTAAAATATTTTTTAAGTATTACCAATTATTTGTCTATAATTAAAATTTTTTTCAAATTTTGAGTTGAAATTTGTACAGTCATCTTTGGCTAAAAAAAGTGGATTAATAATAAAAATTGGGTGTGCGTCGGACCACACGGTGGAAGTTATACTTCTTTGGCCATTCTCATACACCCACTCACGCACACAAACAGACAGGATATATAAATGAAATATAAGACATTTTTCAATATTATTCAATATATTTATCTTCAATATATTATACGTGACTTCATTATTATATTATACACCTATATTATCATTATCAGTAATTTCTTCGATTAAATTTCTTCGATTAACAATCGATTAATCGATAGTTCTTAAAAATTTGTTCTTACTTTTCAGCGTGACGTGGTTTCTCGACCAACATCCCATCCCAAAGTGTCTAACGGGCGCAAAGAAGTATAACTTCAATAATACATACAAAATTAATTCCTAGAGTTTACTATAAATGTGGGAGTTAGGTCCATCTGTCGAATTTGCGTTGTGGGGATGGCGGGGACTATGAGGGGATATGGGAGGGGAATATATTGCTTGTTGGTTAGTGAATCAGGATCTCTACTACTCTTAGCAGCAGTTGCGATAAACACTAGAACAAAATTCCTTAGAGTGCTAAACTGGGTGACCGGACGAACACCCTTAACTCCGACTACGTATTTTGGGAAGGCTTTGATAGAATAGGTAGATATAGGTATTTCATTATTTCCATTAGTTAATTTTTTATGTACTGATACACTCTAGTTATTCACATTTTTCTGTATAACAATGACACAATAGAAAAATTAAATAGTTAGTATACTGGGCAAAGAAGATCATAACATTTTTAAATACATTTATAATTACCAGAAATGTGGAAATGATCTAGACATATTGTCTTTAGATTTGTTAAAAGTGTAGTGAATATCAATATACGTATTTCGTAAACACATGTTTATTAAAATTATCCATAATTGTATATTAAACACATGACTGGGATTATTTTGTCTAGACGGCTCTTCCTGACTGGTTCTGATTATAAGGAGCAACAACATAGGGCCTATATATAATAATACCAGTGCCTGCGTTATCACCGTCCCTAACCTCAAATTTATACACAACCACAGTATATTTTTAATTCTCTTTGTATTTCTTCTAATTTTTATCATTCCTAAAAGAGGCTTAGAATGTTCAAACAGTTTTTTTTTTTTTTCATATGAAGATTCATATCAGTTCAAATAATATTGTTTTAATTAGAATTTTGACATTTTAAATAACAATTTTAAGTTTGTAATTTTTATTAATTTCAATAATTATTTTCCAACTACAACCAAACAAGATTAGATTTGTATAGTTCAGATAAAAAGAGAAAGGAAATTCAATGCCAAGTAAGCAACAGATTCAGTTAAGTGTTTCAGGGAAAGTAGTTTTGTAACAAATTTAAATTAGTTAAGCTCATAACATGGTTAGAACACTGACTATGATAAAACTAATAATTCTGTGAGAACTATTTATTCTTCTGAAAATGAATCCTTCCACCATTATTTAAGTTTTAATTAAAATTTGTTATTACTTCCATAAAACTTATCTCAATTTTTTCGTTTCAGACTTTGATGTCCCAAACTACATGAAAGTGTGCCTTCAGGAACTAGTGGATTATGGATTAAAGAACAATTACATAATACCAAATTACTACTTCGAAAAAATGCTAAATAACAATAACATGGTAAACTAAATAACTGACTGTCACAACGTCTCAGTGGCGTGTTTTTTTATTAATCTTCAACAAAGGATAAAATCGAAGAAAGTTGTTTGGACTCTTCCTTACATAATAAATCATGAATTCATTTTTTAAGTATTATGAAATTTGTTTCGTAATATAAGAGTGGTTGCAAGGTATTTTTTAGCATGTAATTTGTTTTTGTTTCAAAATAGCCATGAATGAATGTAAGCTTTTTCAATATCTTTTGTCAACAAAGCTGACTTCCCAAATATTTATATTAAAAGTACTAGTAGAAAACTTAATTTATGTGACAGTTCATTTCATAGTTTTTATTACAAGATTTTCAGTTTGTTTCTATTTATTTTGTTTCTAATAATTTATACATTCGATTTTTATAGCAAAATCTAAAAAAAAAAAAAAAACTTATTTCTTGTTCCTTTCAAACATCTAAACGTAAACTAATTCGTTTTCAAGTAAACAAGCACCATACTAAGAATGGCATCAAACATTTAATAGTGTTTAAAGTGGTATGGTTAATTTTTCAATTACTTAGAAAACTAAATTTATTATGATACATTTAAATAATAATAGGATAAATGGTGATCTTAAAAGTTAGGTAATTACATTTCTTTTTGTAAAATTTACATAAGCTGCTTGACACATTTTCAACAATGATTCAAGATATAATATAGTTCTTGTTCACTAAGCCATTCCATTTTATGTCAATTTTACATTGGAAAATCAACGTATATTAAGGAAATATACAGAAATATTTATATTCTAGAAAAAAGCTATTCTCAGTAATATTTATAGAAATTGTACCTAAACATTTAAATATTAGTTTGTACAGAGTTAACTATAAATAGGACAGTTTATCCATTATAAGTTTTTTTAAATTGTTGAAGAGGTCCTCTTAGATCGTGAGATGGAGCATAATTTATGCTCCTGAATTAAAATCAATAAAACACATGTTGATCATCAAGCACAGCAAAGTCGGTACCAATAAACGTAGAAAGCTCTGATCTATACATTTAAGACAAAAAAAAAATGTTAATGTAATTTTATAAACGTAGGAAATATAATTAAAACGTGCAAAGAGAAACTCCCGCATGGCAGAGGTCTGAAGGGAGTAAAATTGCCGATGTTTATCGAATGACTGAAGAACAACCAGGAGACAAAATAAGTTGTACAACATATCTGTACGTAGGAAATGAAATACTTTATCTAACAAAACGAATTGTATTATTTTAACAGCATTTGGTATTCAAAAAAACATGTTTTAGTGTACCCTTGTTGAGTGTTTCCCTCAAATGAGTCAAGGCATAATTTATGCCTTTGATAAATGTTTAGCTAGTGAGTTATTTATTAAGATATAAACAACCAAACATTAGCCAGAAATATAGAGAGTTGATACGTCGATTGGTGTCATTTTGATCGATTTCCGTGCAGTAGGTTGGCAATAGTCACGTGACAAGTTTTCTGTTCGTCGAGAACAATGAGAACCCGGCAACGTCAGTCAGGCGTCTAGGTCATTGTGTCTTAGTGCGTGTAGAATTTTACTTGTCAGTGTTTTATCAGCTGTAATCGTTATAAATATTGTGTTATAGTGGTTTACAGTGTAAAAAATATCAGTAATACTAAACGTTATGTTAATTAGTTTTTATCTTTGTTTATTATAATTGCACATAGGCTAATGATAATCATTATTATAAAAACAACAGTCCAGTATATAAAGAATACTCAAATTTATCAATATCAAAGGATCCTGGGATGCAGAACTAAGAGTCAGTCAAATATTTCATTTTATATTGTATGCCTAGTTGTAAGTATATTTCAGTGTTTATTTGACAGCTATTTATTTATTTAAGTACTAGCCTAAACATTTATTTTTTATCCGATTCGAGCTAACAAAGTATTCACAGATAGGGTATTGGTGTAGCATAATCATAAAAAATAATAATAGTAAAAATATAGTTTGTATTAATTCTGTTCAATGTAAATAATTTGTTTATTTTAGTAATGCGACACAATATGACAACATGTTATTATGTAGTGCTTAATCCTAATTTATGGCACTAAGGCAATACATTTTTTATATTTATATTTAGAAATATATGTTCTAACAAATGTAACTTTCATATAAATTCCCAAATAATACTTTATATTTTTATAATGTTTACAATTCACTATTTTTCAAGTGCCGTTTACACAATCTGCGCACGGTCACTATCATGTTATAAGTTTTATACTTATTGGAATATTTTCATATATTTTACATTTTCTTGTAGGTAATAGATTGTACTAATTAAAGTACATGTGGCAAACAATTTTACAAAACTATATACCCCCTATCTTTGGATTGTTTGTAATTTTTTACAGACATTTTTCTTTTCCATCGTAAAATTTTTATTTACCCCAACAAACAAAAAATATAAAACTTTGTTTATTGGTTCAATATGACTATTTTTCCTAAGCAACGTTTTATTGTCTGTTCAATAGTGATTTTTTAAAATTTGTTTTTAGTATTATTTCAATACCTATATGATCATACACTGTGACTTTTGCACATTTTTTTATTTTTGTGTTTTATGAAAAAAATTCCCAAAAAAAGTAGTAGTTTTTCTAAAATTTAATAACACATAGTATAGTGCACTAAATAATAAACAATTTTGATATCTTGGAATTATTTACAAAAAATGTTTAGTGTCCTAAGGAGGGTTATAAGTTATAGTTTACGTAAAATGTTTCAAATTGTTTTCAATATTTTCTTGACAATAATTATTTACTAAATTTGTTTGTAGGTTTTGATGGTAGTATGTGAATATACTGTTATTTATAAGAAAGATAAAATTTACATTTGGATCATATTTAGTTTTTTTTATGATTTTTACAATAAAAGTTTGGGAATTGCCGATAAAAGGACCTAGCAGTTGGGAGCACATAATGGTTCACCCGTTGCGCACTATACTAGGGTTAACCTCATTTGTCCTTTCAGAATAATAACAATGCAGTATATTCTAAAAAAAGTCGGTTTTTGACAGATTCTATGTTGGCTGCCTATGCATGTGATTATGAATTTGACTTTACTAACTGACTCTGGCAAGTTATATTTGTCTTATTTCCGAAGTAACGTTTAGCGAGTCACATTCTACCACCGATGGATGACGTTTAAGAGACTTGTCCATTGTTGACAGTTACGCAGGAGATAGATTTCCCATCTAATTCTAAACTTTACTCTCTATTTAAAAATTGTTTCGGACAACTATTATGGTCCCACCATGTAAATGTTATGCAGTTAAACCAGCAGTAATGGCAGACCTCATTAAACAAATTACTAGTACAGCAATTCTTATTAATAACACGAGAAATTAATTTGTTGGTATTATAATGGAGGGTATTAGTCTAAAGGCACAACATAGCAACTAGTATTTCAATTACAATCAAACGTAATCAAAATCTAAGATAACAGAATATTTAACTTTTACTACACATTTACTTTTAAAAGATCAAATTGAAGCAATTGCGTATATTCTACATGAAAAACCTTGAGAATTATTTTCCGAGTGGTCTAAAACGTCAGGTTTTTGATCCTGAGGTTGAAGATAGCATAGGTTTGAATTCTAGTCTTGAATGGATTTTTTATCAGTAATTATAATTTTGTTGTTCACTGGTTGTTCTCACCCTAACTCAATCTGAATATATTCCCTGTTACAATTAATCCTTGGGAATGAACACAGAAGTGTCCAAAAAAGAAGATTGCATGAACTTAATTTCTTTTAAAAATGAATTGAAGGAAGGGAATATTACTGAAAACTAAATGTGTATTTGTTCACAAATTTTAGTGCGTACAACATTTTTCTAATTTAATTAAACTTATAAGTAAACAGTAACTTCACTATGATGAATATATTAAGCCGACAGAATATTATTTTGGTAAGAAAATTGGTAGAAACTAGCAATTACTATGTAATTCACTACAAGAACGATAAAAATTGTATATGAAGTATATAATTGTGATTAGACACCTTGTATATGTAATAACGGTGAATTTGTACTGTAATAAACGTTAATATAGCCAATCGTTATATTTTATAAGAAACTAAATCCCTTACAAATACTGCATTAAAAAATATGAAAAATAGAACTTCAGCTAAGATTGTAGTATATTTTAATGAAAAATTACCATAACGTATGTAAAAACAAATTGTCGATTAATCCAGTTAAACATTCTATAGAACAAATAGAGGAGCATTTGCATTATTAAGCTTTAAATGCATGGAAGCTTCAAATCCACTTCATAAAAAGCACAGCCAAATAAACTCAGTGAATAAAATAACAAACATAAGTGGTCTATTAAAACGTACCGACAAAGCACAATGGCGGGGTTGAAAGGGGAACTAACGCACACTCGGACCAGCTGATGAACAGACGACTCCAGCACTCTCATGGGCCAATTACGAACCTCGCAATGCACGCTTAAAGCATAACTGCAGTGGAACACTTCGTTTTGAATGTTTAAGTGGTGATTACAAGATATTTCCTGTGCTCTCACTCCGAGTGCATGGTAAATGGGAAGCTCAAGGACCTTGTTTCATAGGGTGCCTACAAGTTACGAAAGCCTAAATGTCTCATGGTTAATTTGAGTATAGGCCTACTGTCAAGATAACTCTATCGTAAAAAATATGTCCGGTTACTGACATAATACTAAGAATTAAAAATTATAAATTGACATAATACATACAATCTAGGGATACAGTAATGATAATTGGTATTACATTTATAGTTTACAAAAGTACGTATAAAGTTACTTGTAATACAGACAGTTCATTAGGAAATTATCTTTGCCATTTATTTATATTTATGAAACACTATGATTCGTTAAAAACAGTTGATAAAATAAAATTTTCAAACTCAAAATATATTTTTTTCCAATCCGACCTTAAAATATTACGCCCCATAACCTTTATATGCAAAAATCTTATTCATCACAAAGGTATGTATTGATAAAACAAAATACTAACATATCTGTAATAGTAAAAATCGTTATATATTTTTAGAAAGGATTCAAATTTATTTCTTTACACAGGCCGTTTTATAAAGCTTTCCTTGCAACATAATTTTAACGAAATAACTATAGATGTTTTTATTCATAATCATATAAAATGTGCTGTTTTACATTTCGTGTTATATAATTGTTCTATCACATATTTGTTGCAAGTGCAAACATTAAAAAATATAAATACATAATTTATATATTTACAAATACTATATTTTTTATTGCAGAAGTGCATTATTATTCCTTATGTTTTTATCTGATATTTTGTTGATTGTTTGCTACACGATCTATTTCTTTATCTCATGTTTAGTTGGACAACTAATATTCTTTGGTCTTTCATGCGAGCAATTTTGATTCATTTAACCTCTGACAACAGATAATAAGGAACTTGTACACATCTTCCCATTACTCTTTAATTCGACTATGTGGTTGAAGCATGGAGTGGGAGAGGAAGGGGTAAATATAAATAGTAATAAACAGAAATGTAACTGAAATATGAGCAACAACACTTTAAATGTGCATTATGTACACATTTTTGAGTACTTTTTGAAAGAGGATTGATTTAGATTAAGAAAGGAACGTAATCGTCATGGCTATAACTTTCTATCACAAAGTACAAATAATAAATTGAAAAAATAAACTTTAAAAATCCTAATAAGAATGTAATATGTATTCTAACATAAATTTATAGAATTTAATAATAAAAACAAAAGGTATACATTTTGTTTATTAATTTATAAAATTTGATGAAATTTATGTTCCAATATATCATTAGTAATACATGAATAAGAAATAAATTAATAAAAAATTTAAACTACAAAGACCGTTGCTTTTATTTTATAAATTTATTCACTGTAGTTTTAAATAAATACTGTTATATATTAATGCTGATTTAATCTTTACAATCAGCTGATTATTTTATAATACGAACTTTATCTTATGACTAGAATGTTTTTGTTTGGAAAAATCAGTTTATAAAATGGGTTATTACAAATGAGTTGAACGTTTTTAGTTGTTTCATTTTAATCAAGTTATTTTATTCAAAGCCACTTTTAGGGTCTGGACATAACGTTCCACCTGTCCATTAGACGATGGATAGTATGGAGCAATCGTTTTGTGATGTATACCATTTTCTTTAACTTGATTAAAATGAAACAACTAAAAACGTTCAACTCATTTGTAATAAATCATTTTATAAACTGATTTTTCCAAACAATAACATTCTGGTCATAACATAAAGTTCTTATTATAAAATAATCAGCTGATTGTAAAGACTAAATCAGCATTAATATATAACAATCTTTAACGCTTATCTTTGGAAACGTCCTGGACCACTCGGAGCTGATCAACATGCCTTCTGGCTTTTCTTCCATCTTCAAACTCCACGACGTACATCACGTTTCCAAGTCTTCTAATCACAACAGCTTGCTTCCAACGCTGATACCTTTCGTTGTATATCCTTGCAAGAACGTGGTCTCCAGGTTTAAAGCATCTGAGTTTTCTTAACGCCTGACGTGTACTTTCTTCACTTGAAGAACTTGTATCCTCCCTTGGGGATCGAAGAAGGTCTAATCTGGTTTTAATATTTCTCCCTAACATTAACTCAGCTGGTGTTGCCTTTGTTATAATCTTCCTCTCTGTATGGGGAGATCTTCTGTTGGCTATTAGAAAGCGTTGAGTTTAAGATTAATATCTCCATTTTCATTCATCATTTTATTCAAAGCCACTTTTAGGGTCTGGACATAACGTTCCACCTGTCCATTAGACGATGGATGGTATGGAGTGATCGTTTTGTGATGTATACCATTTTCTTTTAGGAATGTCTTAAATTCATCAGATGTAAAGCTTTTACCATTATCAGAAATCAATGTTGCTAGCAGTCCGAACCGAGAAAATGTCTCTCTCAATTTTTCAATGGTACTTTTAGATGTAATGCTTCGCACAGGAAAGACCTCCAGCCATTTGGTGTAGGCGTCAACTATTAGTAAAAATGTTTGTCCTCTAAAAGGACCAGCGTGATCAATATGCACTCTCTGGAATGGTTCTTGAGGCTCGTCCCATGGATGATTTGTTGTTTTTGGAGGGTTTCTTTAAAACTGAGAACAAGTTCGACAACCTCGAACTATCTCTTCTATATTAGAATCCATTTGAGGCCACCAAACGTAGGCTCTGGCCAAAGCCTTCATTTTGGACATACCGACTTGTGCTGAATGTAACTCTTCAAGAACCCTGTCTCTAAGGGTTTTAGGAATGACAACTCTTGTTCCTCTAAAAATGCACTTCTGGTCCATGGTTAACTCCTCAGAGTATTTATTATAAAGTGGGCGGTGAATCGTTTCACCCTTCATAAGGAGGTCTAGAATGGTCTTGAGTTCTTCATCTGCCTCTGTTTCTTTCTGAATTTCTATAAAACTAACAGAAAGCTGAGATATTTGATCCAAATGAATCTCCAATGAATCGTTGTTTCGTCTTTATAATCATTCCAAACTGTTCCTTCTAACGGAAGCCGTGATAAAGCATCAGCATTACCGTGCTGTTTAGTTGGCTTGTACGCAATTTCATAATCAAACCCTTGGATGTACAAAGCGTAGCGAAGTAACCGATTAGCACTCAAAATAGGAAACTCTTTATTTGGGTGAAATATAGTTACTAATGGTTTATGATCTGTTATCAACTCGAATTTTCTTATATAGCAATATCTAAAAAACTTGTGAAGTGCCCAATAGATCGCGGTTGCCTCCTTGTCGATCTGGCTATAGTTTTTCTCTGCTGCACTGAGGCATCTTGAAGCAAAGCATACGGGGTGTTCTTCTCCATTAAGAAGCCTATGGCTGAGCACCGCTCCCAGTCCCACTGGGCTGGCATCTGTTGCAACGACAATGGAAGATCTGGATCGTAAGCGATCAACGTCTGTTCACTGACAATGTCCTGTTTAATTTGGTTAAATCATGACTCCGCTGTTGCAGTCCAATTAAATGTACTTCCTTTTCCTAGAAGTGTATACAAAGGGTTGAGTTTGGTTGATACGTTTTTTATAAATTTACCGTAGTAATTTACTAGCCCTAACCAACTCCTTAACTCAGATACATTCTTAGGACGTGGTGCATCTTGTACTGCGGCCACTTTTTCGTGGCTCTTCGAGATTCCATTTGATGAAATTATGTGTCCTAGATACTCAACTTGTCTCTCAAAGAATTTACACTTTTTCCAGTTTACTCTAAGATTGTTGTCCATTAGTTTTTTTCATAACTTCTCTCAGTCTTACGTGATGTTCTTCCAATGTTCTTCCTTCAACAATAATGTCATCGTAGAAAACATGGACTCCTTCGACTCCCATTAAAATCATCGTAATTCTTTCTTGCCAAATAGCAGGAGCTATGTTTATTCCAAACATCAGCCTGTTCACGCGATAAACACCCTTGGTTGTGGAAATAGCTTGTATCATGGCACTCTCGTCATCCATTTCCACATTTAGATATGCTTGTTTGATGTTTATTGTTGTGAAAAACTTGCCTTTGCCTATCGAAGCAAAAATGTCTTCTGTTCGTGGTATCGGAAATGAACAGTTCTCTATGGCTTTATTTACTGAAACTTTGTAGTCTGCACAAAGTCTAACTGTGCCATCTGGTTTAACGATCGGCACTACTGGTGTTCCCCAGGCTGAGTAGGATACCTTGGCAATGATTCCATCATTTTCAAGTCTGTCTATTTCCTGTTCTACCTTGGGTTTCAAGGAGTATGGTAAAGGTCTGGGAGGCTTAAACACTAGAGATGCTCCTGCCTTCAATAATATATGCCCTTTATACTCAGGAATCTTTCCTATGTCGTTGTTGAAAAGCAATTTAAAATCATCTTTGAGGCTGTTAAGAAGTTTCTCCTTTTGTGTTTCATTCGTGTCCTCTACAGTATATATATTAGCATTGGTTCCCATTAGTACCATCCATTCTCGTCCAAAAATTGCTTGCAGATTCCCAGGCAGACCATAAATGTTTCCTCGTCCCTCTTGATTGTTTAGCCTAATAGAAACTGTAGCAAATCCTAACGGCTTAATAGCCTCACCTGTGTAAGTTGTTAGTGTAAGTTCAGTTTTCAACAATAATTCTTTTTGAGGAAAAAGCCTTTTAAAAGCTTGAACTGAAATTGTAGACACTGTTGACCCAGTATCGTACTCTAACGTATCTGGTCTTTGGTCTACCAAACAGTTCACCAACATTCTTTTTGGCTTAGGTTGCATTTCTGGTAAATTATCACTGTTTAATTGTTTCATGGATGCATTATGTTGATCTGGTGTCATATCTGATCCGGTTTCTAAATTTTCATCCTCTGCTAAATGTTTTGTTTGTCCTCCTTTCCACTGGTTTCGACATACTCGTTTTATATGACCCACTTTCTTGCAAATGAAACATGTTGCTGACTTGAACAAACAGTCTTCTTTTCCATGGCTTGTAGATCCACAGCGCTAACATTTGTCATTTGTCTTCGGCTTTTCATTAGACAATGATTTTTGTTTGATAATACTAACACTTTCATTACCATGTATTAGGTCAGCCTCTTCTGTGGCCTTTTCCATAGCCTGGGCAGTCTCTACACACTCTGAAAGGGACATATTATCATGACTTTTCAGCAGTTCTTTCAATATATTCTTGTTGTGCAACCCTGATATGAACTGCTGTCTTACGAGTGCTTCTTGAGTTGATGCCCTGCATTTTCCACATTTGAAGTTGCAATATTTAGCCAACTTCTTTAAATCACAAAGGTACTGTTTTACAGACTCTCCTTCTTTTTGTTTTCTTCCGGTGAAATTGTATTGTTCAGTGATAAGGCTTTGTCTAGGGTTGAGTAACTTATCAACTACATCTACCAGTTCCTGGTACTTCCTTGAACTAGTTCTGTCTGGACTAAGATGATCGCAAAGCTGCTGGTAAGTACTTACACCCATAGTATGAATCAATATCTGAGTTTTTCTCATGTCATTATTTTCATCAACACTCACCATAGCAAAATAATTTTCAAGTCGTCCAATGAACGAGTCCCATGTTTCAGTGTCTTCTTGAAACTTTTCAAACGCAACATTACACCAAGCACCTCTCTCCTCTTGCATTTTGTTTTTGCTAACTTCTCTTTCTGTTTCAACCAAATTGTCACTCTGATTCTTCTTTATTCTTGAAGTCATTTTGTTTAGTTTTCCTCGTCACCAATAAAATAACTTGATTAAAATGAAACAACTAAAAACGTTCAACTCATTTGATAACATAAAGTTCTTATTATAAAATAATCAGCTGATTGTAAAGATTAAATTAGCAATAATATATAACAAATACATTTTTTGCAATGTCAAGAAACAATTATTGCTTCAAACTACAAATAAATTTTACTACACCGTATATTATGATAGTAAAATTATATGCGTCACCAACAAACTGTCAAATTGTCATTAGTATTAGGCCTATAGACAGTTTAGAATTAATAATTTACGCTTGTTCATTTTTTTAAATAGTAACAGAAATATGTGAGCTACCACATTAACATCTTATAACTTAATATGTTAAATATATCTGTTTCTGAAACAAACATTTGTAAACGCCTGGGATCGGATGTTGGTTGAGCTCTGGCCGTGGTCAAAGGGGGCTAATATGAGTTTGGCAATCAAACCTACCGCTGACAGACCCGACTCAGGCCGTTTTGTAATTGGAGTAGCAGTTCAAAGGCATCAACGGTTGAGGAAATTAGAGGCAGTTTAGTTATTTATAAGTATATTTTAGTTATTGATACAATTAAAATAGAAATTTTGTTTTACAAATACAGACATCATAGACAGTTGTCTTAAAAATGTGTTGAGTTAAAAATAATCGTTTATTTATTTATTTTTATTCGTTGAAAACATAGCGTTCATACATAAATGGCAGTGGTTTACCTAGTAGTCGGTCAGCGTTCGATTCCCGATGTGGCCGTAACAGTTTTCACCCCTCTGCCACTCCCGTGGTTCGGAAGTCACGTTAAGCCAATGGTCCAGCGAACATTACAAAACAAAAATGGGCTTGTCTAAGTAGGCAAGGGGAACTGTGTCTTAATTGGCGTCTCTCCCCACTAAAGTCCATACGAATTTTTTTAAATTTTATTAAAAACTAGAAATTATTCCAACTCGAAGCTATTCCAACATGTAAAAAATACAAGCTTGTTTGATATTATATTTTGTTTAAATACTTTCTATAATTTTATTGCTACGAGGTTTCTGACATGTTTAATACATAAAAATTTATGGATTGAACGTTATTTACTTGTTTATTAAGTAAATTTAATAATCCACTCTTAAAAATATCCTGCCGTATTTTAATAAAGCAATATTATTCAGAGATAATGATAAAGGATATAAGAACGCGATGAAAAGGAACGAAATTCGAATGTAATTAAGTCATTTATGTGGAACATTTCTGTGTTTTATTAAATACATTTTTAGTCAACTAAATGTTAACCAGAAAACTACATTATAGTAATTGATCTACATTAACGTGACAATATTTACTATGATAGTGATAATTACATACATAAAAACACTTTAATTCACTAATATATAGTGAATGAATTACACCACACATTTTTGAAAATTTTACCCACGTACTAATTTTGTAACCACATCCATTGTGGGTGTGTGTGTGTGTGTGTGTGCGTGTGCGTGTGCGTGTTCGTGTGCGTGTGTAGTTGAAAATTTCGAATAAGTCGAACAATTATGTTAAACAAATAATGAACAAAAGCTAGGAATTTGGGAAAGATTTACTATGTATGTTATTTCAGAATAATCCACATGATAGAACAGGGCACGAGAAAATAGCTGTTCAGAAAATAAGGGGTGAGAAAAGACGTAAACAGTTGATAAGGAAACAGATAATGTGGGAATAAGTACGTGAAAGGCAATGATGAGGAAAGAGGAACAAGGAAAGTAACGATGAGATAAATCAAATTCACAATCTATACAATCTTGTTTAATGGTTTACTAGAAGTGTGTTTTTTTTTTTTTTTTTTTTTTTTTTTTAAAGGAGAGACCGATCTCTTTAACGTTACTTTACCTATTCCCCATAGACTATTGATCTTTGAGAGGAATTTATTCAGACAGAGTAAGGGGGTGAACCAGTACAGTAAGCGGTGAATATTATTGATAAATCTTTCAGTCAGATGATTTCACCGATGATTGGTATTCGAACGAGTGCTATCTCTAACCCAAGCTCAAAGTCCTGATGCCTTAGACCCCTCGGCCACTGGCTCGACCATGAGAAAAAAGTGGACTATACTTTGGATGGATTTTGCCAAACTGACACAGATTATATACCACGATATGTACTCTTCATATTGCATTTGCTTTAGTGTACGATTTCCTTTTTCATGACCAATATTTTGAATTGTAAGTAGAAAACTCTATATAATATATAAATATATAACCCCCCTTTTATTCCAATAACTTACAAACGATATTTTATGACGATTGTTCAATATATTGGGCTGTAGCTTAGGACTGACAAATATGCAGAGGAAACGACAAAGTATCGTGTATAAAACTGGTCTTCTTTGCTTGGACAACGATGTCATATCGTCTGTGGGCTAAAATTTATCCTTCTTCTATAATGATTATAAAGCACTTTTTGACTTTGTATACACTAAAGGTAAAAAAAGCTCATGCTTCAGATTACATTATTTGAATTATTCAGATAGTATTTTTATTTTTGTGTGTATATTTTTCTAAGTATTCCAGGGTAATCACTTAATTACTTTTACAAATTAATTACGGTTGGTAATTAAGTTTAAAAATATTCATCATTTAGAACCCATTAACTATCTCAATAAATAAATGTTATAGGTAAGTTAATACAAATAATTTATTTTTAATGCCCATCTAAATAATCAAACTGAAGTGAGCCACGTAGATAGTGAGCGAGTTTTGTCGGACCGTAATTGGGCCGCTGTTACAAATGAGTATGGCGAGTGGAACAGTTGGTTTTTGCTCTCAGCCGCTAGGGACATGTATTGTGCTTTGTCGGTAAATTTTAATAGCCCACTTACACTTGTTAGTTTATTCAAAGGTTTTATTTAGATTTACTTTTGAATGAAACCTGTGCACGTTATTAGTCCTTTTTTGTAACATAGTTAAGCTTTTCTCTCAGTTTACGTCTACGCTATTGCAAGAACCGTGTTCCTTCGGTGATATACCAATAGTTTATAGTGACAGACTATAGGCAGTTTATCGACTAATGGTTTGAATGGAGAGATAAGCAGGACGTATAAGGAAACATATGTTCGTCATTTAGGATGTATAGCTGGGGAAGAGGATGTAAGTTTTCATCTTCAATTATATACCTTACATGTAAGTTAATTCGATCATATTGCCATTGATAAATGATATAAAAAGATCAAACATTACAAAACAATACCTTTAAATTATAAATATTAAAATTTGATCAAAAATAACTTGGTGAAAATGCATTTAACCATTTCGGTCAATGAAAGTAATGCATTCAATAGTCAAGCACGTATCCCACATATCCCATCCAACTAGGAAGGCAGCCAGACTGGATGGAATCTTTTTGGAATTTATAAAGCATACTGGTACTTCAAATTACACATTGGCATCTGATATTTGTGAAAACTGTATTAGGTTACTCTCAATAATTTTATTTTATAACCTGCAAGCCAAAGTAGAATAAAAGAAAGACAAGAAGTAGCCTGCTTTAACCTGTTAGCCTGATTAATAGATTAGCTAATCAAATATTGAATATCTTTAATTATAGTGTTAACACATTGTGCTGTTAGTCATTGTCCTGTAACACAATGCGTATCTAGAGTACGTGGGGTTAGTATAGATCAATATCCCTGTTTTAAAGTTAAACAAAATAAAAAATAAAAAAAAATCCAAACTGAGAACTACAACTAAGATTGTGCAGCAAGGTCAGTTATTGGTACACAGGTAATATGTCATATGTTTATGATATTTAAAAAGATGTTACCATCTTTTTCCACGTTATTAGCCAATGAAAAGTAAAATCTAACCTTGCCTAGAGGATTAGAAATCCTTTAGTTTGTTTTAGACAGTTGATTTGAACATCGACTGTATTATTGCATGGAAACTCAAGGGGCATGATTCCAGCATATAATTTATTTACTCATTGAAATCAGTATTTCTAATCAATGTCAGATTTATCTGTTCTCCCTAAACTTTCACTAATAAAAATAATTGAACTCTCAGTCCAGTAATTTTTTTGTTTTGTTTAGTTGCCATTTTAATATAGATGTATTTAATACATTTTTACTTTAAGAAAGAATATTTCAGCTTCTTACTGTTCGAGCTGTCTAAGGGCATTCAACAATATTAGTGATTTTTATTTCTTCCTATAACCTAGACCTTCTAAATACACTGAAATAAAATATTTTTAGCATTACAAATGTATGAGTGGGTGCAAGTTACGTTTCAGCCATTTCATTTACTTGACCACCATTTTGTTTTGGGTGGTCCGATTTTACTTTTCTTTATGTTAACTTTCTCGTTTTACCAAGCTCTTTTATCAGAATGGTCAAACTATAAGAGTTGATTTTTAAATATTTTAAGTTGACCCCTTCCTTCAAGGAGGAGCATTTTAACATGCGTTCATTATTGTAGCCCCTCATACCTAAGAATGTTGCCACAAACTGAAATAAAATATATTTAGTATTAAAAAAGTTAGTGGGGGGTGCAAGTTACTTTTTCAGCCACCCTGTATATATATAAAACAAAGAAAATAAATATAAAACATAAATTTTAATATATAAACTATGTTTTTTAAAATGTTTATTACTTGTCTCTGAAGTAAGTAATGAGTACTACAACTTTCATGACTTAAATTTTAAGTTTATTTTATTTGTTAATGCTAAATGAGTGGACTATTTATTTGCTTTATATATCACAGTTTTCACCTGAAGCCGAACGCGAGAATAAAGCCACTCAAGAACAAAAACAAAGAAGGCTTTATTGTTGTTTGCCGACGTTTTCTACCTCCATTGTTGTCACCTTAAGCTCTCCACAGCCAGGGTTTTAGGAACGTCTCTATATATCACCCTTACAATGGGTTGCAGTATACGCACCCAGATCTCCTGAAACGGTTCACTTGAATCGTTTGGCTTTCATGACGTAATGTCTATAACCATAAGGTACGATTTTTCCCGATTAATTTGAACGTTTTGTTACTAATTTTTGACACGTTGAAAACCCCTATGGTCTTCATTAAGATTACCTTCGTCAGTACATTTATTGTAATATTTACAAGATTGCTAAATTAACAATCTTTCCACGACTGCATATAATATAAATATGAATATAGCTGGTGGGGAGACTATATAGTACTTCAGTTTAGTTAAATATATATGATGGGAGAGCTCTGAGGACATTCATAGCTGCACGTGAGGTTTATTGTGTTCATCTGTTGTAAAACCAGCTATAGAATCTTTTCTCCCTTACTGATTGCTATCATTTTCTCCGCTGAAGAGTTTAGCCTGGAAAATATTTCTTCTCCTGAATTCCAGGGGGTTACAATTCCCACATTCCACAGGAGCGTCTCCATAAAGCTGATAACTGGTGTTTTCTCTGTACATAGCTATTAATAACATATTGTTATCTCCAGTACAGTACAAGTGATCGCCATCCTGATATATGCTTATGCTAGTGCGTTGTTTTGCTAGCGAAGGGTTGGTTCCCCCCTCATATGAGATTTACCATATGATTTGCTGTGAAACTACTCCCAATCATTGTGAAGATTTACTGACGAGGTAAGTATGCCAGTTTTGGCATTAGTAATCCAAGATAGTCTCTACCATATGTCCAAAAGTAGGAAAGCCTTATCAGTCTCCATGAAACCAGGTGTTAAGTTGAATCAATGTACAAACTTTACCTAAATATTGTCTGCTCATTTTTGAGCCTTTTTCCGTTCCACTACAAGATACTCATCATACCCAGTAGGGGGTTGTTGAGAGTGCCCCCCCCCCCCCGGGTGGATTACGACCCAGCACATTTCACTCAGTAATGAGAGTAGGACTTGAAGAATTCGTACACATTATAAAAGGGATCCGTAGTCATCAGTGATATGTGATGGGGTGCAATTACCATAAATGACGTTCTATTGTGTTTAACATTTTTTGAACAGCCAGTAATTAAAATAGTGTAGACTTGCAACGTTTAAGACACATCTAGCTATTTTAGTAAATAGTTAGATTATATTTACTTCTGATAAAAATTTTCTTATTTATAAAAATATATTTAATGAATAATTTTTGTCTTAGTGAAACAACAATATGTAGTATTACTTACATATATTGATGCATTAATTACATCATACTAAGTTTCAATAACGTGATTGAAACATTATTTGTTTTTCTTATCTATTTATAGTTAAATTTGTTTCCATATCCAGGTCTTAAATCTACCTAATTTATCTAAAATCCAATGAATATTTATATATCGTAAATTATAAAATATGAACGATATAAATAAAAAAAGCACATCTCATAGGTATATGCCTGTGCATCTAGCAGAGTCTTGCTGGTGGGAAATTGATGTATAGAAATACAATATTTAAATTTGATATAAAAACAAAATCTATTTGAAATACAGTATAGTAATTAAAACTTATTTTATTTTTAAACAGCTTTTTAAGGTTGAACACAAGTTTATGCACGTAAATAATACACAAACAACTAATGCAATTATTAAAGGAAAGAGAAAAATATAATCAACCCAAAATTACTTCGCTGATAAAATAGACTATTTAAATTTACTTGTTCATACAAAGAATTTTACAAAAAGAAAGAAAGATAACTAAACATAATGTTAAACAATGCGTTTAGTAAGGCTATGGAATTTAATGAAATGTATTATGATGTGTTGAAGTGGGTGAGTCTGTAACATACATCCTTAAAAAAATTTAGTTAAAATTACTTGGTATCACTGGACTTATGCGTGAAGGTCATCATGTGATACTATTTAATCTGAATCCACCCATATTTACTAAGACTTTTGATAACCACCCATATAAGGACACCATATTTATGACATCCACTCATCGCCATTACACATTTTTTAGTTTACACGATTCTTCATGATTTATGCATTACGCCATGATCTTATGGAAATATGTACATTGCTTGATACATTTTATATATTTTAATTATTGAAGAGGACGTTATTTGTGATATTTATGTTTTAGAGTGCATTATAAACTTTAACAGCTAACAATGATGGTTTCATCACAAAATACTATCAGTTCTCTAATAAAGAACACCTTTTGGCTTTTATGTATTTTATAAATTATCTCATAACATAATGCAGTTTTTGTATTTTATCCATTGGTACGTTTAGTTGTATTACTTTTCAATATACACAATGATTTTAATTTAGTATTAGTGGCCCCTATGTCGAAATTATCTGACATTTCATAATGGGAAATTAAATAATAACAATTAATTAGTTTGTAGTTAAGTAGTAGCTTAAAAGAGTTTATGAAATAAAAATAATAAAGTTTTGCTAGTAACCCTTTTTTAAATATTTAATTGGTCAACTCCGACTTTTGGAAGACATTTTTAGGCATGATTGCGGTTGAAAAAGGTTGAAATAGATACTGCACATTTAATTTTTAAAAGAGTTAAACGTTATATAATTTACCTTTTTAATTAATTT
Organism: Stictocephala bisonia; assembly: GCA_035578905.1. NCBI lineage: Eukaryota > Metazoa > Arthropoda > Insecta > Hemiptera > Membracidae > Stictocephala > Stictocephala bisonia. The sequence continues at coordinate 103,609 of JAQJVL010000117.1, read as the reverse complement.
ACTAGTTAGGATGTGATAATGGCCTAAATTTGGATAGCTTTGCTCACTACTATTTAGCAAAGGTGATTCATCTTTTTTTAAGCTACAATATGTAATCCAAGCTAACATCGTCAGCTGATAACAAGTGGCTGTTGATTTGTCTTTGTGCTATTATTTGATGACATCTTATAAATAATAATCGGCCTTATTTTGTAACAATGACTACATTCACCTATCTATACACTTTTGGGGTTAAGTGTTAGAGAGGAATTTACAGTCCTAACTTCGTCCATTTAATAAAAGCATTTTCATTTCATTTTCATATTCGAAATTTACGGAAAAACGTTTTCTTTACAAGAATCATAGTTTATTTTCTTTAATTTTTAGCCATGAAATGTTGATTCACACTGAAATATACAGAAAAATAAGATTCTCAAATAAAACTAAGATTTATATGGAATGTTGTAAAAAAAGAGAAGTAAAATATGCAGAATGTGTGACATCTTTGTTATGCACTGAATGAGTCGTTAAGGCCTGGCTTTGGCTCTAAACCTAGATATCAGTAAGGCAGATTTGAAGGTTATAAAATTATTTTAAATAAATATTTTTACTATCCGTAAATTTATTTCCAGTTGAGCAACAAGTTTTGAACTTCAAGATTAGAATAGTGTTTCAATTCTTGCTTATTGAAATTTAATTGTATACTTTATACTCACAAACTCTAGCTCAATGTACGTGGGAAATAGCGCACGGGGGACAATGATATCCCTACCATTCCATATATTTTTTAACAAGCAAGAAGAAATAACCTTTTTTCCGAATACATTATAAACATATTAGGATGTATGCTAAAATATTTTAAAAATGTTAATGTCTCCTAATAGTTGGAAGTTAACTAAAAATGTTTAAATGTATCTTCATGCCTTAAGCCTTACTGCGAAACCTGCAATATAAGGTCGTAAGGTTTCACACTGATAATACATTTTTATCAGTGCCACAATACCATTAAATTTGTCATTTAAAAGAAAAATTTATATTTATACAGTTCAATTATGTACTGGTACTAAATACTAGGCTTGTCAAACTAAGTAAGGGAAACGTTGTAACGGACTGTTACAACAACACTTTATTGTGGACTACATAGAAACGTCAAATATTGAAGAAAACAATTATCAACAGGTTTATAATATAGTTTTAAGAGAAACTGAGTTATTCCAAATCGTAAACAACTGTGGGGTTAGAAAATATAAGAACCCCCAATATAAATACTGGTTTCAAACAATTTAGTCCAGTTTCACGTACACAACATTTAATTTGTTACTGGTAAAATTACAAGTAATTAAAATAAATTATGTAATTTTAATACCATAAGTAAGAATATAATTTAGTATTATTGTTTGAACTGTACTGTATATAAATAATGTCTTCTAAATTTATTTACAGTATAATGAACTACCAAACTATTCACTTAGTCAGGAAATTAATTGTTAAATATCATATTTATTTAAAATATAACTTTATAAAGTACAATTAATTGCATTACAATTCGTGTACTACAAATGACATGACAGAAATTCTGGAAAAAACTAAAGAAGTATGACTAAACATCAATGATGATAAGACCGAATTCATGTCGTTTGGACTAAATCCTGACAATACCAGAAACGTTATAATTATATAAAATCTCATTTTTTAAAAAGTAAATGAATATAAATAATTTGGTATCGTTATCGACTCTAAAAATAGTGAATAACAAGAAATAAAAACAGAATAAACTCAGCCAATAGAAGTATGTTTGTCCTTTAATAAACTATTAAGATCGAAGTTTGTATCTCACAAAACCAAACTTAAAATTTATAAAACCATACTAAGGCCAATCCTTCTCTACGAAGCTGAATCATGGACTATCGACAAAAGTACGCAACATAAAATAAATGATCTTCGAAAGTAAAGTATTAAGGAAAGAATTTGGAGAATAAAACGTAATAGATAAATTAGGGATCTTTTTAACTGAGCAGACTTTTTGTCTGAATTCAAGATTACGATGGGCAGGGCATATCATAGGACGAAAACAAGAGGGCCTATTAAAACAAGTTTGGACAGAAAACCCAGATGGAAGACGATCTCCGGGATGACCGAGAAGAGATGAAAGGATGAGGTGATCATTGATGTGTGAGAAATGAGGGAGGAGGATACAGAATATCAGAAGAATTGGAGCGGACAGTTGGAGAGACGGGAATCGAACCCGAACCGATGACGTGGCAAGCCAACGCCTTAGCCCCTTAGCTACATGGCCATGAGAGTAAGAGTAAGTAAGTAAGTAAGTAATCAGTAATAAGCCTTATATTACAAAGAAAGAATTGGGTGGTTAGTATGTAAACCACTGAACATTTTCTAAACATTTAAAGTAGAGAAGGTATCTTGTATTTATTAAAAGTAAACAAAAATACTATATAGTGGACTTTATAAGAACTGATTGTTAGAGTAAATGAAATATCTAACAAGTAAATTATTTACAGTTAAAGAATATGGTTAAAATTTTTTAAACGAGTTACAAAATTATTGTCTGAAAAGTGCATCAATATGTTATCACAGTTATAATATGAGTGTTAGTTGTGATACTCATATATTTAAACCTTATACATACAATGCGATAACAACCACAGTATGCATGTATGATAACAGATATAATGACTGCCACAAAAATATAATTATATGATAACAGAAAATACTATAAATAGTAGTTCAATACTGTAAATTTTTTAGAAGAAGTTTTAAAAGTAAACTAATTTATTTAGTAGGTCGTCGTATCGTTGTTTAAATTAATTATGTGTTTTTATTTTTGTTTCGAATTAAAGGAATAAAGGGAATTTTCGTAAAATGTATACTTAAATGAACTGAGTAAGTAAGCAGCAAAACAAACCCTCCTAATTACTTCTTAGTTTTAAAAATATAAATAATATGATCACTTTGGTGAAGTTTAAAGTATCGTTAAAAAAATCAATTAATTAGTATATTTTGTTTTGTTATCATTACAAACAATAAAGCATTTATAAAAACTCTATTATAATATCTATTGTTAATTTAAAATAAAAATAAATATAATAATATTTGCATAATTATACCAATACAAGAATGCATAGTGAAATTAAAAGGTTAACAGAACTTTGGAGGCGATTTTATCGAAATGTAATGGAAATTATCACAGGGTTTATCGAACAAAGAATGATTGCTTGAAAAAAAGAACAGAAAATAGTTTATGAATGTTCAAATTTACATATTACAGTACAACTAATTTTCAATTGGAATGTATTTCACACTTTTTACTATGGATATTTCGATGTATAAATAGTTCAACTGTAGTTAATGTAGACGAAATTGAAAATAAAATCGAATTCATGCAAAACATAAATTGTTAGTCATACATTTAACATGTTTATGTAGTAATTGATTAATAATTAATATTGAGATTACATTCCTTTAGTAATTGCATATTCACAATAATTAAAGTGTATTGTCGGTACAATAATTGTAGTGTATTGTCAATATTATTTATTTTAAATACACCCAATTTTCCACATTATCTCCAGAATTAAAATTTGTGAGTCGTAAAAAACAAAACCGAGGACATTGATTTTTTAAAATTATTAAATACAGAGTGTTCTAGAAATTGTGCTAAACTTCGGAAAATGGTTATATTGGTCAAAATAAAGAGAAAAATCAAGAATCAATTTTTTTCTAAAAACGCTTCGTATACCAGATATTTATCTTTTTGTTTGTTTCACAAAATTCCGAGTTCGTTCATTTGATCGTGCTGAAACTCACTATGCATGTTAAAATTATAAATACCTATTCCCATAAAAAAATTCAACTTGATCCAATGGTGGCTATTTATAATTTTTAAACAACAATTGCGAGAAAACGGCAAAATAAACAAAAAAATGTTAAGAATAATTTTTTGGATAGTTATATTACCAAACTGTCAATATAAAAAAGGTTAGAATCAGACAAAAATAACTAAGACTCATTGAAATTTATGTTGGGAGGCAGCAAAAAGCTATTTGTTTTTAGATTTTTTGCTGCCTGTCAACACAAATAAAAATATGTCTCGGTTATGTTTTAGGAATATTCATCTTTTGATACTGACAGGGTGGTAATAAAATTTTGTAAAAAAACATGTACTAAGAATTTTTTGTATTTTTTGCTGTTTCCCCGCAATTTTCGTTTAAAAATTAAAAATGGCCACCATTTTGAAATCTTGAATTGGACCAATTTAGTTTTTTTTCTTACAATGGTTCTATGTTATTCTAACAAGCTCAGCAAGTCTCATTAAGATCGGTTGAGCCAACTTGGAGATAAAAGTTCTTTTGTTAAAAAAACAGATTAGTGGATATCTGGTAACCGAAGCGTTTAAAAAAAGTGATGCTAAAATTTCTATTTATTTTGATCTATATAATCATTTCCCGAGGTTTGGCACTTTATTTCTGGGACACCCTGGATTTGCTGATCTGTCAGATATCAACAAATGAGTACTTTTTACGTAATACACACTACATTGAAAACCACACACTGAATCATTTACTTCAATAAATATAACAAATTAAAATCGTAAAATGTTTGGAAATTATCGTAAAATGTAATCAGTACACTTATAACAATTAGTTGGCCTATACTTTTATAAGTGAAGTACACTTGTAGAGTATTTAACTAATGATAACTTTGAAGATAAGTTTTTAATTAATATATTACGTGTAAATAAATAGTGGTTCACCTGACCAATGCGACTCCAAGGGTTCATTAACAAGTTCGGTCCAGTCGGTACAGAGTTATTCACTCGTGCCCCGCCACCGATTGTGCCAATATACAAGGGGGGCGGGGGGCCTGCCAAGCCGCAATGTATGGGGCGACACGCCTCGATCTCCATATCAAAGCCACCCGGACCCCCTTCAATCACTCCCAGCCCTCTTAGATATTTATTGACGTACGCACACATGAGACTGCAATATCTCGGTGAAGTAATTCAAAACTGAATGATATCGTTGTATATGTACCATCTACGAGTAAAGAAAATGGTATCAACTAGCATCAATAGCAAATAGAAATTTACAATGTAAATTCCTCATAGGCATGTTTAAATAAAGGAAGTTAAGTGTTATTGTATTATGTTTATTTGCTTATGATATTTAGTAAATGAAACCGAAGAAAACACGACGTAAATAAAACGTGTATTAATAATCAGCAGAAGCAGAAGAAGAAGATAAAAGAAAGAGATCAAAATAAAATAGTCTGCTAAATGGGTGTTAAGTAAGGAAATTAGGGTGTCGCCTAGTTAGTTCTCCAGTGCACGAAAGGACGTTAAGGCTTACATTATCAGTCGTACCCTTTATTTCCAACCAATCCTCTTGGATAATTAGTACATATTGATGATCATCGATAGAAATTGAATCACAGGTGTTCGCTGTGGCCATAAGAAAGTAACCTCCGTTTTTTCTCTGCGGCTAATGTCCTATTTATTAATAATTAAATTTATTTTTATTGTGTTATAGATACATAACTGTACATAAACACTTGTCAATACATGATTACAATGAGGTAATTACATATATAAAATAAACATGTCATGCTAATTTGTAATAAACTAAAATATTTGCAGCACTTTACCAAATAGAATTGAAGACATTTTTAACACTATAAGGAACCAAATGTGCTAGCTTATCTTTTAAATGTAGTTTGCTTTTGTTCCTGTTGGGAGGTGATTGTACAGTTTAATTCAATTGTGTAAAAGGTGTCTTTCGGAGAAGGAAGTTCTATGATTTGGGATGACAAGATTGTGTGGAGGTTTAGAAACTGGAATAGAGATGTGGATTTTTTTAACAAATAACAACGCTTCTAAAATGTATATGGATGTTAAAGTTAAAATATTTTGTTGCTTAAAAAGTGGACGGCGTAATAATGTTTTTGTTTAATTGATCGGATGGATCTTTTTTGAAGTTTGAAAATTTCGTTTGTTCTGGCTAAACTGGAAGATAAGATAAGTGCGGATATATGACTCCGTAATAAACAGCCAGTAGAACGTTTATTTCACTGAATAGCCTTTTAAGATAAAGATTCCCGAGCTGATAGGTCTAAAAATTTTAGTCAAAGACTTATTTAAAAAAACCACATTTAAGCACACTTTACTTGTGTAGACCATTGGAATGATAAAAAAACTTCTACCTTAGCCTACTTCTAAGAGTAGTTAATTTTTTAATAGTTACATTTAAAAATAAGATATTGAAATACTTAACCAAAATTTTATGATTATTACCCACGTTCAAGCAATTCATTAAAAATATTTTTTGAAATAAATCTAACTTATATATTCAGGGCAACAGATTTATCTATACTCTTCTGTAATAAACACATCCCTGATATTTTCATTTCAGCCCTAACCTCTTTTAATAGGATTGTACCAAAAGAATGTTTGAAGGGGAATTTAATTAATCATTTCTGTTCAAATGCGATGTACAATGCATTCAATGATCGTTTAATTTACTATCTAAACATGGCATGTCCCTTTAAATGTTTTAAAAAAGCTCAAGGTCGAAAGAAAAGTTCATGGGTCACCAAAGGGATTTTGATCTCAAGAGAGAAAATCAAATTCTATCACTCGATCTTCATTCGCACACAAAACGAGCGTTTTAAACATTTTTTTAGAAGTTATAGAAGAGTGTATAGACAGGTCATAAAGGCCGCGAAGGCGTATGACATTGAAAAAACTTTAAAGTTCAGTGACAATTTTTCAAAAACTGCTTGGACCATAATTAATAACTCATCAACGATTTCAAAATTCTCAAAAAAATCCAAGTCAATAACAATATACGACAGTGACATAAAGAGAAAAGATCCTGAGACTGTTGCTAATTTATTCAACAAGTACTTTAGTTTTGAGGCCGACTCTAACTCTAATCTCACGGGACCTACTAATCATCCACAAGGTTTTCGATCGCCAGTGACGTCTATGGTGTTGACCCCTGTTGATGAGAACGAGGTGGCTCGGGTCATGCAGGGACTTAGCTCAAAGAAATCATGCGATATTAATGGCGTTTCAGTTTGGTTGCTTAAACAATGCTATAAGCAATTGTTGATGCCACTAACCAAACTTGTTAACATTTCATTTGAAACGGGGACCTTTCCAGACATCATGAAAACAGCAAAAATTGTTCCAATTTTTAAAAAGGACGATCCTTGCATAATCAGCAATTATCGTCCCATTTCAATTCTGCCCGCCATCAGCAAGGTTTTTGAAAAAATTTTTCTTGCACAGTTGGAAAATTTTCTTTCACACTATGACATTCTAGATCCTGAACAATATGGTTTCAGGAAAAACAAGTCAACTGTCGATGCAGTTACAAATCTTATAGAGCTCGTTGTCGATGGATTGGAGAGAAGAGAACATGTGCTTAGCATATTTCTTGATCTCTCCAAAGCCTTTGACTGTGTGCAGCATGAGACACTGTTGCACCAGTTGGAGTCTTTTGGCGTTCGAGGTTTGTCACACAAGTGGGTCTCGTCATACCTTAAAGGCAGGATCCAGTGTGTACAGGTTGAGAATGCCCTGTCAGGCAAAACACTTATTACCCAAGGTGTCCCACAGGGTTCAATCCTTGGTCCAGTTTTGTTTAATCTATATATAAATGGTCTAAAATCTTCAATTCAGTTCGGAAAAGTTATTCAGTACGCTGATGACACGACTCTTTGTGAGATAGATGAATCATCACGTGATTTAGAAGTAAAATCATTTATTGATCTGAATCAATGCATTCAACATTTTAATAAAATGGGCCTGAAAACAAACAATTCTAAGTCAAATTTCATAAAATTTTGTCAGTCTCAACACTTTGAACAGAATCAAATTACAGTAATGGTGGATGATGTACTCTTAGAGGAAACAGAGTCCACAAAGTTCCTTGGAATACACCTTGACAAAGGGTTGACTTGGGACGTTCACATTGACAGTGTGTGTGCTAGAGTTAACTCGGGCATTTTTGCTCTGCGCAACCTGGCACAATTCTGCTCCCTGGAAGTCTTAAAACTTGCATATTATGGCTTGATCCATACCCACTTAGCCTATGGTATAAGACTTTGGGGTAGTTGTTCTAAATACAAGCTGGAAAGGGTATTTAGACTTCAAAAAAGAGCTGTCAGAACTATTTTAAAATTAAACTTCAGAGAGTCGTGTCGAGAAGCATTTAGGGAGCTTAGATTATTGACCCTACCCTGCCTCTATATATTGGAGGTCGCCCTGTACTGCAAGTCAAAGTGCACTTTGACGCGCGGCAGGGATGTTCACTCTTATGAAACTAGAGGGAGGAATAATTACAGAACGCAGAGGCATAGAAGCGCAGCTTTCAAGCGTCTGCCATCACAAGTGGGTGTAAACATAATCAATTTGCTCCCTGAACAAATTAAAAATCAAAGCCTGAATTTGTTCAAAAGACGTTTGAAATACCTTTTGGTGGAAAGTGCTTTTTATTCAGTTGAAGAATTCTTTCAAAGCCGCTGGGACAATCAGTAAACACCCTATCATGCAATTCTGGTGTCAAGTGTGTGAATGTATGATGCATGTGCAAGATGTATGTATGAATGTGTCCGATTGTATGTGAGTGTTTTAGGCTAAAACAAATTTGACTTTTGCAACACAATTGTTAATTGTATTCATGCAATAAAGAATTTATTTATTTATTTATTTATTCAAACATGCAAATAATGTACATTACTCGAAACTCATTTTTAGGGATAAATTACGAAAAACCCACCGATGAGTTTGTATTTTCTTTACTATACTTATGTACAGTATTCCATGGAATGCCTTACGTACCAATAAATGAAAAATAACTTTCTCAAGTCTTATAATGTTATACATCAGTTATCAATTTAAATAAATAATGAACTGTTTTGAGATTTATTTGAAAAAAAGAAGAAATTACGTTATTTTAAGGTTATTGAAATGGTAAACTAAAATGTATAACTACAAACCTCTAGTGCAATAGAATCATTAGTGCAACATCAGTTTAGACTGAAGAGTTATATTACGTCTACCTAATTAGATATGTTATTCATTTTTTTAAGATACTCCTATTCTTCCCACACCGACCGATCCTCCCACAGACCAATAATCCCACCCCAGATAGTTGAACTCTCAAAACAGTCTCCAGGTCCAAACATGCAACACTTGAGAAATGGGGCTTTAAATGGTTGAATGTGAGTTTAGTCACACAGTCAAGAATTGTATTCTGCTGTCAAAATCTTAAAAATTTCATCATAATCGTAATTGAAAAACCTAGGTACTAATATTTTAGTATTTACCGTTGTAAAAAACTCAAATAACTTTTCTACAGATTATATATCATTGGTATAATATCCGTGCTACTATAGTTAACTTGACGATCATTACTCTAGTCACAACAATTTCAATTCCATAGTTGAATTGAAACAGATATTTGTATGTAACATATTACTCAACGATACACAAATAGGATACATTTGATAATATCAGCCAACCGTAGGTAACGAGTCGCCTTCAGATATAAACTTAGTAAAACAATGTTTAAATGGTAATGATAAGCTATGGTAGGGTACAGTCTTATAAATACACTCTTGTCCGTTTTTGTGTAAAATGTGAATGTTTAGACATATAATGTAAAAAGTGATGTCTATTTGATATTTTACCAACGTGTCACATACTTCAAAGTATCACGTACATCAACAGCTACTATTGAACCAGTGTGCCTATGAAGCAGTAATTTAGTGTAATAAAATTATTTTCTAATTAAGTGATTATGTATTTTTGTAAAAACAAATATTTAAGTGCTTATTTTATGTCTAGATACTTACACCTGTGCTTGTGACATTGGTTAGAAAACAGAAAAAAATGGCAAAGCCCATTTTACCAGATGGGGATACTATAAGAGCGGAGTTAGAAGAGTTCATCCAGTTGTACGAACGGCTCAGCGTGGAAATCAATGGAACTAAAGGGTACATACGAACTCTCATGCAGAACGACGACTACGCCTTCAATTGTTGGGTTGCAGCCAAGTTATTGGAGTCCGCGAGACCAAAATGTAAATATTACGTTGAAATGTTCCACGACCGCGACTTCACGCAGAAGGATTTAGACTTAAGCTTAAGTCTAGAGGATCTATACTGGACCAATAACGTTCCTTTAAAGTTGGCTACAAGTTATACGGGTGAAACATGAACGTATCGTGACGTAATGTCAAAGTTCTAAAAACGGTGGCAGGACAATTACTATATTCCTAAAAATGTATATTTAGAAATACAACATTATTTTCAAAGGAAATTCAACAAGTGGACATTAGCTGAAGTATCCTATTATACTTCGCCATCACAATAATGGCCTGGTTCCCTCCACCACAGGGCAGATGGTCAGTATTTAATATTTGAGGGTGGCTTTATATATACTTTCTGCATGAATGAAACAAAACCCATAATATCCTCTCGTTAAATATTTACTGAAGGAATGAAATGTTTTATTTAACGATATGTGCTTTTATGGGATATTGTACTAATCTTTAAAAAAAAGTTAGATTGTTACAAGCCAATACTTTACTTCTTGGAGGATAAAGGAAGATTGAAGTCTTCTATCATATATAGCCTAAAATGTATAGCTTCATAGTCTTGTCCTAATTAAAACGGATAATACATTTTAGATAAGAGCATTGGTTAGTTATCCTTACCTTAGCTATACAATGTCATATATGTTTGAATTACCTGACGTTATTTTTGTTTGCAAGTTACATAACCCAGACATAATCCCCAACTGTCCAGTGAACTGAGATAATACTATATATTAATTACCTTGAAACGTCAGTTCTATTGTGACATCTACAAAGTTAAATTCCAGTATTTTTATCAATATTTTTTTCTTGTTCAGGTTTAAAGTTGGAGAGTTTATAAATTAAAATAATTTTATATCAAGTATCTTATGTTTATAATATTGTTATGTTATTTAATTGTATATTTCCATATTATTGGTAAAAGTGGTCATTTAATTTCCAGCTGTTTCCATGTAAAACATTTGTATTTTTTTAAATGAATTCATTTATTCTGTTTTAAAATACTCATTAATTTTAATAAAATATTGTATTATGTGAGGCTTTTCACCTACAAGTTGACATCAGCAACAATTAAATTTAAAATACTTGTTTGCAAAATATTACAACTTATATAACGTACGTTATATTTTAAAATTAATCCTGTTAAATTTACTATGTGTAAATGACAGTTTTTAGTTAAGATATACAAAATGAACGGTGAACTTCAAATAGCTGGAGGAATTGGTAATGAAGAATTTCTTAGAAGCATGTAAACATTGATTATTACTAATTTCTTTTAGAACTTAAAATTTCGTAGAGTGTCTTTCTTAACTTTATATTCAGTCATTTGTGATTTTTTAGACTGTGCATATTAAATATTTGCTGTTGTTTCTTTGAATCTGGTTTTAAATTTCGTTTTGTATGGCCAATAACACTTCATAAAATGCATAGTAATTATCTTGGTATATTAGAATTAGTTAGTGTCAAAGTATTTATTCGGTATTGATTAACTTTTCTGATTATTTATTGATATTGTTCTGTTCCTAATGGTGTTGTAATAATTTAGTAGGATATTATATAAAGTAAACGACTCATTTTATCTTTAAATCTTTTCTTCTATAATTTACATTCAATAACAAAAAAGTTGAGAAATATATGTTTTATACTATTAAAGACATATCTATATTCCTGCCTTGCAGAACTCTGAATATTATACAGTTTAATTTGAAAGCATGAGGAAAACTAGCCACATAGTTCTTAAAGTCTATTAACTGTTTTTAAACATTCATGCGTAATTAATTACTTTAAATAATATACAAATAACTTTAATGCAATAAATATATTATCCTGTTTAGATAATACATGATATCGTATTTTGTAGCTTACGTATTAAAATGTTTGTTTTCGGTGTTTGTAAATAATGTAAACGTAAGAGACAAGTTTGTCATCACGTTACATTTGTTTTTTGTTTGTATTGGCAAAGCTATTAGTAAAATGTGTACTTCAATATTCTCGTACGAAAAAAATAGAAATAAAACAGTTATATGACATTTAATAATGCGTTAATAAATAAAAGGAAACGCACTTGCTAATTGCAAGCACATGAACGGGCAAATGTGCATTTAGAAGATTGTTATCTCGAATACCCTACCATAGCTTATATTACCATTATTTTTTATTTATTATTACTATGTTTTATTTTTATTTTATTTTATTTATTATTACTATTATTACCATTATTTTACTATGTTTATTCCTTAGGCCTATATATCTGAAGGTCACTCGTGATTGTCAGCCAAATATATCCTATTTGTGTATCGTTCAGTAATATGTTAGATACAAATATACTTGTATGTTTCACTTTAGTTCTGACTGGAGTAACGGTCGTCACGTAAAGTATGGTAGCATGTATATTGTAGAACGATATATTAGTTGTAGGAAATTTCTTGTATTTTATTACAACAGTAAATACTACATTTTTAGTTTAAAATTCCTCAATTAATGTTTTTAGCGTCAGTTTTGGTTAGCCTTATTGTTTTGCCATTTCTTTGTATTTATAAATATATATATACATCAAAGTAATTAAGTGGTCAGGAGAAGGGTGGATCGCCTGTTATCAGAACCACTTAGAGGACATGAGCTGTAACTTATTACTAAATATTGCTTACATTATTGAATTTGTCATTACATTAATGATGTTTTTATTCTTTGTTGGTTTAACTGCATAATTAATTGTAATTTTTTTACTTCCCGATGTTTATTTTTTTTATCAATTTCCAAGTACAAAATACTATAGGGTCTAATTAACTATTATCTGCATATTTTCTTGAATTTATTTTTATGTCTGTTTTTGTAAACAGATAAGGAGTATTAAAGAGTGTTAAATCTATAGTATAATATAACGTCGGTATGTTATATTTCACTAATTTATAACAATTGAAATACAGTACACGTAACGGCACAAATCATTTCAAATAATGTTTTATAAGCAATGAGAAAGTTAGTTGAAGGAATGTCGACAGCTGCATAGTAAACCGACTCTTTGCATAGTAACTATTTTAAAAGCAAGTTTGAAATTTGTGCTACGATTTGCCTTCATCTTTCCTTTCCTTTATCTTGTTATCTTTCCTTTATTTCGTTAGAATGTAGTATTTGTCGTTTTGTTTTTATTTCACGTTGTTTCTTGTTCCTTCCATTTACTCCTGTTATCATTTGTGACGTGTATTTTATTTACATATTATGTTACTTTTGTATTTGTTGTTGTTTTTTTAGGTTTTTACGTAACCCCTTCCCACACATTGTTGGGTATTACGTCCAACAAACAAATAAAATTGTTAGACTTTTTAATCAGTTGTGACTCAACGTCACTGACTCGACAATAATTCATGATAAATGATGTATTGTTGAATGGAAGACATTCAAGTCCCCACCCCTCGTGGGACAACAGATGCGGGGTGAGAGGGGAGGGTGTGCTTACTGTTGAGTACGCCACATTCTGACCAGGGCGTAAATGATACCATCTGCCACTGAATGGCTCCCTCACATTCTTTGTTTGTTGGACTGATAGTGATTATAACATTGATAAATAATGTTATTTTGTTACTTAACTATTACACTGGGACTCTTTGTTGCGGTATGAGATTGAATAACTTAAGATTAGTGATTAAGAAAACGACCACAATAGTATTAACATTTTCACACTTATAAAGGTTTAATTACATACTAACTATGTTATAGACCCCTCTAAAACAACGAATAGAAAAAAAATAAAATGAACTTATTTCTCGGCTTTACCGGATAACTTCAAACATTGTTTTTTGTGATTATTAATACATTCACTTGTTTTGTTTTTCATAATGAACTCAAGTATATATTTGATTTTGAGATGAGATTATTTTTCTGACCAACAAAAGCACCCAAATTAAACATAATATAATTTATCCTTGACGTATACATAAAAAAGTGCTATGGCTTTATTTAAAATTGAGTTTCTCACAAATATACATTTTTCCCTCCAGTATCAAAATATACACAAATGTTTATTCTGTAGATAGTCGTTGATTTCATTGTTATCACGCATTTTGCCATATATGATTTAACAAAGAATAAGTTTATCTACTTTATCTATAAAAATAACTGTTATTGATCAAATTTGTATGTATAATCATGTTAAACATAAAAATCGTGTTTCAATCAAAAGACATGTGTGAAATGTACAGTAATCAGTGGAAATATAAAAACAAAATAAAATAATTTGCTAAACTTGAGGTTTTGAAAAAAATTTATTAATAAATAAAACTATGTTTCCTGAAAAAACAAACATGTTTCTACCCCTGGCAGTAAAACAAGATGTTTTCAGAGGGGCCTAGTGGGTCCTTAGTACCTTTATTTGGTGTAACGATAAGTGAAGAAAAGTGGGATAAATAAAATAAAAGTCATACATTTCAGAAATAATGTGTGTCATATATGTTTCATGTTTTCTATTCGGTATGGTTGCACAAATACCGATAGTTTAAGATATACTTACAGGTAAAAATATAAAAATCATTTCCAAAGATTAAACAATAAGATAAATATGTTGTCTAACTTTAAAACTGCATTGAATGAATTAAAGATTATGTGTATTACATATAGTTAGGTAATACATTTCTAAGATATATTTACCAAATTCAAATAGCAATAATGTTTTTAAATGGAAAAAAAGGAAAATTCTGCTCGAAAAGTTAGGTATTCATATTATATAAATACATAAGTTTGGTTTGACAAGATCGTCTATATATGAGCCCTCAGAGTCACAGACACGAAGTAGGCCGTAATCTTTACTTTATCTCTTCTTAAACCTCAGAGGAACTGTATAACTCAACTTTTCTTGGAAAACTCTTTTCTAAAGTGTACGACTTCACTTTAGCTACCTTAGTTTACCTTAAAATAGTAATAGTTATTTTTATCTATTTTTGATATTGAAGAGTTAACTTCACTCTTTACAACCATAGTGGAAAAGGCTTACTTATGAAGTAATTGAATGTTAAGAATTGTCATTTCTTTGAACAAGTATGTTTGGTATTTCAATAGCCTTTCACACAATAAGGACGCAATGAAAAGGAAAACTGTAAATCACAAGTTGTTTCTCTCCTATAAATGTTTATTTAGTTTCAAATTTGTGGTAATTCACTTAATGTAATCTTAGTAATTTCTTATGCAGAACAGAGGGAACTGTTCTATTTTGGTGGTCTCTCTCTCTCTCTCTCTCTCTCTCTCCCTCCCTCTCTCTCTCTCTCTCTCTCATCAACCCATACACGTACAGTATTAAGATCCTCCCACTTACCCAGTAAAGTAGAGATGCAAGTTTGATGGTAATGGTCCTCCCTCCCCCCTATACACGTGCAGTAGTAATGATCCTCCCACACACCCATACACGTAATGTGGTGATGACCCTCCTATCTCCTCGTACACGTACAGTAATCATGTCAATTTACAATTATATAATTTCCATTTACAAATTTGCAGTTAACCAACAATCAACAGTTTTCTATCGAGAAACTGATAAAGTAATAACACCAATTCAGTTTCTTGCTAAATAGTAAAACGGGTATATCTATATTTTTAATTTTTTACATCAATATAAATGCAATAAGTTAACAATACAGTTATATTGATAAATTGAACTAAATTATTAATATTACATCCTAAAAATACGTAAGTAGCCCTAATTTTTTACTTTATAATATTAATATTATAATATTTATGATACAACAAACAAGCTAGTTATTTTTTTGATAAGAATAGTAAAATTAATAGCCTATATTTATGTAAAACCATTTATAAATATCTTTTTATAGTCAGCCAAGTCTACTTTTTAAAATAAACTTCAAAAGCACCATATTAATATTTTCAAAGTTCGTCGCAAAACATTTTACTTCTCAAGTAATAAAAAAAATCTATATATTTTTTATAATTTTTATATATATTTTATAAAATATTAATATGGTGCTTTTGTAGTTTAATTTAAAATGTAGACTTTGCTGATTATAAAAAGGATATTTATAAATGGTTTTACAATAAATATAGGCTATTAATTTTACTATTCTTATCAAAACAATTACTAGCTTGTTTGCTGTATCATAAATATTACGTTTCATACAATTTCAAACATGATATCTCTCATTTATTCAATAGAATTCAATGTATGCGTCGTGGTTTGAATATGCAGGTGGCGTCGAAGTAAGGCTGGCCGCAGATTGGCAGCAAGACTCATTTACAAGTATTATTAACTTGGTTCCGACTGTCAAGTGGGATGCAAATTCACTGTTTGTCGTGTACTAAAATTGTTTTAAACTTATTAGCGTCTGAGACAACAATTGAAAAATGTGCTTGGTAAATAAAAATACAAAAGTAATAAGTTAAGTTACATAATGGTATTTTAATTAAATGTTAGTAACTATTAATTAAAGCGGTGTAACAGCCCGAGTTTGCTCACTCTGGGTTCGGGGTTTAAATTTGTTCACTATCCGACACACTGGTATACTGAATGTATTATGCTCGACACAAAGCGTTTTTATCGATCGGATTATTACCGATGATGCCGAAACGGCAGTGGCACGAGGGAGTATATAGGGAGCTACACACATGACAGAACGTTCAACAATCGTTTGTTTAACGCCATCAGTAGCTGTGCAGACAATCACGGCCACTACATTGCACGTTTTTCTGTGTTGGGTATGTTAGGTCAAATAGGCTAGGTTGGATTAATTAGTTGGATTGGGTTGAAATAGGTTACAAATTCCTCTATTCTGTAATTGATCGGATAAACCCAAAATGTTCATTTCCTTTTCGATGTTCGTTTGTGTTTCTATAACCACAGAGTTTTCTGTCCGTCTCAAACTCAATGTCTTTATCTATAAAGGCAAAGCCCCTAGCTGACTAACTGACTTACTAATTTATCGCCAATTCTCCAACAGAGAGCTGACATGTTGGCTGTCTGTTTCTTTAAGTTTTAAATAGGACAAAATTATTTTAATCCTGATAAAGCACTCTTAAGCGGTATAATCCATCCTTAAAATATTGTTCCATAAGGATAACATTCGGTTGATTTTAGTAAATCAATAACAGCTGTTTTGTAAATAATAACCAAGTTTATTTTGTATGTTTAACATTACCCTATTGATGCATTAAAAGTGTAATCTTCAGCTGTTAAAAAAAAGAACACATTTGAAATAGTCTCAGAAATACCATTGGGTATTTATACTAATTAATAGATAGCAACGCAAGTAATGTGAGTGAGGTACTGTAAATAAATTTAATATTGTGATTTTACATTTTACAGTTAATCTATTATTATTTATAGTCCAAAGTCACATACCGAGGGCGAAGGCCGAGTTATATCGAGCGAAGTGAGTGTTAGGAGTGCCCCCTGCTTTATACCAAATAAAAACAATGCGCTTCTTACATAGTGTGTAAATCATATAAACACAATTGAATTGCTGAATAAAAAAACAGCTGTTTCGAGATGACACTACTACTCTCAAGAAACATCTGTGTCGGTGTCGGAAATTTTAACGTTGTGTGTGTAAGTGTTTTAAACTTCCATACTCGGCGTAGTTAAATAATCCGATCGGAAGAAGAAAATACCCAATTTTTTCCTCGGCCTTTCAAGCTATTTATATTAGATTAAAGGTGCCAACTTGTTCAATTTATTATAAAATATTCAAAGGATAGAACAGGGAATTTTTTTATTTCAGAATGTCAGTGCTTTGATCAAACATAAAATTAGGAGACATTTTATCTATTTGAACTTTTGGTATTGCCAAAATTATCAGTACAGTGAAATTATAAATCCAATGGAACCTAATGGAACAAATTCAATAATTAAGCCTTATGATAAAATAAACAATAATTAAAGATTAAATATCTTAGGGTTAAATATGTAATAGTACTTCCTTGAAATTAAACAGGATTCCTATTTACCTTGAAGTAAAATACTTTTTTGTAACAGATAATTTTGTGTTTGTAATTTTAATAAAAGCTTTTTTAGATTAAAATTTCAAACAATTATTATTGGTATAACTTAAATATTTAGTTACAGGATAGTTGAAGTAAATATATATGAAAAACCCTAATTTTTATATTTGTATGAAACTAAATTTGGATCTTTCCTTATTATTTGACAATACATATTTTTCTAACACAGTTGAAATAAGTTACTTGATCGTACCATTTTTAAGAGTGTATCCATACGCTTGATACAACTTTATATAAAATAAATGTTATACTACAATCGAAAAGTAGTATATTTGAAGTTACCTGGTAAATATTCTGGTAGTGGAAGCTTCCCATTGCCATTGCAAGTATCTCACATATTTGGATATATGTATACTAAACTGTGTGAAATAAGACATAAATAAAATAAATGTATGCTTTTTAAAGTTCTTATGTTATTTGTGTTCTTGATTTTAAAAATGAAATAGGAGTTATTTCAAGCCTAATTGATTACAGGGCTACATTATCAAATAAACTAACAACAATTTCCTTCCATCTTGGTAGTCTACTTAAATGTTAGTATTTTGCTTCGTAAAATGATAATTGCTGATAAAATGTGACTGATTACTCTTTTGATAGCAATAATTTGTCTAATTTCATACGGAAACACTTAATAATGAGCATAATGACTAATGCCTGTCTTCTGTAAGTTCTAGCTTAATACGTTTGGTAAGCAGTTAAATAAATTTTATAAGTTACTTACTAGCACATGTTTAATTCAAATATTAAAATTAGTGTAGTTACATACAAATTAGGTGCAAATATTATGGTTTAATCTATTATTTTAATATGTTGTAAAATCGTAAATACAACATATTAAATTAAATTGTTGGAACCCGATCAATATCAATTGTTGGATCAATACCACTGTACGTGTATGGGTGGGCGGGTTTATGTAAGGGTATATGTATATGTAAGGGTGGGTGAGTGGATCGCAGGGTCATATCACTGTCATTAATTATTCCAACTATTGCATTTACCACAAATATAATTTTATTAGAAGTATTTATGTAACAATGACTCAATGAACATATTGCTTGGTTATTGCTATATTTATTACATACATTGTATTATGTATAATGAATCTTTTATTAAACGTTTTACCCAAACGTATTACTGTATATTTTCCCAAAGCCTTATGATTAAATAATTTAACCTATTTAAATCAAGGTGAAAGTTGATTTTTTTGAAAATATGAGACACTAAGCAACCATTTAAACAAATATAAACACTAAAATGAACACAATTCGTTCAAATAGTTGAATATTTTTAGCTAAACTGTAAGATATTTGACATTACTTTATTATTTTTCATTCTATTGTATATTAAAAAAGAACTTTCGATATTAAGTTTAAGATAGATAAAGAATTTCGTTCGTAAGTTGTGGATGGCTTGTTAAAAGACTCAAAAACAAGCTAATTCCCATTATACAAAATTGTCAAAAATTACTATACCATTGTTATTAAATAGGAAGAAACATAAAGGTTTCCCTTATTTATATACAACATTTGAGGATAGTTTGGTATTAATGCTGTTTGTAAAATGTACGAGCATTATTATTTACATTGAACTCATGACTTTAGAATACGTTAAATTTTTACATAAATTTGATTTTCGAGTGAAGGATGTACTGTATTATAACAAATGGGATAATATTAGGAAAACTTTCACTAAGCAGTCACATATTAATCCGTTGCACGTGAGTTCTCTCTGCAGTTACGTGACAGTATGATAATAGTGCAAGGTTAGTACTTGGCCATAATATATCACGCAGCCTATGATTTTTCTTCGTTTATTTTTGTAGTCTTATTCATAAATACCCCTGTTATTACAAGATTTATTCGTATCAATGAACACATTTAACAAAGAGAAATATATTTTTTTAAATTATTCAATTATTTTACTTAACATTTGTTTTTGAGTCTGCCTTTCAAATAATGTTATAACAGATTAATAGGAGGAAGTTATAATTGAATAATGCTTCACAAAAAACGTTTTGTAAAAGAATATACTCTATTATAGTCAATTAGATAAATAAAAGAAATAAAGATAAAAAACAGAATTAAGTGTCAGTCACATATGAATTTGTCGTTTACTATATTACCAATTTACCACATAATAATATGAAACTATAATTTTACTCTGTTATAGACCGTCAACAATTAAATTTATCATAGAAATATCGGCTCTTTTTATAAAAGGACCCCCCACTCTTAATAGGTTAGGTTAACATGTGCCTTTTTCTTCATTATACCATTTACTGAATCTCAATTTTGTTTTGTTTTATTCCCATTCGTAGGGTTATTCATATTAAAAAAAAATCAAAAGTGGGGGTCCTCCTCTAAATAATACCGAAAAAATCTTTAAAGAGGGTTGTTTTTGGGAATATGAAGTACTTAATTGCATTTGGAACTTATTTTATGTACGCTGAACGAATATCATCGGTTGCTTATGTTAATGTAAAACATTACAGGGCTACAAGATGCCTCCAAGGATGATTATCACTAGAAGTAAGTGGGGTGCGGGGGCTCCCAGGTACACTGATGCCTTAGACCTACCTGTCAGTAAGGTCCACCTCTACCACTGCAGTCTGAGCAGAGCCATAGACATCGCTTCTGGCATTGACCTTGTGAAGGAGATGCAGTTCATGGACACCTACGCCTGCCAGTTCCCGGACATTGCATTCAAGTGAGAATCATAAGTTGAAATTTGTTATTAAACAGCTGTAATGGACATCTAGCGTTAAAATAATCATAAGGGCGTTTTTGAAATATCAATATTTATTTAAACAATATAAAGGCAACCAAACAAAATGTGTGCAATAGAAAACTGATTAATAAATATATATTTATTTCACTATGATATAAAAATGAATACGATGCAAGCTTTTCCATAAGTGTATGTATGTTTATGAAATGTAAAAGCACACTTTATAAAGGTAATTTTATTTATAAGTCAGAAGTAAATAGGAATGATATTTGTTCATCTACTCACTGGTATGTCAGCAAAACTGTCAATTTTATTCATAAAAAGGTGATTAGAATGAATGCAATATGAATGACTCGGAAATAACACAGTTAAACATAAACAAACACATGTTCTATTATAAAAATATATGGCAATGAAAGTAAAACAGTACTAATAGTGTAAACTACTGTCTAGTTCTTTTAAATATTACATGTTTGCAGTGGAATGTTTAATATGACGCTTATGTTTCTTAAAATTCAAATTGATCTTTAGTAAAACATATATTTAACTGTCCAAAAATGTTGAATTTGGTAATATTACGATACAGTTAATGTAATATGCTCCACATTAAATGTATGTATTTCTAACCATACATATAAATTAATATACTGGCTTGTAACAAATCCTCAGAGTTCGTTCGTAATTTAATTTTTAATCTCTCTACATAACTGTTTAAAGCGTGTTTAAGGCCACTGATACGAAAACTTGTGCAAGAAATCTTTATGAGTATTATAAATAAATTTTAAAAATATAATTCCCCGATAAAAAATTGTAAATACTTGTACAGGTATTTAAATTTCTATCTTTAGATGCTTTGTTAGGCCCCAACTGGATTTTCATCCGATCAAACGGTTAGATATTTAAGTTAAAGATACCGAGTTTTAGTAATATAATTTACGTCCAAAATTATAGTGTTGTACAAAGTTACTCGCTTTTAATGCCTTTCTAAACCTATGGAAAGTAAGCTAAACTAAGATTTTAGTACACCTTGGAGGTTTGATAAGCTCAGAATAGTAAGAATGGAGAAACTTATATTGTTAGCTATCTATTAGTTAGTAACAATTTTAAATTTGTCATGTTTTGTTTACTATGAATTATATTTAATCTACTTAAAGTTTAGTTAAAAAGTAATTTTTATGCAATTTGTCACATGTATAATATAAGTTATTTATTTTTCTATGAGAGACTGTAGAATGCACATGCCATAATCTGTGAGGTAATATTTGTTGCGTTGAAAATTAGTAAAATTAGTAAAATAGTAAATTACATTATTTAATACAAGTGAAGGTCCCAAAATACAAATTTATCATAATATAATTATAATCCTTTGTGAAAACTCCTTAAACCAGAGTTTTCACAAAGGAATGAAACTAGTATCCGATTTCGATACTAAAAGGTAGACACATTTTATAAAAGTAGCGTAATTGAATACATGTTTAATTCATTTGCGAACACCTCTGGTCTGAGGATGTAAACATGGTTTACCGAAATCGGCAACAGTAATATTTGTATATTTTGTAATGCATTATTTTTTGTTTCACGTTCATTTACATTCTTTTTTTTTAACCACCACGTAACACGCTGATTAAGAAACTGTTATTGTAATGTATGAAAACAAATAGGCAAATATTAAAAGTAACAACACCGTACATTATTAAATAAACAAGCTCTTTTACATATATTAAAAGTAAAAAGCTCTTACATGTCTCCTTAACTGTCTAGAAGTCGTAAATGTTCACCATCACTATACATTTTCTTGCGAATCATCTGTCGGGGACCCAACTGCCTCGCCTTTAACATCATTGTAATGTAGTAAATTTTAATGTTAATACTTATAAAACAGTGCTGAATATTTTATTATAGTTAATGGTACGAAAACATGTCCTGGCATGAGCGAACACCTTACATTACATTGTTATTGGTTTTGTTCCCAATGTCTTCTTACATTCCACTTGCTATTGACTTTAATCCCATTGACCCCTTACATTTTCATATTTATTGGCTTTGTTCTCATTGTCCCCTTTCATTAGCATTGTTGTTTGCTTTGTTCCAAGCGTCCCCTTACATTTCCATTGATATTGGATTAGTTTCCTCTTACATTCCCATTATTATTGGCTTTGTTCGCATTGTCCCCTTACATTCCCATTAATATTGGCTTTGTTTCCTCTTAAATTCCTATTGATATTGGCTTTGTTTCCTCTTACATTCCCATTATTATTGGCAATGTTCTCATTCCCCTTTCATTACCATTGTTGTTTGCTTTGTCCCAAACGTCCCCTTACATTCCCATTGATATTGGCTTTGTTTCCTCTTACATTCTCATTATTTTTGGTTTTATTCTCACTCCACTTTCATTACCATTGTTGTTTGCTTTGTTCCAAACGTCCCCTTACATTCCCATTATTATTGGATTTGTTCGCATTGTCCCCTTACATTCCCATTCTTATTGGCTTTGTTTCCTCTTACATTCCTATTGATATTGGCTTTGTTTCCTCTAACATTCCCATTATTATTGGCTATGTTCTCATTCCCCTTTCATTACCATTGTTGTTTGCTTTGTCCCAAACGTCCCCTTACATTCCCATTGATATTGGCTTTGTTTCCTCTTACATTCCTATTATCATTGGCTTTGTTCGCATTGTCCCCTTTCATTACCATTGTTGTTTGCTTTGTTCCAAACGTCCCCTTTCATTCCCGTTGATATTGGCTTTTTTTCCTCTTACATTCCCATTATTATTGGCTTTGTTCGCATTGTCCCCTTACATTCCCATTAATATTGGCTTTGTTTCCTCTTACATTCCTATTGATATTGGCTTTGTTTCCTCTAACATTCCCATTATTATTGGCTATGTTCTCATTCCCCTTTCATTACCATTGTTGTTTGCTTTGTCCCAAACGTCCCCTTACATTCCCATTGATATTGGCTTTGTTTCCTCTTACATTCTCATTATCATTGGCTTTGTTCGCATTGTCCCCTTTCATTACCATTGTTGTTTGCTTTGTTCCAAACGTCCCCTTTCATTCCCGTTGATATTGGCTTTGTTTCCTCTTACATTCCCATTATTATTGGCTTTGTTCGCATTGTCCCCTTACATTCCCATTAATATTGGCTTTGTTTCCTCTTACATTCCTATTGATATTGGCTTTGTTTCATCTAACATTCCCATTATTATTGGCTTTGTTCACATTGTCCCCTTACATTCCCATTAATATTGGCTTTGTTTCCTCTTACATTCCTATTGATATTGGTTTTGTTTCCTCTAACATTCCCATTATTATTGGCTTTGTTCACATTGTCCCCTTATATTACCATTTTTATTGGCGTTACTCCCATTTTCCCCTTATATTCTCATTGGATAGGTTTTTCATATTGTCCCCTTAGAATTCCATTACATTTTGTTGGTATAATGATTCTATATGTTATTCTAATGCAAATTTTTCATGCAGTTTTATGATTGGCCACGATGGGACGGTATTTGAAGGGAGGGGTTGGTTTGTAGCCAATGAGAATTTGGATCCTGACGAAACAGGGAGGTACAAGCCTCGCAGTATAGACATTGGACTGCTCTCAACCTTTGCAGGTAAGTCCTATATAATTAACATTCTAGCACTTCTTCTATTAACTATAAAGCCTATTTTAATGTGGCTATTTTAAGGACTAACGAGCAAAATTCAGTGAGATATGCCTACTATGGATGGTTACCTGACCTATATTCTCAGACCAACGGGGATACATTATTGATGATTTTATATCTTATTTACATGATATGTTAAACGGTTTCTTATCAAATTTGTTGAATCTAAACCATTTTAACTTTTCCTCTGGTTAAACACTTTAACATTATAGTTTTTAATTAGCATAATACGTGTTGGTACATATACAGTACAAGTAAACGTCACACAACCCAAATTTATTACAATATAAGCACAAAATGCACAAATATAATACAATACAAGTACAAAATGCACAAATATTATGGTGATCGATTTCGGTGAACCACGCTCACCTTCCTCAGACCAGAGGGATTCACAAAAAAGATTATTTTGTGCTTATATTGTAATAAATTTGTGTTGTGTGACGTTTAATTGTACTTTAACATTATACCAAATATATTTATTTCATTTTCGGGATTAAAAAAATGTAACAATACAACTAAACATACGAGATTTACACATTCGATCTAGAACGATTGTTATGTGAGCCACATAGCTATTGTTATGTGAGCCACATAGCTATTGTTATGTGAGCCACATAGCTATTGTTATGTGAGCCACATAGCTATTGTTATGTGAGCCACATAGCTATTATTTGTAGCTCAATAAGTAAAATATTTTTGTATACTATTACATTTTTGATTATGTATTACATGTCTAAATGTTTGATTTGTGAATTAATAGGATATACTTTAGAATTGCTACAGCAATTAATAGAACATGTTAAGAGAAAATAAGGGACATCAAGTATTTGTGAAAAAACAGTCTACCTTGGTAC
Organism: Stictocephala bisonia; assembly: GCA_035578905.1. NCBI lineage: Eukaryota > Metazoa > Arthropoda > Insecta > Hemiptera > Membracidae > Stictocephala > Stictocephala bisonia. Next base: position 78,256 of record JAQJVL010000117.1, on the reverse strand, counting down.
TGAAGAGTTGATATAGACTATATGTGTGTGGGGTTGGGGGTGGGGGTACTAGGACACAAGTAATTCTATCGTAAGGCATATTAAGAGCCACCACTAATAGTATTTGTAAGGTAAAATAATTCCTCGATAGCAGTGAATATAGGTTATATTTGATGAGTAACTTATAAAGATTTGTTTAACCAATTAAACAAATTGTATACCGGAATTTAATACATGTTTTACTGTAGTAAACAAAATATACTTTATGAGGAGAACCTGCTGAAGATTTTTTAAAACTAACTGTGGCAAGTAATATAACTATTTAAAAACTAGTTATCTAAATGTATAACAACAACGGTTTATTATGTTTCTATTGATGTTTCAGAGGAAACCCCTCCACCTCAGATATCTCAAGCCATTGATGACGTTATAGAATACGGCATTAAACACAACTACATAATCCAACCATTTACCACTAAAATGATATTCATGGCCTACTAAGGAAGTTAAAAAAGGACAATATTGTATGTTTATAAAAATATTTTTGTTGTGGTATATTTATTATATTGTTGTTATTTAATATATAATGTTTTCTAAAACTATGATTTGTATTTTGTTTCACCCAATTATGTTCATGTCATATTGTGTCAAAAATAATGTTCAGGCAAAGATCTAGAAATATGAATTTAGTTGGTTTGTACAGATTTAATAACTAATCATTATTACAAAAACAGTTGAACGTTTTTATCATTCGTATGAAGTAGTGTTAAACTTACTTTGAATAGCTATACAGTTACTTTTCGACTTTAACTATATCAAATTACGTTTTACCTCTCTAATCTTTATATGTTTAGTGAAATCCTATATTTATATGTTGTAGCCCCTAGACAAATTTGATCCTGCAAACAAGTAAAGCCTCCTTAGATGCTGTTCATTGAAAGTCCTTTCTTTATTCTTATTAACTTAACCATTTTAATGTGTATTTTAAAAACGAGCAATTCAGTAGATATCTAAATACTTATATTTCCCAAACACCCTTTTAAAATACTTATAAGAATGGGATATGACTTCCATCGATTTCTGATCATTATTTCCAATATGTAATCAAACCATTTACTTTTACTTGTTAACATTTTAACATTATAGAATAGCTAATATGGTAAATCAGTAAAATAATAGAAAAAATTATATACAATATTAAAAAAACACAAATTATACAAACCAAAATACTAAATTTATGTATGATGGTGACCAGCTTTTAGACCAAGGATTCAATTATTGCTAATCGTCAAATACAATTGGTTGTTATTAATATAACAATAAAATTATTTATTTCATTTATTAAATAAAGCCATACAAATACATTTAAATTATTGGTATTTTAATTGAGTATATTTTTTAACAATATTTATAATACATGATGACCAATAGCCTATCTTAATAGTGAACCAAGTAGTTTATTTGTATCTGAATACAATAATAATTTTTTGATCTATGACATTTTTGATATATTACAATGTTAATGTTTAGATTTGGAATAAATAGGTTACTAATATGCTTGTAATAAAAAAATAACAATTTAATAAACATGTTAAAAAAGGACATCAAGTATTGTACATTCGTCCTTGGAACTGAAATTTGTAAATTTGTGTGCTTGGGGTGAGGCTAGGACAAAGTAGTCTATTAAGGCAATTATTAATGAGCCAAATCTATGTATTTGTAATGGCTAAAATATCGTCTTCGATAGCGTGCAATATAGGTTAATATTTTGTGGTATAAGTTTGTTAACCTTTAACAAATTGTATCGATACTTAAGTACTAGTTTTTTACTTTTTAAATAAAATATACTTATAGGAAAATTGAAGATTTTTTAAAATAAACTCGTAGGCAAGTAATATATCTATTTAAAAATATGTCTATCTAATGTAAATAAACGTTTATTATGTATCTATTATTTAGAGGAACCCATCCCCCCAGATCCAAGCATGATGACGTTAGATAGGCATAAAACAAGTCGACGATATCAACTCATTTATCCATAATAATGATTCTGGCCTACTGAAGTTAAAAACTGACATTATTCCTAGAAGTTAATAAAAATATTTTGTTTGGTATAATTGTTGTATTATAAATAGCAGAATGTGTTCTAAACCTAAATTTCGATTTATTCATAACAAATTATACTAAAATTCAAATTAAGTCAACAAAATGCTTCAGAAAACTAAAAAGAAAGACAGATTCAAAATACCAATTAACAATAAATGTATCTGAAGTTTTATCCGTAGAAAATCGTTAAATAATTTAATACTATAAATTAATATTTGACTTTGAAAACAAATACTTTTAACCCTGACAATGTTTAGTCAAATCCTAATTAATTTCCCCTGGCAGGGTATGTAAGCCGAAATCCTTGGCATAGCTCCGTATTCGTATTACAAATAAGTATAAATAAGTCCCTATTTGTTAAATTAAAATCAATTAAACCATTTAAAAAGTAAAAATTGATAGAGAACTTACCCATCGATTTCCCCTTGATTCAATATACAAAATCCTCGTGGATAAAATATAAAAAATAACTAAATCAGTAAGCCTTTAAAGATAAAAAATATAATAATTTAAAAACACAATTTAAACAATATTTAACATATATTAAACTCTAAAAAATCCTAACAAAAAATTATTTTAATAAATAAATCAAATATTAATTATTAATTAATATAACTCAGTAATAAATTTTTGATTTGTATTTTAATTAGTTTTATTTTTATACAAAAAAAAAACATATACAGCTCCCATCTTTCAACGTAGGAACATGGTAGTTTAATGTCATCTAGCAAAAACCACAAATTTTGTTGCTCTTGAAATTCTTATACTTACTTACCCTTGTTGTTTAGGGTTTTTGTAAAATTTTTAATTACTGTTTCTTTTAATCAAAAACTACCAACTCATATGTGAAAAAAGCGAATAGGAACGACTTCGACCTGTTAACAGAAACATTTGTAACACGTTTTGTAATAGGGGTAGCATGCGTATGAAAGGGGTAAATTGTTATTAGTAGCCCAAACTGTCATTGACATGTTTAGACATAATCCGTTTTCTCAGTGCGAGGTCACTCTACTCAATGATCCGGGGTTAAGTTGTGTTACTGACTTGTCATATTCTGCGCTGCAAACTTATTGACTAGTTTTTCTTATCAAAGTGCTGAACATACTAAACGGAATATATATACAATAGTATACTATATCTGCAAAGTGAATCTAGGGTCTTGGCTTGTATTAAGGAAAAAATCGAATGTAAGGTTAATGTATTTGAAATCTATTTATTGGCATGTATCTTATATGTGATAAATTATATTTATTAGCATGATACAGCCTTTAACGTATTGTAATGATGATTTCATCTTTAATTTGTCTTGAGCTGTTATATATTCTTTGACACTTTTGTAAAATGGTTTATACTGTAAATAAATAAATAAACAAATAATTATTTTGGATTAGTTCTTAAAGCGTGGTATTCATCGAAAACAAAACAATATCTTAACTATAAAAAAAAAAAAAAAAAAAAAAAAAAAAAAAAAATACTGACTAGGCTTTGAGTAAGTTTTTGAAGTGTTTTTGTTACAAGTTATATGATATTAAGCAAATCAATGCTGTCATAAATTGGCCCAAGGTTAGGTGTTTTTGAGGAATTTTAACCCTCTTTAACTGGAAAAATAAGACCTCACTTTTTTATCAGTAGCATTTTAAGCATTGTCTTATTAAGCGTATGTTTGTCTTGATTCTATCACAGTAGATATAATGTAAGTACTCACACTTATCAGTAACCTTGTGGTGGAATTCATTTAATTGTAACTGATAACAGATTTTCTTAATTTCCAGATATATTTAGCTATGATCTTTGGTGTTGTATTACTATGAATCGTGTTACATACTTTAAGAATATTAGTTACGTAATGTAACAGGTAAATTTTTAATTTTATTGTTTTATACTAGTTCATATTCATGAGAATAGTGTTACATTTAGTTTTTTCGAAAATGCACTTAATTATCTGTAAGCAATACCAAGTTACAAAAGCTATATCTATGCGTATTTATAATACTTGGGCAACTAAGTGACCTACAGTTTCGTGTGCAGTCTGAATAACATAGTATTGGTTTGATTGTAGACAAATTGACGAAGTCAGATACTGAGTTTTAACCATTCCAAAACACCTGAATCCTAAAAACCATCTCACATGGCACCGAATGTCAACGTCAATTTCAACCGTTGATGGGCACTAATATGTTGTAAAAGGGACTAAGAAAAGGATCACCTACAATCTCCAAAACACTTATTCCCTAAGTAGCTGGGTTACAGCACTAAACCACAGTGTTGTGAAAGAAAAGAAATAATATATCCTACTTAATAGTACATAAAACACTTTTTGTACTTTATGTATGGAAATTATCTGAAAGAGAGTAAAAATTGGTTAATCATATTCCTATCAATTACGAAGAAACGGATCACTGATATATAGATGAGTATGAAAGCTGAATGAGTGTGATAGGTGTAAATGAACGAGTGTAGTCATTGTTACCTTCTAAGGTCAAATCTTCTACAGAAAGAGACAATTAATAAGAGCTCAATAGTTCAAAAATTAGTGACCTAGAGTTTTACATGGGATCTGAACCATGTAATATTAGTCTTATTTTCAGATAATTTACAGGTCTGATCCACATTTATATCGACTACAAAACGCCCGGGACCTGACTACCACATATCTTGGACTCCGCATACCTCGCTAGTAGTGTCCACGCCGATAGCAACCATTGAGAAGACGCCTATAGTACTAACTTTAGATATATTGTACGAACATATAAGCTGTATATATATATATATATATATATATATATATATATATTCATATATATATGAATATTTTAGTTTACTTATGAATTTAGGTAAGCGGGTGTCAAAGCTGACGCAAGCTAATGCGTCAGGACTTTGAGTCCAATTTACAGACATTGCAGGTTCGAATCTTGTTGGCCTTGACTAAAAGTGTAAATCAGTATATTTTTCACTAGATCTCCCTCTTATTTACTATCTCTGAAAAAGTTCCCAGCACAGACCTTTAGTTTGTATAGAAAGGGCGGATAAGAAAGAATTTGTCCTTTCTTCAAAAAAGTGTTAATCTTTTATTGAAAAAATGTTTTATAAATGTGTCATTAATAAATATCACAATACCCTTATTATAGTAATGTTGAAGAAATGAATGTAACGTCCAACCGATCATCATAATGATTGGTAAAGGCCATTTTGAAGGTTGCCTTAAGCCCGGGGACCAATATGCCAATATGGAAGTCTGTGAACATGCCTGTACCCATCGTAACCAGGCAGGCTTGGGGGGCAGATGAGCCAAAATACGAAGAGACACTAGTTACCCCTGTCAACCAGGTGAATCTACTGTCGACAGATACAAATTCTTGCTACACGACAGAGGAGTGTGTCGCCATTGTTAAGGAACTGCAGAAGAAACACATGGACGAAGGACTTCCCGACATCGCTTACAAGTAAGGTAATCACACAATGATAATTAAGTGCATAGGTTCGAATTTAAATGTTCTTATAAGAAAGCTCCAGAGTTCAATAAACAAACTTAAACAAATCATGATTTATTTTATAGTCTTTAGTTTATTAACTTTAGATAAATATTTCTTAGTGCAAGAAACATTTTCTTGTGTAATTTAATTGGTATATTACATCAAACTAAAACTTTCTTAGTGGTATTTTATTTTTCTGCAATGATTTTTTAATGTTTTCACAAAATGTATCTACTAAATTGTCGCTGTAACGTCGGAACCCTCCGGTCAAAGCCACTGGCTTATACTTATACAATGGACCAAATCTTAAGTAATCATATTACGTTTTATTTGGCATTCTCTAAATTTTACTTAAACCGTTTAGATTTTTAACAATTTCGTAATATTTATAGTGGTTTGTAAAAATTTTGGTGTTACAGCCAGTTGAATAAAATGTACTACCTACTCGCTAACATATTAAAATATATTTAGGGTTGCCGTTTTAATTTAAAGAACCAATAGGCTTTTCGTAGAATGTAGACTATACAAATAAACAAGTTTCCATTTTAATAATTTGTATGAACTGATAATAGACATATTTATTATTTAATATCACCTGTCCTGTGAATACTGTGTCGTAGAGTTCCTCTTCATAGTTAGGTTTGTTTGTATTTTTCATATTTGAAGCTTATTTTGATTGTTAAACTGTTTTGACAATCAAATCCACAATGATAGTGCAGTTATATGTAAAAATGTGTCTCGGTATTATTATTCATGATTGTCAGAAAACACTTTAAATGTATTCAAATTTTGTCAATATCTCAAAATATCTGTACCCTAAAACCAAATATTTGCCAAAATAATTACATAGGCTATTGCACCCTTACAGCTTATTTAAGAAAATAAATGTTTAATAGTAGTGTTTTATTAGTGACAGTTGTTAATTCTTCTTATTTAAAAAAGAATTGTATTGACTTATATCTATAATCAACTGACAATAAATTATTAAATTTAAACAAAATAAATGAATAACTGCTGTTCCTTAAAATCATGGTGAAGCATAGGTATGCAGCTTTCTGATATAAGTACATTTATTTCGTTGTATGCGTGTATAATTGTGTTCTTGTAACTATTATTTATAAATGAGGTTACTGCTTCTTGATGGAATTTGTTAATTTTGTGTGTCATACTTATTCTTTTTTACATATATTGATACAGTTGGATTTAAAGTAATTTTTTAAAGGCCGTATGCAAATTATTACGTTTTATATAAAGGCACTTTTGTCATCATTTAAAATTTAAAAAATCTTTTGGAATATATTTCTTGATATTTGATATCTATAAACAGTTATTTAAAACCGTTCAGGTACCTATAAACCAGTTTTCATACTAAACAGATGAATTTTTACAGTATAAATAATTTGGTTCTGAATTTTTTTTAGCCTTGAATTACCATTCATTTTTGTTTTGGTGAGTTCTGGTATATTAAAGTAATTGTTCTTTCCTTACAAAACTATTTCTAAAAAAATACATCTTATTTATATAATATAAAATAAATTACTATCAAGAATAACCTATTATTTTAATATTTATAAAATGTGAATACCACTTAAAATGTTAAAATAATATCAGATATTTGAAAAGAAAAAAATAGTTGCGGAAAATAAACTAACTTTGAAGGAAACTCAGATAAAACATCTCCTAATGAGATCCGACGTTCCGCAGTTTTATGGTCGGCGGGGACGGGAATGCCTACGAGGGGAGAGGATTCACCACAAATCCCTCAAAAGTTGGCTTTAGACACGTCGCATTTGAGGGGAAGAGTCTGGATATTGCTTATATTGGAGCCTACGAAAGTAAGTTTTACGCACATTATACTTTCAAGTTACAGTAAAAACTCTATAGTTTGACACTTTGATAGAATACGGACACAGTCTAATATACACACTCGAAGCTTACTCTTGAGAAAATTGTCAACTGGCTAACGCTGGTGGTGAAAGTGGTCAAAATGCAGAGCTATGGAATCTTTCCTATATAATATCTCACAGCAGGTTACTTATGCTGAAATATAATTAATTGAGTGAAAATATTCAAAACAAATCGTTTATTTGCTACATTACCATTAGGATCACTAGCATCGCTTGATTGGCGAGTAAATCGGTTGTGCTTCGCTTCGGTATGTTTTTATTATACTGTGCTAAAGGGTATCACTTTATCTGATTGGCTATAAAGTGATGAACAAATGCATGGTGAGTAAATATAATAAAACTATAAAAAAAATTAGTACTATTTTTTTTAACAATTCTAAATTATAGGTTGTCTCAAAAAATGTATACCCACTTTAGTTGGATGATCTGATTAATACAAAACATAGAGTTTTTAAATTGATATCATCATATAGCTTAAACAAGCTGTTTTCCAATAGTAAGTGTTTTTTTTTATTTTTTTTTTACATTTATTGTAAGACAAACATGGCCGAAGTTCGGTTAGCTTTTGAAAAACGTAAATGGCACTGTTATTTAATTGCTATGCACAGCCTTCCACTATCACCACGGCTAAATTCCAAGTATATGGACTGTCGAAGTATTGAGTGTTGATTTACCAGGCTATACTGCTGAGATATATTTTAAAACTAGAATTGTTACACGTCAAATACTATAATTGTTCACACATTTATATTTTACTGTACTCATACCGATTTCGTTGTTTTGTTATTTAAATACTCAAAATATAAGGAAAACATGATATTTGTAAAACAATTAAATCTGTGTCACTTTTTAACTAATGATTTTTAATTTTCATTCGATATACTCGTACAAATATACCCTAATCTCAAGATAAAATAACTATAGAATTTAATTATTTTAATCTCTAGTGGAAAATTATGATGGTTGGGGCCTATACACAATCTAAAACGTTGTCAATGATATTATTATACTCGGACATTAAAAAAGAACTAGGAATAGTTATTTACCAGCCACATTCTAGTTTATAGTAGGTATATTTTAGTTAGTATCGTGGACCTCTATGTGATACTAAACCATTACTAATGACTCGAATGAATGTAACTATTATCCAAGTGTCACTATTTCAGAGTTAATATTAACAGGGATGAGAATGGTAATTTAATTATTAACACAAAACAACCCTAGGTGTTATAAAATGTATATAATAAGGTGTTACAAGAGTAGCGTGTGTTGCAGGATTCGTTCCCCCTCGGAAGGCTTCTGTGGCCGCCTTTGATCTCGTAGATTACGGCGAAGTCAGTGGTTTCATCAAAGATTCATATGATATGGACATTACAGTGGAGCATAAACATGTCATACCATAGCATACACTATATCTTACTTAATTTTGAAGAAAATCTTCTTTTTATAAACATAATTTGCTTCAACTATACATATTGCCATTTCTGATTTTTTTTAAACTTTAAATTTATCCGATGTTGAAATGTTGTAAGAATTAACCTACTGTTAATGAATCGGACATAAATTGAAACATATTTTAAACGTCACACAACACAAATTTGTTTCAATATAAGCACAATATGCACAAATATATTGCAAAACAAGTACAAAATGCACGAATATTATGGTGAACGATTTCAGTGAACCACGCTCACCTTCCTCAGACCAGAGGGATTCACAAAAGAGCAAAGGCGGTGTCCAGATAATGAACTTGACATCCCTGTTTTGCTGTTGAGTTGCGTTAGCTGGCCACCCTTTGGTCTGAGGATGGTAATCGTGATCTGCAGAATTTAATCAACATAATTTAAGTAAATTTTGTATTTATATTGTAATATGTTATGCTTCGCGACGTTAATTTATATTGTACATAGTTAACGTCAAAAGTAAATTAAAAATTGCATCCAAGACGTTTAATTTTTCAATTATGTCAAATATTTCATACACTTTTGGTAAACTAAATTCACACTTGAGGATTGACTTTTTATAAATCACATGATATGGTATAAGAAAACATACACAAGCAAGATTGAAACTGTCTGGAAAGGTTTTTATTTTGATTCATAATTGTACTTAATATTTTACATTTTTTTTAGTTCCCGGAAATGGAAGTTTACAGTTCTTCAAAATATCTAGTTACTTGCTAGTATGTATGTAACATACAACTCACGAAACTTACCGACGGCTCTCCTCACTCCTTTAAGGTGGTGCATTCGGTTTTCAGTGATTTAATTATTTTTCAATTTTATAATCAAAATTTGTTAGTGTACCTTTCTTTGAGAAAGGAAAAATATATATTAAAGTTTGTCAACCACTATATTAGAACTTGTGGCATTATGAAGTGGTGAATTTAGCTGATTTTAAATCAACATTAAGATAAAACCGTTTGAAGTACATATTAAATTTTTTATAACTACGTTTTTTATATAAAACTGAAGGGATATGGATGTTTTAGATTTAAACAAAATGTACAAATATTTATAATATTAAATGTGAAAAATGCCCTTTTTAGCTTTAAAATTACAAATATTTGTACATTTAAAAATGAAAAACATCAGTTCCTTTAGTAATGCGTAAAAAACGTAGTTATAAAAAATTTAATTTGAACTTCGAACGGGTTTGTCTTAATGTTGATTTAAAATCAGCTAAATTCACCTCTTTAAAAGGTCACAAGTTGTGTTGTAGGGATTAAACACACTTTTATATATTTTTCCTGTCTCAAGGGAAGGTACATTAACTAATTTTGATTACAAATTGGAAAATAAATAAGTAATCAAAAACTGATTACATCACCTTAAATGACAGTTAGTCTAATGTGAAGTTTAGTTATTAATTAATTATTTTCTATTATTGTTTGTACATTATTATCTCCTAGTTTTCCAATATACACTTCTCATTATGTGTCTCATTATGTACACCTCTATTCCATAAAAAGTTTAGACCTATTTTTAAAATTGTTTGTTCTACAATAAGGCCCCCATGACATTTCAAGAGCTAGAAAGAACATAAGAGAGCTTGATTGGACTCATTTCAGAGCTTAAAAGCCAAGGATGGTGGGATAAATAAAATTATATAAAACAATTGTCATGCACAAATGATTAGTATATTGTATACCACTACAATATTTTTATGTATACATATGGCTCTTTATGTTAATAGTGTAGGCATACATGCTGGAGTAAATATTACTTAATTTTAGTATGTATATGGAGCCGTCTAATTGATGTACACAATAAAATAATTAATTTAAAAAAATACAAACTATTTTCTCTGTTACTTTATGATTGAGTTGTTAAAGGAATGATAGATAGGGTTGTCACGTGAAGCGTGTAAGAGTATGCATTTGAATGCCTAGTATGAATAATAATATTATTATGTATGAAAGTAATAATGATAGAACAGAGTATACATGGTCTATGGACCTTAAATCTCACTCATTTTATTTTTTAGTAAAATAAGGAAATCCAACCATCCTGTAATATGGATTAGTTATATTTATTACATAATTTATTGGAAAAAATAAATACTTACTTTCGAATATATTTTACTTTAAACATGGTATCTTACAGATAGTTATTTTTATAAATAAAGAATCATCTGGTTACGTTTGTAAACTTCTAGAGTACGATTATAGTATAATATGCACACACATCAGCTGGTCACGATAGCAATTTCTCAGTACTGACATTTATTTTCAGACACTGTGAAATGTGGGTAGGTCAGAACATTATGGACGTGTCCTGTTCCCGTTTACAATTTTATGATTTAAATATATAGAATCACATTTGTATATCAATTTAATGTTGTGTACAGACTAGGTTTAAAGAGTCTGATTTCACTATTTTTTTAGTTTTGAGTACAAAAGCATACGGAAATGTTATAAATGTATTTTGATAGATTAGACTCGTTATTCTTGTACGTTAATTTAGGCGTTGTTAGTTTAAATTAAAAAAATAGATTGATAACTAATGCAGTTTCAAAATAAATCTCAGTATTTTCTGTAACAATTATTTTCCTAATCACTTTTTCCGTTAGAGAAAAGTTAACTCAAAATATTAGTTTTGGTTGAGTGTATACTTTTTCATTATCTGATTGTTTAATTCATAATTGAACTTTCAATAACTTAGAAAATACATGATCATTAGCATGACTTACAATACATTTTGAAAATTAATTACAGGGCTAGCTATGTTATTCTTGCATGACAAGTCCGTAATATGTTTAAACGATATTAGAAAATATATCCCTAGTAAATAAGTAATTTAAAATTATAGGGAATAACAGCACTTAAGTTTGTAATGTACTATACACACTCTTTCTATTCTGAAACACCACGTCAAAATATTTAAAATTTGATACGTGTAATTGTTTCACTTTCCAAACATGACGTTGAGTTAATATTCAGAAAATATCTTTCAGACATTTTTAAGTTGACGACAAAAGTATAAATATTTAGATTTTTCTTTATCAACTTAGGAATACGGATGAAATCACTACTCAGAATGTACGGATTGTTACGTTTACATAGTGTATACATTGGGACATTACAGTTAACTGATCTGGTATATCTGGATTATTGTGTACCTGGTATAATCTGGCCTTGTATCGTGTACCTTTGTCATTAACCACCACTTGACTTGTTAATAAGGTCGTATATCAAATACCATAAAGTAAAAACAGAATAATTGTAATAATACTATAAAAAATTATACTAATTTGAATAGGCAATATTATAAATTGAGAATCAATATTGAATAAACTTGACAAAAATATTTGATGCGATTAAACCTATAAAGTTGACCCAAAAAATAAAAGATTGGACCATAATAAGCCAATAAAAAAACACTTTCTTACCTTTAAATAATATGGAAATACTTTGTTTAAACAATAATCCTTAAAAATATGTCCTAATTCATTTCGAGAAAAAACCTTCTAACCCATAACCCTCATTACATTCCATAGATATTTTATCCATATTTTGTACTAAAATACATACGATAAGAAAAACTTTCGCTTTTATAGTAAACAATTTTAATTTTATTGCTGAAAATTGTATTATTTACCATAATTTTACGGTAATTTGTAGAAGAAGTGTAAGTACAAATTCAGATTCATTATTAAAATGTTTTGTTAAAGGAAACACAATTCATTGTTTCATATTAACGTTTTATAAATTATTACTCAGTTTTCATATTTTTGCCTTTAACTGGAATATTATACTTTACTAACGGTAAAAGTTCAACAAAGATTAAATACGATTTATTATAAAACAAATACCTTTTTCAAATCAATAGTAATAAGAAACTGAACTCCAATAGAAATGTTAAAAATTCAGTTCATCACGATTGCTACTTGGTCTAACCAACCCTATGAGACACAAATATACACTTTGAATTTGAAGATATTAATGCTTGTAGCGTTTCATTGTCCAGCTGCCTACGCAACTATATATGGAAATTCCACTGGATTTCTGCCGAAAGGTTATCAATCTTACTCGATCTTCATTTATTGCTTCTTCTCAACCAACGATTAAGGTAATAATTGTCCATATATAAAAAAATCACTCAAAACAGTTTCATTAACTTTTTTCAGTATTATATGTAAAAACTATATTACGATTTCCGGTAGCAATGCGTACAGAGATATTGGAAATTTTATGATGCAACATCTAGCATTCTCCCAAGTATGTAACCGATAACAATAGCTAAATGCATAAATTAATCTTTAACACTATCTTTACATTGTTAGTACATAGGTTACTATAATTTGTAGCGTTGAGTTTCACAATTGCCTAGTGATTTAAATTGAAAAGGATACTTTATTAGTGGTAAGAACATTTTTGTCAAATATATAAAACAATGATTTAACATTACGTCAGGATTAGTTTTATATTTGCGCAAGAGCAAACATTCACAATTTCAATCTAATTGTGTACTAAAACAATTCAATCTGGTTGTAAACCAAAACCTAGAATATCTGATTTCAAAATATTTATAGCAGAAATAAAGTTTGTATTATTCATAACAACATCTTGTACATGGTATACAGCAAAGTATATTTATTAAAATCTGAGTTGGGAGAGTTCATTTGGTGCATACTATAAATGACGGCATGAAGTACTGGTTGAGTCTGCGAGGACAATTTATTATTAAAAAAGTTAAATTTACTTTTCACATGACATATAATTTGTAGATTGTTGTTTGAAAATTGTGACCATTATATTCTGGCGTCTAGTCCTAATCACATAAATATATCATCCATACAAATATACGAATGGTTGTCTCATAAATAAAAAGACTTCCCTGACTTCAATCTGATTTTAAACAGCTATCTATAAAATGTAGAACAGAATAGAATAGAATTTATTTCCTTCATTTTTTACAAATACAAAATAAGAATACAAATGGGAAATTCGGTCATGGATTTCATGTACATGATGACAGCTTAGGTTAAATAAGTACTCAAACTTTCACTTGACAGTCTATAAAAACAAGTTCAAAGTAGCTGTTCACTGCAGCGCGTCAACAAAGGCTATTGCTTATCATAGAGATTACAGCAAATACGCACGTGCACTCACGCACACAGGTAGGCTGAGTAGTATAATTGGTGTTCATTTCAAATTTGAGTGACTTATATTTCACACCTTACACATAATATATGTATACTAATTACAGGCACGGATCCAGAGCAGTGAATTGGGGGGGGGCGAACCTGCCGGGGGGTCTGGGGGGTATGGAATACCCCCCATTTAAGGTGGGGGGTCTGGGGGTCCTTCCCCGGAAAATATTTGCTATTTTAACGTCCTAGAAGTATTGTTTTTAGCAGTTTTGGGGGTGTTTTTAGGGTTTAAATATAGAAGAATACCTAAGTTCTGTAATCGAAAATAAGTTTGGCATAAATTAAAACAACTTCGAAATAGCATTTAAGTATATACATTTAATATCACAACTATTAAATAATAAAATGGATTCCATTGGAATGTTGTATTGTTAAAATTTTATGGAAACAGTTCAATGAGCAACAACTTAAACATAGTTTGGACATGCTAGGTTATTGTAATATGTATATGTAGGTTGTTGTTGCTGGCCGCCCCACGCGGCAGCTACCAGGCGACTGAAGCGAGGCACAGGCCCCCGCACATGCTCCGGCTTCTTGGAACATGGTCGGAGAGCAAATATTCAAAGTTAAACTTACCATTTTAGGCGGCTTAATTAGAATTAAGTGTACACTTTACGTTAACTGTGTAGAGTTACATTTAACACATTCATTACACAACCATTAATATAATAACTCAACTATCAAATCAATGTCGTCTGTCAATCAGTGTCTCGGCGTCTCGCCACTACGTCGGCGCTAGACACGCAGTGTTGCCACTGTTGCCGGCGAAAATATATAGGCCTACCAATTACTAACCGACGACTCGGAAATTCTCCTTTCTACAAACTCAGACTACACATCCAAATATTATATATACTGTAATATTATTAAGACGGTAACAATTGCTAATGTTATTTTCATGACGGTAAATCAAATATTTTATTAACATTTTATTCTAAGTGTGTAGGTACATTTTTGCTTTTTTTAGTTTGGGGGGGGGGGGTGATCGCCCCCATCGCCCCCCCCTTAAATCCGTGCCTGACTAATTATAAAGATGATGGTAAGGTGTTTTTCTTAGAAAACGTTAGTAAAACAGATAAATAGGTCTGAATTAAACATGGATCCTTATGTAAAGTTTTTTATTTGAGAACATAAAAACACATAAAATACATAAAATATGATAGTGAATATATTTTAATAATTGTTAAGATTTAGAACTGTTTGTAATCCACCATAATTTGTTCAGTAGTACTTAAGAGATGACAAATTAAGTTGTGAAAAAGCTGTATCAAAACCTGTTTGTAAGCCATCCCCACACAGGGAATATTACATGGTAGGATGTTCATTTACAGAAAATCATCATCCAAATCATGTTTATTATGTTGAAATGGTAGCTGGCACTAAAAAGTCTATTTTGACTTGTTCTGAATATACAGATTGATTGAGCAGCTAATTTAAAGGGAATCCATAAGTAACCAATAAAAGCACAAAGTTATTTTTTCCAATATTAGAAAATGATTAAATTTGAGGTTGTTAGTTTTTGTTTTAAATTCATATTTTACTTGAAGAAGCTTTAAATCTACTAACTTACTCTCTGTTAATTAGTTTTCATACAATTGTTGTCTGGTCAAATACAATGCTTTAATGCCAGATTAGGTTTCTAAATATTAAAGGTTTTACTTAAATGGCTACATATACAGTGCAGCTGGAACCGATAAAACCTTAAATAAATTATAGTTAGTTTATATCATTAAACAGGCAGAACAAAGAAAAAGTAAATTTTAACAATACAATATATTTTTTATCTCTAGGGAGAGGGTTGGATTTGTGATTCCTATTTACAACATTCCAGACATATATATATAGGAGTGCTGAAAAGTCTTAGAACAGTCTGATATCTTCTGTACTCGTAAATATACAATCATAAAACTTTGTACAGTGACATATGAAATTATATTAAACTGTTTGATGCTATCAATAGCTCTTCACCACCTCAGGGGGTGGCTCGTAAAAAGTCGGTGGAAAATCTTAAATTTAAGAGTAGGTCAGCGTACATACCATGTTAAAGGTCTTAATTAGTAGAAAACCATGCCGCAAATTATACAAAAAAAGTTACTCCTAAACTAAATGGTGGCACTTAAAAATTTCAATCTTCGAAATTATGAACAAGTTCATGAAGGCTTAATTTTATTGTAACCCTATCAGATGAACCGACACAACTTCACACACGATTACTCTACGTAAACATCTACTTTAAGATTCAATATGAGAACGGTCTAGGATGATAATTTTAATTAAGGATAATTAATTACATTACATTACATTAAGGATAATTTTAATGTAAGCATAGCTTGATATGCACATTATTTTAAAGGGCTTGTCAAAAAAAATTGCACATAAAAAGCCTTATCTGTTACAAAATGGTTGCGTTTCAAAATCTCTAAACCACCACCATTTTATAAGGGATAAAGCTTTTGAAGTGCAATATGCGGTGGCATTATTTTTATTTTTTTACTAGCCCTTTAAAATGATTTGCATATCAAGCTATGCTTACATTAAAATGTTTCTACTGACTCATCGTGGACCGTTCTCATATTGAATCTTAAAGTAGGTGTTTACGTAGAGTAGTCGTATGTGAAGTTGTTTAGGTTCATCTGATAGGGTTACAATAAAATTAAGCCTTCATGAACTTGCACATAAGTTTGAATATTGAAACTTTCGAATGCCGCCATTTTCTTTAGGAGTAACCTTTTTATGTCTAATTTGCGACATGATGTTTTACTAATTAAGACCTTAATATGACCTATGCTTAAATTTAAGATTTTCCACCGACTCTTTACGGGCCATCCCCCTGAGGTGGCGAAGAGCAACTGATAGCATCAACAAATTCAATATAATGCCCTATGTCACTGAACAAAGTTTTATGATTGTATATATACGAGTACAATTAGACCGTTTTAAGACTTTTCTGCACCCTTGTATATTATAATACTGCTGCTAGTGAGGCTCAGTGCACCATCCCGTATTTAATTGGAATAATTATGGCCCATCTTGGAATCATGTAACTCTTTGGAACAATGTTTAAAACCTGTCTTCAAAAAGCATATAATTTAATATACTTACCATAAGTCTTAATTTAGCAGTGTTTTAAACTACTGTGTAGTATATCCTTAGTAAATAAAACAAATTCGAACCTGTTCAATAGATACATGCACTTGAAGATTCATAGAGTAGTGAAATGAAGACGATAACGTCGAGGGAAGATTGGGGGGCAATGCCTCCCAAATCGCAGGAACCTCTGAAACTTCCGGTGGAAGTGGTAATCATGATGGACACGCTGAGTGATGAGTGTACGGAGCCCGAGGAGTGCAAGAAAATAGTTAAGGAACTACAAAGGGTTTACATGGAGGAGAAGGGGTTTGATGACATTCCTTGGAGGTAATGTATTTTAATTAAATAATTTTGAATGATATGACATAGCATACTCAATTTCCGTACTATTACTGTTTTTTTTTATACATACTCATGTATATATGTATATGTATATATATATATATATATATATATACATATATATATACAAAAGTTAAAAGTACTGATGCATTAGATTGCTCGGCCACCGGCTCGCCCCTAACAATAATAACCTTTTCTAATTGTTTGGTAATTAAATTTTATTCCATTTATGGCTGTCATAAGAGCTGTTAATGTTTATGTTTTTACTCATGTGGTATTAACTATTAGTAAACTTCAACATCAGTATAATTTACAGTCACAAAACCTTTCATAAATTTATAATTTAATATTAAACTGTCAATACTATGAAATATTGTTACACTCTAGAACGATATGGTAAGGGTGTTTTTATGCTTAAGTTAAGTAACATCTTTGCTGAGTCTGGGTAAACAATTTGTCTAAAAACACATGAATATATGTGTGTCATTTTGTAAGGGAATCGGTTCCCAACAAATTTCCAAAGTTATGTTAGCTTGATCGGATAATTTAAAAAGTAAATAATAAAAAAAATCTTAAGAGGGGTCACTTTTAGGTTTGTAAAAAATTACGTGGATTCTGTCCCACTGGCTGCAATATTAAATAATTTTTTATAAAAAATCTTTTTACTAAAACGTATCATATATATTAATTTTGATAGTGTATACACGGGCTTTTCTCGATCGGTGCGAAAGCGAGGGACCCCCGCCCGACACGTGCTAGCAGTTGACTAAATTCACTGGCTTAGTCGGTCACAAGTTGATGTAAACTTTACATACTTTTTGTTATTTTGCTATTTTTTTTATTATTTGATACTTTTTATTAACCTTATACTGTGACGGAATGCTGATGTTCAATTAGACAGGTAGACTTAGTAATGAATTATTGAAATTCCGTTAGGAATAACCTGCAGAGGTATTACGGGCGTAGCCAGCGATACTTAATGACACCGGCATTGCCGAGGCTGAAGCCTAGTAGTAATTAAAGCATAGTGACTGATAGGGTTGGCACGTGAAGCGTGCAGAATTGTCCCCTAGTTTTAGTATCATATTAAGACTTTTAGTGTTGTTTGTTAATAATCGGCTTGGTAAGGCATTAAGTGGAAATAGGTATTTATTTCGATATGACGACGTAATGACTAATTATTTTAAAAATTACTAAACATTTTGTAAATTTAATTAGAAATTTACCACTTTAGCTTTTGAGAAGTAGACATGATGTTAAACGAATATTTAGACAACATCGCATCCATACGTTTAAAATTGACAGGCCTTTTCGCATCAATAACAACCATTTCATCATTTTCTGAGCAGGTCCAGTTGTCAAAATGTAACGAGACCTAAGCTGATATTTGTCCTCACCAGAAGCACATGTTTAACATATTTGTGTACCCACTTGTAAACTAATATATAAACTATTTATCGTGACACAAGGTTTTGTCTCTTCTTTGTAATTGGGCTATTAAAAAATTTCCCTTTGTGAGGAACAGTCACACTCAGTTAGTAACCAGACCACACACAAGTCATCCACTCACATCCTACATATGTAATCGTTCATATTTTCCTTAAAATACGTACAAAGTTGTGTCGGCGTCTCATACCTAAGAAATAGAAAACTATATTGTTATTTGTCCGTTCAGTTCTACTCTATTAATAAGACAGCTAGAATAGGTGATAAGAACAATTGTTTCTTGTATTGAAAAAAGATTTGTTATTCCTCAAAATGTCACACTTAATTAAGTTACTTAAAGAACCATTAAGTACACCAGGAATCCAATAAGACCAAGTCAGGAATATATAAAAGAGAATATTTTTGTATGCACCAATTTTTGAGAGAAGACAAATTGGTGCATACAATTTTTCTTCTCTCAACTTTTTTTCTTCTTCTGTACTCAACTTTTAATTGCAACCATGGACGCCATGAACATCATTATTTATAAATTATTTCTAGCATAAAATAGATATCCCTATTCTTTGTATTTTTACACTATTATTCTTTGTAAACAGAATATATTTGCATTATTTATCTCTTATTAACAGTTTTATGATTGGTGGAGATGGGCACGTGTATGAGGGCAGGGGCTGGAAAATAAAACCATTCAAAACTGATCTTACAAACAGCGTACAAAAAATGTTCGATGGGATGAGCCTTGATATTGCGTACATTGGAAACTATCAAAGTAAGTAGCACTATATTCCTGATCTCGTACGTCATTCAGTGTTGTGTGTAGTTTATGTGTGCTTTGTGTCGTTGGGTGGGAGGACAAGGTCGAGGTACATTTTATTTGTAGATAAGTGAGAGGAAACCTAGTTCCATATGTGAAAAGTAATTGCAATCACAACGAACTATGACCTAGGCTAGATTTAAAACGAGACCATCATTGATCACGATGTCATTCCAAACATTTATCATATTTTGACAACAAAACGTTCATTTAATCACTTAGGTATATTTGAATAAGAGTCGACTAAAGATCTAACTTTCCTAACCTTTAAATCTTCATCCTTCCACCTCTACATCTCTTCTCAACATCCATTTGTTCAATTACTTTATACTGTAATTCACTTTTACACCTTTTTTGTACATATTACCTATTTAATTAACACGATTATTAGTTTTTGTGTTTCGTTTTTTCACAATTGGTTTAAATTGTAGGATAATGGAATTAAATTGTACTGAGCGTTAATATTTTTTAGGACATGAATCTATTTAACAGTATTATGGTGACAATTTGTTTATAAGTTAGGGTAAAAAGTACGCAAAGCGGTTAGTATTCCTCAATCACAGAACATACATAAAGTATAAAGATCCTCTTAAATTTAAAATTTATGTTCGATACATATCAAGACTTGACTATACGATAGTGGTTTGGTATGTACTTTTAAAATATTAAAGTAAATAAATTAAGAAATGTAAATGCACTGTTATGCAAAAGAAAATGGAACACATTTTAATAAACCGACACTTTTTCAGAATCTCGCATTGGGGTATTTTATTACCAAAATATTATACTAAATTGTAAATAATTTTTCAATTAGCATAATACGTGTTGGTATATATATATATATTTTTTTATATATATTTTTATTTATACTTATATATACTTTATATTTTTGTATTTTAATCTAAAATTATTACAATGTAGTACAAGTAAACGTCATACAACACAAATTTATTACAATATAAGCACAAAATGCAAAACTATATTACAATACAAGTATAAAATGTACAAATATTATGGTGATAGATTTCGGTGAGCGTGGTTCACCGAAATCGATCACCTTCGGATATCACCGGATCGGAAATCGATCACCGAAGCATATAGTTTTGCATTTTGTGCTTATATTGTAATAAATTTGTGTTGTATGACGTTTACTTGTACTAGATTGTAATAATTTTAGATTAAAATTTACAAAAATATAAAAGTCTTTGTATAACTAACGTGTACCTACTTGCTATAAAAAAAAACAAAAACACACACACACACACACACACACACACACACACAAACTACAGTGGACGCAACCAGAAGAGCGGTACAGGTCATGAAGTTAATAAGTCACGTTACAGTATCATTGATGAATAGCTTATTTCCATTTTTTGTAGTATATTGTTTACTTACTTTTATATTTTCAACGTATTATTCAATTTTTCAAACTCAAATATAAATTATATGAACAATCCGCCGGCTTTGTTTTGCCTTACAAACTGTTCAATAGTTCCTTTTTTTTTTTTTTGTTGATTTAATACTTAACCGGCTATTTTCGTTATACATGCAATCAAAGCTTGTTGTAAATATGAATATTTGGAAGTATAATAATGTTGAGAAAATATATCTTAGATAGATGACAGTTCATCTATTAGGCCTACTAAACATATTAGCCTTCTTTTAAAAGAAGTATAAAGAGTAAGAAAAACAAAATACATATTATTGATTGGAAAGAATAACTATAGTTTTTGAGGGTGAATGTAAAATTGGAAACTTTTAAACAATTTTAGTTGTCACTTAGTGACATACTCTACAGCTTCTATATAAGCTTTTTAATCCTGAACTGCCTCTAAAATAAGGTCTATAATGCTAAATATTAAAATCCGTACTAAACAATTATCTAAAGTTATCTACTAAAGCCTTGTTACTTTAATAATTGTTGGTTTTAATGTCTCACTTTGCCAGTTTTGTATTAATATTGAAAGCGATAAACCGTGATGATTAATTTTAGTGCACCTGGAGTAACATTGAATTTCTGAGTAAGGTATTTTTTATGTGCATTTTTTGAGGCAAAAGGGGGGAGGATCTATAGACACTTTGAAACTGAAATACAGTGAACTGAATTGGCATTGTTGAGCATTGTTATGCGTGTCGAACAAATATGCTACTATAAACTCTGTAGTTATTAATGTATTGTGAACTATTTAATGTCTTTATTGTCATACTAATTATTTAAGTTGTATGATTGTTGGAAAAACTAATTAGAATGCTATTATAAAATACCACTAACCACAATACTAAAGGATTCACGGTTAAAGGAGCTTTAACAATTAATTTAAATCTCTTTGGAGTTAAATGTCTAGGTACATTAAACGTTCACTAGAGCTAGTTTTCAAGGGGAAATTTAAGAACTTGAATTCATGGAAGTTCAAAGAACTTTTACCTAATGTAATAACTTTATAAATAGTTTAAAGTATTTTACTTTTTTTATTTTTGATGATATCGTACATCAAATATTATTTTATTTTAACAATTTCTAATCAAATTTAAGGTTTAATATTTTAATTTAAGCTTTCCACAAAAAATTTACATAACATACTAGCAATCAAATACTTTTAGTCTCCACTGCAAAGTAAAATTTAGTATTCTGAAGTAAAATGCGTAACAGAGATTTAGTTTTTTTGAAATTAGAAAAAGATTGAAAGATAAAACTTAGTATAGGGCCATAACGTATACATTGATTTATTTTGAGTTAAGTATTGTTAGTATATTTTAATAAATTGATCACACTGCTGGTAAATATACTGACACCAAGTTCTTTGGTGTTTCAGATAAGTATGCCCCTCGAAAAATGCAGATCACTTTTGGAAAGTTGAATGTATATGCACTTGATAATGATTATATAACGTTTATTCATGATCTGAAGTCTTGCATCAAGAAACAAAGTCGTAAAGGTCGAATTAGGACAGTTACATAAATATTCATTTTTGTATAAATTATATAATTATAGTTATTATTAAAAATTAATAAACTAACTTAAGACTTTGAAAGTATATTTTAAATGTTTTCTACTATTAAATTTTGCATAAAATCAATAGATTACCTTAATTTTAACATTTACCCTTTCTCTACTTGTTATATTCATTCAATACATTTTACAAAATGTATCATTGTAACAATTTTTTTTTTCATTTCCTTTCCTTCCATATTAGAAATATCAAGTTATATTAATTGTTTTTACTGACAATATGTCGGCATTAACTAGAGCTTTGAGCAAGTGAATATAAAACCCTTCTTTTTTATTCTAAAATTCAAACTATTAACAATTTATACTTTTAGGGGTTAAAAATCCCCTTCCTTATATTACAGTAAATTGATGTTACTACTCTTGTTTAAACTATCATATGAGATTGACACTAGAATAACTAAACACAACTAACATTACACTCTTACATATCCTACAAGAACACCACTAACAATAGTACAACCAACCCCAATATTAGTAAACTCAGCAATACGACATTAAAAAGAACATTGACACTAGTATAATCAACCCTGATAGTAGTAAACAACAGTGACCCTAGCATACCCAATCCTGAGAATAGTAGAGACAAAACTGACCCTAGTATACCCAATCCGGAGAATAGTAGACAACACTGACCCTCGTATACACAATCCCGACGACAGTAGATACAACACTGACCCTAGTATACCCAATCCCGACGACAGTAGATACAACACTGACCCTAGTATACACAATCCCGACGACAGTAGATACAACACTGACCCTAGTATACACAATCCCGACGACAGTAGATACAACACTGACCCTAGTATACACAATCCCGACGACAGTAGATACAACACTGACCCTAGTATACACAATCCCGACGACAGTAGATACAACACTGACCCTAGTATACCCAATCCCGACGACAGTAGATACAACACTGACCCTCGTATACACAATCCCGACGACAGTAGATACAACACTGACCCTAGTATACCCAATCCCGACGACAGTAGATACAACACTGACCCTAGTATACCCAATCCGGAGAATAGTAGACAACACTGACCCTCGTATACACAATCCCGACGACAGTAGATACAACACTGACCCTCGTATACACAATCCCGACGACAGTAGATACAACACTGACCCTCGTATACACAATCCCGACGATAGTAGATACAACACTGACCCTCGTATACACAATCCCGACGACAGTAGATACAACACTGACCCTAGTATACCCAATCCTGAGAATAGTAGGAACAACACTGACCCTATTAGACCCAATCCTGAGAACAGTAGGGACAACACTGACCCTAGTATATCCAACCCTGAGAATAATAGGGACAACACTGACCCTAGTAAACCCAATCCTGAGAATAGTAGAGACAACACTGACCCTAGTATACCCAATCCTGAGAATAGAAGGAACAACACTGATCCTAGTATACCCAATCCTGAGAATAGTAGAGACAACACTGACCCACGTATACCCAATCAAGAGAATAGTAGGGACAACAATGACCCTAGTATACCCAATCCTGAGAATAGTAGGGACAACACTGACCCTAGTATACCCAATCCCGACGACAGTAGATACAACACTGACCCTAGTATACCCAATCCCGACGACAGTAGATACAACACTGACCCTCGTATACACAATCCCGACGACAGTAGATACAACACTGACCCTAGTATACCCAATCCCGACGACAGTAGATACAACACTGACCCTAGTATACACAATCCCGACGACAGTAGATACAACACTGACCCTAGTATACCCAATCCCGACGACAGTAGATACAACACTGACCCTAGTATACCCAATCCGGAGAATAGTAGACAACACTGACCCTCGTATACACAATCCCGACGACAGTAGATACAACACTGACCCTCGTATACACAATCCCGACGACAGTAGATACAACACTGACCCTCGTATACACAATCCCGACGATAGTAGATACAACACTGACCCTCGTATACACAATCCCGACGACAGTAGATACAACACTGACCCTAGTATACCCAATCCTGAGAATAGTAGGAACAACACTGACCCTATTAGACCCAATCCTGAGAACAGTAGGGACAACACTGACCCTAGTATATCCAACCCTGAGAATAATAGGGACAACACTGACCCTAGTAAACCCAATCCTGAGAATAGTAGAGACAACACTGACCCTAGTATACCCAATCCTGAGAATAGAAGGAACAACACTGATCCTAGTATACCCAATCCTGAGAATAGTAGAGACAACACTGACCCACGTATACCCAATCAAGAGAATAGTAGGGACAACACTGACCCTAGTATACCCAATCCTGAGAATAGTAGGGACAACACTGACCCTAGTATACCCAATCTTGAGAATAATAGGGACAACACTGACCCTCGTATACCCAATCCTGAGAATACTAGGGACAACACTGACCCTAGTATACCCAATCCTGAGAATAGCAAGGACAACACTGACCCTAGTATACCCAATCAAGAGAATAGTAGAGACAACATTGACCCTAGTATACCCAATCCTCAGAATAGTAGGGACAACACTGACCCACGTATACCCAACCCTGAGAATACTAGGGACAACACTGACCCTAGTATACCCAATCCTGAGAATACTAGGAACAACACTGACTCTCGTATACCCAACCCTGAGAATAGTAGGGACAACACTGACCCTAGTATAACCACAATCCTCAGAATAGTAGGGACAACACTGACCCACGTATACCCAACCCTGAGAATAGTAGGGACAACACTGACCCTAGTATTCACAATCCTGAGAATAGTAGGGACAACACTGACCCTAATATACCCAACCCTAACTGTAGTATAAACAACGATGTCACTCGTACATCCAAAACTAAAAACGTATACCCACTCACCCTACAGTTTAATATTCATTACCCATTTACCCTCCAAATATTTACAACTGATAAAGGGTTTTTAAGTTGTGCAGTTGAGATTAATTAATGATTCATTTCACTTTAAATTCCTGAGAAAAAAAGCCTGAATTTATTATTAAAAACTAAAATTCATCAATAAGATAAATTAATAATAAATTTTTCACATTAAGATTTTCCAAATACAAACGACTTTCTAATCCTATTATAAATGTGTTATTTTTGGAGTTGGTTAGATAAATAATAAGTAAATCATTTTCTGTGAAATGTCAATAAACATATTATAAGTAGGTTTATTGATATTTCTTGATATATGATATTGATATATATTTCATAAGAATGAAATATTTCTAAGCTATCATTTACAGGTTTCAAGCCTAGTTAGTGTTTCACTACATATGTTTCAGACGATTACTCAAAGAATCCATGGGGAAAATATCCCTCTAATAAAGCATACGATGCAGTTGATAGACTCCTGGAGTACCTTGATTGGAGAAACGTGTTAGACATGCATGACTGTGAACTGTACGATTTAACGATCGATTACGATGCCTTATCGATAGATTGAACAAGGAGGTCCAAAGTTATTTTCATAAAGCACATAGTATTTTCTATTGTGTTTATTTATTTATTTATTTTTTATTTAAATAGTAAAACCGGATAAAACTGTGATTTTTGCTGTTTAATGAGGCACGTATTTGTATTTTTTAAATTACATTCACTAGCAAGTTGTGCTGGTTTTTATGATTGTTGACATATTAAACAAGCAATATTATTTCATACATTTTCATTAATGCCAACTAATTATAACTTAGAATATTATTGGTTCTTACAAGACGAGGCCTTCATATTTAATTTAAACTTGTCTTATGGTTTTTACTAGTGAGTTTATCCAGGTATGAGATGTATTAGTATACATATGTTTATAATCACACAGAAAATTCAGTTTTAGTGAACAAGTTAAATTTTATCTTACAAAGTATTTTTAATTATTTTATACTGACTAATTCAAACTGCCATCTAAATCATGCCGAAAAGTGTAATTTAGGTACCTGAGTTTTTGAAAAAGTACTATTAATATTACAAATTTGTTAACTGATTTTCTTATGAATATTTAAGTAATAGCGTTAAAGCAATTAAAAAATAACAAAAGACTGAATGACTATGCAATGTTAGTATATCTAAAAGTAATTTATTACATTTGTAAGAATATTTTTTATTGTAGTGTAGTACACTTGATTGATTAGTTAATTTATGATAAAATTTTAAATACATGAAACAAATTGTTATTTACTGTCTAAAATGTTCCAGAGACAATCCCAAGCATTCCGGCTCGAGATGCCAGTAATCATTTATTTTTCCTTGCCTTTGAAAATAAAGTAATTAAATTGAAAACAGTGGAGGTTATTGATTTGTTGATGACAAAAGACAAATATTTAATAGAGTAAATAAAAGGCGAAAATTCTTTAAAATATGTCTGGTATTTAGTATTTTAAAAATCTCACTAATACTTATAATATTTAATTATGCTCATGCATATCATACACATTTTGTGATAAAAAATAGATGTATTGTTATATATGCATACTTATATTAAATTTAAATCGGTTGTAGAGTTGTTTTATGTGGCTTTAAGTCATCGGGAAACTATTTTACTGTATGTTTAATATCTATCTATTGTTTGGTTCTAAATAATTGTTAAAAATTCTTAATATATTAAAAGAAAAGTGATACTACTGAATGGTAGTGGCAGCATTGTAAGTAACTGTTTATCACACAGTCCTCTTAGGCACTAAACATTAATCTAATGGGAATTTAAGCGGATGAAAATAGACATTACATGCTTTGAAATTATTCATACGGTTATGCGTGATTCTAAGTAACACGCAGGACAGGCAAGAGGTTAGTGAACTGGACAGTATTGTGTGTTTGGTGAGTTCTTTCATCGTACTCCTGGATAGAGTTCTAGGCACAGCATGTGTTACCTTGTATATTGTGTGGGCATCGTACTCCTGGATAGAGTCCTAGGCACAGCATGTGTTACCTTGTATATTGTGTGGGCATCGCACTCCTGGATAGAGTCCTAGGCACAGCATGTGTTACCTTGTATATGGTGTGGGCATCGCACTCCTTGATAGAGTCCTAGGCACAGCATCTGTTACCTTGTATATCTCGTGAAAATCGTACTCCTGGGTAGAGTCCTAGGCACAGCATGTGTTACCTTATATATTGTGTGGGCATCGTACCCTTGGATAGAGTCCTAGGCACAGCATCTGTTACCTTGTATATCTCGTGAAAATCGTACTCCTGGGTAGAGTCCTAGGCACAGCATGTGTTACCTTATATATTGTGTGGGCATCGTACCCCTGGATAGAGTCCTAGGCACATCATCTGTTACCTTGTATATCTCGTGAAAATCGTACTCCTGGGTAGAGTCCTAGACACAGCATGTGTTACCTTATATATTGTGTGGGCATCGTACCCCTGGATAGAGTCCTAGGCACAGCATGTATTACCTTGTATACTTATTTAATTATTTCTATTATTCATTAGAGCTGTGTTGTACAAGCTAATAGGCTGACTAACTTTCAATACAAGTACGTCATAAGCCACATGTATTCTATATATGCCTATTTTATGAATAATACTTAACTACTGCATATGTATAATATGTAATAATATGACCTCAATTCATGTCCACATTTGCTTACAACATAAACTCAAAATATTTTTCATGATTGTTTCAGAAAAACTACCAAAAATGGAAATGACGGATGTTGTTAAAGATTTAGTAGAGTATGGTTTGAACGAGAAATTCATCGATGAAAAAGAATTTGAAGTTGAAAGCCTTTTATGCCCTGAAGGTGTCAACGCATTTACAAAATTCTAATTCGGACCAAGACAAAGTTACTTGTTTACATACTTGTTACGTTAATTATATATTTCGTTGTTACTTAAAACGTTGTTTTTTAAAATTCTGATAACATAGTAATGATATATGGTTTCTCTGTGTTATCATGACTATCAAATGATTTATTATAGTTTATAACAATTAAGTAACACCAATTGTAACGATATCTCATTCTGTGTTAATATTTGAATTGACGGATATTCCAAACGTAAAAAATGATTTTTTGCATTATAAGTTTAATACTTAAATTAGAAATTTGTTAAGTTTTGTACAGATTATTTAATATCTTGAGGAAGTTAAATATTTTAACTAACTAATTTTTGTTTATACAATTAACTGTCCATTTATAAATTTCTTTAAATGATTTTTTTAAAGTTGATTTGTTTATAAAACACATTGATACGGAACATATGAGTGATGTGAATTGAATGTACAACAAAGGTTCAACAGGAACTCGGGCAGTAATGTTTGGGTCTATCAGCTGACTAGTGGTTGGTGTTGATAATCCACAATCCAATAGGTTATTTTATCCTTTAGTCAAAGTATAACCTACCAAATAAACCTAATGTTAATCATTCTGCTGCTTGACTAATATAGGTCCACCCTGTCAGTAAATCACAATAATAATAGATAGTAATAGAGTTCATGAAATTAATGTTGATATTTAGACATGAAAAAAGCTGATTTAATTTAGTAGAGGTCATAAATACCCCACTTCAAGGTGTTTTTTTACTTTAGAATTGTTTATATATTTATACAAATATAAGTTCACTAGCTTTGGGTGAAAAGTATTTCACCTTTAGAAAGGAGTGGAAAGGTCACTGCAACTGTAGACAGTGAAAATAATTGATTAGAAACAACCTGTGTATTCCATCACTTTCACATCCCCCACAATACTTTCGCGCATGTCACGCGTTTTGCTTCACCTCTCTACTGTATATTTAAACACATTTAAGTGTTTCTGCATGGGTATACGTGTTTTAAAAATTTCAACGTAGGATTAAATAACTCTTTAGAGCTATATTACATCAGTTTATTTCCGGTATTAATTAACATTCGTTTAATGTTAACTAATCATCTCATTTCACAATATAATTATATATATGACATTTTTAAACAATTTATGGCTACTTGGATAAAAAGTCAAACCAATCAATATAACACATTAACTCAGATTGTTCTGAGATATGAAACGCCGACACAACTTCATGTGTAAGGTCACTTGGGGTAATTGGGCCACCTTTTTTTTCAAAACAGTGTCTGTTTTCGACAAAACATATTGTAGTGTGTGTTGTAGTATCAACTTTTGGGTGTTTTTTTTTTTTAATTTGGAGGGTGTAAGCAATCAACAACACATGAAATAGTGAAAATTGGCCTGTGCAATACTTTGTAATTACAACAATTTAAAAATTTTTTTTTGAGGGGGTGGCCCAGTTACCCCAAGAAAGCGGGGTCACTGGACCACTCTCATCTATTTGATGTTGTTTTACGTTTATCCGTGAAAGGGGCATCTGGCCCACTTTGTATATTAATGTACCATTTAAATAAAAATTGATTTTTCCCAAATAATTTGCAAGTTTGCTGTAGCCCACATTGTAAATAAACCGACATGACGCAGCGGAAGACGCTGCTTATGAAAATCCTGACTGAAAGGGAAAGGAGGCAGTAAACTGTTACAAATTACTTCAAAAACAGTTTTTATTCTCGAAATTTAAATCTAATTACAAGAAATAAGTTATAAAAAAATTTGTAAGAGAGAAAAGAAAGAAAAGTTAACAACACAAACGAAAAAAGTGTTTTCTAGGCATTTTTGCTTGGTTTCCATCTCAAAAAATATTTGAGAGGTCTGAAAGATCAGTAGAGAAAGTGATCATGTTTTTAAAACGAGTGGTGCTCATATCAATTGGACGAGATAATTTGCGCACTATATCCGAGCACTTGATGAAAAAAGAACCTTCATCTGTCGCAAAAAATTTCATCGTTTGATTATGGCGCTTTAGGTAAGTACCCATAAAACCACCTGCTTCAACTGATTCAATTTTGGCAGCATAGAGCCTGAAAGATTTAGGAGTTTTCCCAAAAACTCGCACAATACAGTAGTCCCCTGGAGAGATTTTGGAACCATCATCTTCCTCCTCTTCAGAAAAATTCATCTCAAAACTTTCATCCATCGCTGGGATTGACCCAGAATCTTCACTGTCACTGCTTGGTATTGGAAGAGCACTTTTTTTTCTCGAAGATTTTTGAACTTTGTTTTCTTTTTTTATTTTCTTTTCTTTTTCTTTCTCCTGCTTCTTTTTTTCTTTTTCTGCCTTTTCATCATGTTGCTTTTCTTTCATTTGGAGAAATTCTTGAGTGGTGATAATTTCAGCATCAGTGATAACCCTTTTACGTTTTTTCCCTGTTGCTGATGGAGATGGCTTGTTTATCACAAACTCCAAAAGTAGTTCCTCAAAGCTTTTTCGCTGTTCTCCCTGATGAGGTTGGCTGGTTGATGGGTAAATTTCAGGAACATTGGTGTCAGGTTGATTATTTTGTGTCAATTGCTGTCCATTCTGGTGATCCATGCTGGTTGACACGAAGCTTCTAGGTTCATTATTTTCAGCCAATTTCTGCCCACTATGAGGAACCTGGCAGGTTGATGGAGAACTTCCACTAAAACTGGTTTCAGGTTCATTATTTTCCGTCAGTTCCTTTACATTCTGATAAATTTCGTTGGTTGATGTAAAACTTCCAGGTTCATTGTTTTGTGCAAGTTGCTGCCCATTCTCATGCTCAGTCATCGTTGATGGATTACTTCCATGTATGGTTTGAGATTCATTGATTTGAACCACACCCATTTGGGCTGCATTCTGCTCCGCTTTGTACTGTTGCAAGTGACCTGGCTTAAAAACCGTTACATTAATTTTTTCTCGATTGGGTCCTTTCATTTCAGGATCATATATCCCAGTAGCTGAAAACCCCGAGATTAAGTTTTGTTTCTGATGGTTATCTTGCACAATTTTATTAATAATCGAAACAAATTCAGCTTTCGGTATCTTTTTTCGAGGATTTTGACGTTGCCATGCACACAGCTCCTTATCCCAATTTGTTTTTATGGATTTAAACACCCCCACGTCTAATGGCTGAAGGATATGGGTAGTGTGGGGAGGAAGTTTCATTATTGTCACATTATGTTGTTGAGCCAGTTTTATTAAATCCACAGAAACGTGGCTGACGTGGCCATCATAGATTAACAGAACTGGCCATTGCTCACCAATGTTGGGAATAAAAATTTTCCTAAACCATGACAGAAATAAAGCTGAATCCGTCCATCCTCTTTCCGAGACTGATATTGCAGTCTTTGTAACCTCTTCCCCTATCCAATTTTCCATTACAAATTTCCCTCTAAATACGCAAAGGGAAGGAAGCATTGTGCCATCCGCTGCACCACACATTAGCACTGTGGTGTTTTCTCTGCCAGAAGAAGAGGTTTTCCTTTGACTTTTACTCCCAACTAAAGAAACCACTTTTGTTTTTGATGGATCGTGGCAAAAAGCAGTTTCGTCGCAGTTGTATATCTGCCCTGGTTTTCCCATCAAATTTAATTCAGTCATTGTCTTACTTAGCAAATCAAAATACTTATAAATGACCCATGGAGAAGTTTGGTCAGTTCTGATGTGCTCTATGCTTTGAGCTCTTTTTAGGGTCAAACCATGTCGTTTTTTAAATCCTACAAACCAATCATTGCCCGGACGATTGTTCTTAAATCTAGTTATGAGGTTATTACGAGCTATGTAGTTTGCAACCAAGTCTAGTACTTCTGTTCGTGAAAGCCCATAACCGTTTCTATCCATTATTATTAGGCAATTCGCTATTTCCTGTTCTTCCTTTTGGCTTAAGTAGGAAATAACCCCTCCCCCTCCTTGTCCTTTGTTTTCCTTTGCCTCTTGTTCCATGTACATAATGTTTTAGAGTTGATCTTGGAATACCATAATGTGCTGCTGCTCCTTTGGTCGTCATATTTCCATTTTTCACATCGTGAAGAGCTTGCTCAAGGTCTTCAACAGAATATGTACTTGGGCCAGCTCCTCTATTGGTCGTCCGCTGGTAATGTCTTACCATTATGATGAGATCCCCTGTAACAAATAAAACAAAACCACATAATTATTACTTGCCTACTTAATACTAATCCCCCTCCCCCCCCCAGGCCCAAGGCAGTTTAAGCAAATAAGTCAACTATAAACTGAAATGTAAGTTAACTATTTGAAGTTTGAAATATGTCAAATATTAATTTTTTTTTATTGCAAGTAGTAATTTTTTATATCAGTAGATTCCTACCTACTTAGTACCTGGTAGGTAGGTACCTATGTAGGTATGAAAAATTTAAATTTTTGGTCTAAAAAGTTCAAAACTTCTTTTATCAATAACCATGAGGGGTAACTGGGCCACACGGGGCATCTGGGCCTTGGGCTGGCCCAGATACCCCGCACCTATGGCCCAGTTCCTCCGTTTTACACTTCCTGAGGGGGGCAACTGGGTCACCCCCCTCCAATCAAATGCACCGTGAAATAAAATGATGAAACTACCGATATTACATGCATTACTCTTCTATTTGCTAAAGATAACTAAAAACAGGCAATAGTACTTACTTTGTCTACTGTACAGCTGTTTGAAATAGAGGTATCAGCAGGTTGTTTTGAAAAAAAATTATTCGCAACTTCGTAAGGCTCCCAAGCACGTGCACTAACTGAGAGAAAGATGGCTTCTGTTGTTTACAATCCTTCCAAGTGAGAAGAAGTGCT
The DNA here is from genome assembly GCA_035578905.1 of Stictocephala bisonia. NCBI lineage: Eukaryota > Metazoa > Arthropoda > Insecta > Hemiptera > Membracidae > Stictocephala > Stictocephala bisonia. Next base: position 44,824 of record JAQJVL010000117.1, on the reverse strand, counting down.
GCCAACCCTTGAACTGAAAAAAACCCTACAAACGAAAAATCCCTAGACCCATGGCCCAGTTACCTCACTGGCCCAGTTGCCCCAAGTCACCTTATTTTAATTCAAATTTTGATGATTAAATTAATTTAGGGTCAATGTGTATGACCTATGTAGTCTAGTTATTAACCGAGTTCAACGTATGCTGAGAAATCTCCAATGATTAATATCCCAATCACCAGGGCAGCTAATCTACCTACAGATTTATGTGGAATCTGAACCACGTACTATTGGGCTTATGTTCTGCTAATTTACAAGCCATAACCTCAGTTCACTCTTCTATAGAACATCCGGACTCTGACTATCACCCAACATGGAGACTCTAGACTTCTCTAGTGGTGTCTATGCTGATAGCAACCATTGAACGGATGTCATGCCAGTATTAAGAAGACCGAGAATAGAACCTATGATCTGCGATTTTATACAATAACGATATATTGCAGAAAAATCTATTGCAATATACTAAGTTTTATATATGTTCAAAAACTTACCACTTAACATCGACACAAAACCGTATGCAGGAGCGCTTAGAACAATGTCTGGAGTGTTTCTCTTATTAATAATTTAGGATGTACGAATGAGTGTTTCACTGATACGTCAATTGACAGAAAATAATAATGACATTTGTAACAGGCAAATACATATAGATTTTGAGGAATCAGGGCTACAGTAGTAAAGAATAATAATGTTTCAAATAGAGTGAGGCTAGGGAGTAATACACAAAATTGTATTCTGAGGAAAAAAATCAATTAGAATGCTAGTTATTCTTTACCTCATAGATATTACACATTAACTAATATTACCTAATAATAATATACAGTAAAACAATAAATGATAGTCAAACAAATTTTCAAAACATTATTAACGTTTACCTATAATCAGCATATCGTTAACATCAATAAAAGAACACCCTAAAACCACAGTTACAGTATAAACAGAATTTCCCAATCGAAACAAAACTGGTCACTTAGTCGGAGTGGAAGTCATCCATCCGAAAGCCAGTAAGCATCCCAGAAGACAGTCATTTTATGTCTTGCCGTGCTTGCTTTACATACGGCAATATCTTGACGGTGCTGCAGTACTGTGGCAGTTTTGGCAACTACCTTCTCCTTCAGTAGGCCTATTGTAATTTATATTACTGTGTATAATGGCAAGGAGAATTCTTTTATAATTCGACAAGATTTACAGTTTGATAATATTGGGTTTTATTACTGTATTTTTTATAAGTTTGATTGTTAAGGGCGTTGTGAGACATTGTTAAATTTAATGACTTTTTGGAGGACCAACTAACGTTAGTAAAAGAAACAGTACAAAAGACGCTACCACGAACGATCACAGGGATATTCGTTTTATATGTAGAAATTAATGAAAAAGAACCAACTGTACTCCTCTGAAGAGAGGAGATAGTGCATATCTTGGAGCGAAGAACTGAGAAGACCGTAGAGATGGATCCACCAGGCCCCGGATGTCAAGTTGTCTAGCGGTCAGGTCGGAGCACAACACAACACTATTGAGAGTTCACACATTTTAGAATTTTGAATGAAATGGTGGGTAGATCGAGATAAGGGGGATTGAGGAGAACACGATCACTGATTAATGAAATAACAATCATACGGTGTAAGTAGGGTTGCGAGAGAACCGTTCCGCGTAACATAATAAGTTCAACTGGTGTTTTAATTTTAGGTAGAGAGGTGGAACTTGTTGAGGGGGGATTCACACCACCGGTTACAAGGGTTAGACAATGTAAACTGATATTTGACTTTTGGCAAGTGCATGTGCATAGAGGCCAGTAATATTATTTAAATTTCAGTATAGTAACAGGTAAATATGTTATGAGTATGTGATTAACAATTTATGTTTAAGAGTTTATAAAAACAGATAAGAGGAACAAATTACTATTAAATTACTTAACTATGAATTATAATTAAATATATGTACAACATTTATTACTAAGTACGGAACATACCAGCCGCCTTGAAGTACTACTTCAACGAGAATGAATCATATAATTAAATATATGTACAACATTTATTACTAAGTACGGAACATACCAGCCGCCTTGAAGTACTACTTCAACGAGAATGAATCATATAATTAAATATATGTACAACATTTATTACTAAGTACGGAACATACCAGCCGCCTTGAAGTACTACTTCAACGAGAATGAATCATATAATTAAATATATGTACAACATTTATTACTAAGTACGGAACATACCAGCCACCTTGAAGTACTACTTCAACGAGAATGAATCATATAATTAAATATATGTACAACATTTATTACTAAGTACGGAACATACCAGCCACCTTGAAGTACTACTTCAACGAGAATGAATCATATAATTAATGTCCTTTTAGTTGGGCCGACAAAATGTAGGCCTTCTAATTAGTGGGTAATGGGTAGACCTTGGCTGTAAGGCATGTTAAGGTTCCCTGAGCTGTTTTCAGTTGGACGACACGAACCATGCCGTCTGAGCCAGGATGGACTGCAGTGATGCGAGCTAGTGGCCATGTGAGTGGTGGAATAGAGTTGTGGACCAACACCAGATCATCGACCTTGAGGTTGTCATATAGAGCAGTCCACTTTGAACGTTGTTGAAGAGTGTGCAGGTACTATAGTTTCCATCTATGCCAAATTCGTTGATGGAAGTCTTGGATGAGCTGCCAGTGATGGAGACGATTAGAGTGTACTTCTCGCAGATTAGGTTCTGGAAGCGCTGCAAATGGAACACCGATGAGGAAGTGTCCAGGAGTTAGAGCTGAGAGTTCTGCGGGGTCCGTAGACAGGGCCGTTAGAGGACGAGAATTTAATATCACTTCAACTTTCGTGGTAAGTGTGATAGATTGAGACAAAGTAAGTATAGATTCTCCCATGTATCTTCTTGAATGGTGTTTGGCGTACTTTATTGCGCTTTCCCATAAGCCACCTTGATGTGGTGCAGCGGGTGGATTGAAATGAAAGTTGATGCCTTGTGGAGAATTATAATGAGCTATTTTTCTTGAGCTTCATAAAATCTGATGGAGTCATAAGTTAATTTTCGTAAAATTGTGTTAGCACTCACAAAATTGGTTACACAATCGGAAAATATATCTGAGCAAAGTCCAAGATGGGACACAAAGCTAGTTAGAGCGGCTATAACGCCTTCTGTTGTGAGGTCACTTGCGAAGTTCAAAGCCACCTCGAGCGAGTAGTTGGATGAGTTCATATTGAAGTTGAAGAGCAGATTCGATCAAAATGGATATGAACTCAAAATGGAATAAAAACCACGCTCTAATTATACTTACACGATCAGCCCTATCTAGATCAAACGATAATGTTGCCTTTTTTCTGTGTCTGATGAGACTCGGTCATCTTATCTCATCACGAGCTGTGATAAGACTCACATTCTCATGTTTTCTGTATCCATCGAAAGTGCATCATTATTCACGCTATGATACAGGTTGTCCATTATCTTGAGTTAACTTATTGACCTTTGTCAAACTTTATGGTGAAATCGTCTTTAAAGTTTGTAAGTTATCCATATTTCATAACCAGATACATGTATTTATAAATATATTATGGTTCTTACTAGCAAATCATTTACACATTTTGTTATTAACAGCAAATAGAGACTTTTTACTATAAAACAATACCCACAATGCTTTATTAGTACAAACAAACCAATAACAACTTCAATAAGATACATGCTGGACGTTTAATAGGTTCATGCACGTTTAGCTATTGCATTCATGAAAATTGAACTATATTTAATATTGCATTTTAATACAATATATTTTTGTTTTAGTGCAGTTAAGTAAATCGAATACAAATCATTAATTAAATAAAGTCAAAGTAATGATGTTTTATAAGAATATCTACATACTATGGTTACAAACGATGCTTGTACAGCTTTCACAAATAAATTATGAAACTTTGTTTACGTATGGAAATACATTTGTAAAATAAATGTAAATTGTTCAAATTAACTAAGTGAAATTGAATATAAAACTTACTTATCGTTGAATTCCAATTCATAATGAATAAATGTAATTAAAAATTATGAATTATATCTATGACTAATATAGAATTGTATCTATTCTATTTGCAAACATTAAACGTAGTTATTATTTTAAAACATACGTTCACAATTTAAATTATATTCATCTATTGGTTAGTTCTCTCTTAAAAGTTTTCTGTAATTCAACCAAATAATTATCAACGAAAATAATTTGTTCAGTATTAATAATTTACGAGCAATTTTACACGAGCTTAAATTGTATAGATTTATTAGTTTAGGTATTATTACAACTAGGAGTCTATAAAATATCTAAAACGTGAAAGTAATTTACAGTAGGCCTACTAACTTCACACCTAATTAAAATAATTTTCATTAAATTGAACAAATTTTCATTAAATTGAACAAATTTTAATTAAATTGAACACATTTTCATCAAATTGAACAATTTTAATTAAATTGAACAATTTTAATTAAATTGAACAAATGTTCATTAAATTGAACAAATTTTCATTAAATTGCAAAAATTTTCATTAAATTGAACAATTTTAATTAAATTGAACAAATTTTCATTAAATTGAACAAATTTTCACTAAATTGAACAAATTTTCATTAAATTGAAATATTTTTTCCATATATCTACATACCTTATTTGTTTATTCTTAGATGCCTGCCTTCAATCCCCTAACTTATTTCTTTTGTTTCTTTATATAAGTTAAATAAAAATATTTAATAAAAGTGGTATAAGCTGCATAACACTGTTTTATCTATTATATTCACCCAGATATTTAAGGTCATAGAATGGACTTCAATTGGAACATGAACTTGATTTTAAAATTATGCTGTAGTTACAAGATAAATTATTTTCGTACTAAGTATTCAGTATAGAACGAATTATGCAAAATCATTTTTTTATTATCAACAACTTTTTCTTTTCTTAACCAGAGCACACAATGGATGCTGAAGAAGTACCTCCTGACGAAATAAGCAAAACAGAAAACAAGGAAGATGAAGATTTAAAGGAACGCAAGAAAATATTTGAAAGCATGGGGACCCCAACTCCCCTGAAAATAATAAGCCGGGATGCCTGGGGCGCTGTGCCTCCAACCTCCAAGGAACCCATCTGCGCCCCTTTGCAACTAGTGATGATATTGGACACTGGTGGTGAGTCTTGTCACAGCTATGAACAGTGCATCAGCAGGGTAAAGGAGCTTCAGACCTTTTATATGGAGGAAAAAGGCCTCCCCGACATTCCTTGGAAGTGAGTATAGACTTCCTTTTCTATATGACGTATTTATACTTTTTATATGAATATAACCCAATCATATTTTGAATAAATTAACAAACTGGTTTTTCGCTTTCAGGCCATCTTCAGAGTATAATAATCCTATATAAACCATTGCATATAAGAACATACAGATGGTCTAAGGCTATGCATTTACTGTAGGTGCACGGCTGTGCTCCTATCTAAAGGTGATTGGTTTCTAATAAGCTCAGCTATTATTCTCTTCACCGTTTGCTAGAAAGGGAGGGTTGTTGAGAAAAAGACACTAAGAGGGTGACCACTGGTTCTCCCCATGAAAACCGAACATTACCAAATTCCAACGAACAGGAAAACGGATTTATAGGACCCATATGAAGGGACAGTCTTCCTATTGCTTTGGTTAATGCTAAACATATAAAGTGTACAAATAATTATAAAATAAAATATATTTAAAGAATATATAATTGATTTAGAATATTATTAGTTTAATTTTACTTGTGGTTTCTTTAGTTTTGCAAAATATTTTCTCCAACTATTATCCCAAATAAATGTTAGCAGCACTATTTTTCTGTACCAATAAACAGATTTATTTATGATTGAAACATAATTAAGATACTTATTGATGGCCTGGCTAGTGAAGTGACTACACCCTTATTGATGGCCTGGCTAGTGAAGTGACCACACCCTTATTGATGGCCTGGCTAGTGAAGTGACCACACCCTTATTGATGGCCTGGCTAGTGAAGTGACCACACCCTTATTGATGGCCTGGCTAGTGAAGTGACCACACCCTTATTGATGGCCTGGCTAGTGAAGTGACCACACCCTTATTGATGGCCTGGCTAGTGAAGTGACCACACCCTTATTGATGGCCTGGCTAGTGAAGTGACCACACCCTTATTGATGTCCTGGCTAGTGAAGTGACCACACCCTTACATCGTACATTCATTTATCACAGGGGGAGGGGGCTATGTAATGTCTCACCCATAAATGTATATTGGTTTATAAAAGGTTCATTTTACCATGTTGTAGATTATAATATGTAGAATAAATAGAACGTTACCGTTACACCTCACATCTATTATAAATGCTGTTTTAAAAGTCCCACATTCTTTTTAAAATTTTTATGGTTCCTTTTTAATGAAATGAAATGATTTACCTTAAGGAATGTTCATATCTGAACAATATATTATCTTCCCTTTCGAAAACGGGGTAGTGTGGCAGTAGGTCAAAATTTTAAAATAGGAACCCCTGGCAAGTGACACATCATTTTTAAAGGTATTAAAAAATATAAGAATGGTACAAAATAGAGGCATCTGATGTTAGTTTATGAAATTTTGCAGCTAGTTAAATTTGTATTTGTTTCCTAAGAACCCCTAATTTAATTTACATTTAAAGTTATTTTAAGGCAGACAAACCAATAAATCACCAGTTATTTTGAAACTTATGGAACTAAGTCGTATATAAATCAATCATTACAAGAATCAACAAATTTTTATAGCATTTAATCTTTTAGCCCCCCCCCCCATAAATGCTTATGAATTATATCTATCAATCACTATCAAATAAAGTTTATATGAAGGTGGGACTTTTTAAGACACCCTGAATAATGAATATCTGGTTTCGTAGTTTCCTCGTCGGAGGAGACGGTCAAGTGTATGAGGGCCGAGGTTGGGTGAACAAGTCTTCCAAACTGACCGCTGAAACACAACCATTTGATGGTCACAGTTTCGACATGGCGTACATCGGAGACTTCCGAGGTAATATATTGTTCATTGGTTGTTAATTAATTAATTATATATTATAAAAACTAGTATAATCTGTTACGTAAATGTAAATAGACTATTTATTATTATATTTCAGGGTTAATGACACATTTTGAGATGGGGATAAGAAAATATTCGTTAATATTACTACATAAAAATGGAGTTTAAAACTACATACACGGCAAAACAATCGTGAAAGCAGAAATGTATTTGTAAAAAATATTTTCCTAACCAATATTGTAAATTATTTATGTTTCAGAAACTATTCCATCAACAGAAATGAGTATGGCATCATTGGAGTTGTTCAGATTAGGGACGTTGAAATATGTACTTCCGATTAACTACGATATCCACTCTGAAATAATGGCCGACTTTGTCGAAAAACCACCAGGACCTCCAAAACAAAATACATAGTAAAGAAAGTTTCTCATAAAATGTTCAACTAATTTTTACCTTCGAATTGTTGTTTTAACAACCTAATAATAAAAAGTAATACATTAAATACAAATACAGTAGAGGGTTATAGTGGAAGAGTGAATTCATAAAAGTTTATACATTGCGAAATTATGCAAACAGTTTATGGCAAAACAATTGTTTTACAAATTAATAACATTTTACACGGCAAAATTTTTACTGATAACTAAACTTTTTTGTGAATATTCCAAATAAATTTAACTTTGTAGAACGTAGAAAATTGGGGTTCATAATATATAAAGTGTAATCATTATAAATCAATTAAAATTTATCATTAAACGGAATTAGACTATTAATGAAGCAACAGAGGACAATACTAAATCATATTTGTATTTTATTTTGTATCAATGTTGGGGGAAAATATTTTAATCAATTTACATTTCACTCATTTTTAATTTTAACTATACTTTAATAAATCATTAGTACGTACATTCCAGTACAATATACATTCTTGCCAGTGCGTAAGTACCTCCATGTGACATGCCGGAAACACTGAAATGACGTGAATAGTCCACTTTGGTGCGAATATATATACTTAATAATAACCTCATTCCCTCCAGTCAAAACTAGATATAATAATGGGACAGATACTCAGAGAGAAGTTGAGAAAAATTAAGTCAAATATAAAAAAAAAAACAAAAAAAAAACAAAAACAACAGAGTCCGAATCCTTTTTGAACGTATATACTGTATATTTATATTAAGGAAAGTAATAAATTAATTATATTCAATTGATTTTTTCATAGTCAGTTATATAATCAAAGTTTTGACAGACGATTTAACATGTAAGATTACTTTGTATAACTATTAAGTTTATAATGTATTTCAGTTCTCTTATATGTTAGAATTATCATAATTCCGTTAAGTTTATTTTATATTTGAAAAGAAAGGACCAAAATAATCAAGGACATAAATTAATTTTCAATAATAATGGACAACTTAGTCGAATTAGTTACAAGCCCTAGAAATACAACCATATAAGATATCTTCTTATTGATAGTAAACATGTATAAATTAGTCTTGATGACCCTTGTTCACCGTAATGTTCGGAAAACTAATACGCCACAAATAAGAAAAATAAGGCAAACAATAAAATCATTTCGGAAAGGTAATTATATTTTCAGTAAATGGTTTATTATAATTCTATAACAAGTAAGCGGTCAGTTTATAAAACAATATTCATTTCAGTATTGTAAAATACTTTTCAATAAAAGCTTGCATATTTTACAGATAGTACTTCGCAAAGTCATAAAATGGTTGTTACAGAGTTGTTATTTTTAATAATATCTTAATAAATTACCGACAAAATGTTTTGTGGTTGCATGTAACACTCCCTTAGTTTTATTATAAATAACTGTTTTTTAAAAGTTTTTATTTTAATAAAAAATACCACGTATAGTAATGAATTATATTTAAAAATAGACACCTTATAAAAAATCTTGTTTGACATTTTTTCAGACGAGATACCAACAATGGGGGAAACAGATGTTGCTATAGAACTCCTCGAGAATGGGGAAAAAGAAGGACACCTCAAACCTGGCTACAAAGTCACTAGCTATATCCTAAAAGGGTAGCTTAGATGGAAGAGATCAAATCACCAAAACAGAATATATATATTAATTTATTTGTAAACAATAAAGTATATAACCTAACAATAAAATACAATTTTGTATAGACATTTGAATAAAACCAATGTGGTAACAACTTTTTTAGTTATTTAAAAAAGATATATAATTAAAGATACAAACTTAGTTTCAAGAGTAATAAAGACTATTATCTAATTACAAACTAGGAAATCGCATGAAAAATAGGGTTCAAAAAGATAAACAATACTTATCATTATACTTTTCCATTTGGATCAATTCCAAAATAACATGCTCGTAAACTGTACTAAGAGGTTCTACGTAAAAGTATGTTCCATTCTATAACACGTGTTTTTAATAATACATCTGTTTCTATTTAATTTAAAAAGTTACACTACTATGGAATACTATGGAAAGGTGCAAATACTTGTGAAACATATAATTATATGATTACAATAATTTAAAATCCATAATTGGGTTAAATGACCATAGATTATAATACGAATACAATGTAAGTTTATTTATTTCAATGCTAAATGTTTTTGCAATATATAAATTTTGTAAAATTAAATAACACACATCTGGTATAATAATAATTAAAGTAACACAAAAATCACAGATAAATAATCAATGGGTAGTTAGTTGCAGTTAATTGAGGATTTTAGTTAATTGAGAATTACTAATCACGTTACAAAATCACTCAATTATTTAAAAGTAGAAATGGTCACAGCAATAATCAGTATAAGTAGATAGTTGAAACAAGCTAGTGTGATAGTCATGATCCGATCTAGTAACAACCTGTATACAGGCTACTAATCACAAGCGTTAGTAACCAACACTCTATAAAGACACGTTCAGAATGACGTGTGACGATCTGAACAATTCAACATCGTTCGTAATTTAATTTCCAACCCTCATCAGTCGAGGAATACTGCTGTGGTGGCTGAATAGGTATGGCATGGCATGCCTGCAGGATACATTCTGCGATCTAGTGGTGCCGGGAATCCAAAATTCAACAATAGACAGTATACAATATCTAAAAAAACGTTCCAAATCTTTGCTTACTAATGAAATCCGATCCCAGATGGGGTTCGGATGGGATCCCAGATGGGACGCTAGATACCGTACAGCTAAAAGATCAAGATATCCAGAATTTATGTTACAGTACTGACCTTAACAATAATAAAGTTAAGCAAGAGCGTCGCAATGCTAAGCTGCGATATATTCATAACTTACTTCCAGGTCGAGTAATTTCATCAGCCACCTTGGTTGTGGGAAACAAAAAAAAAAAAAAAAAACGAATCTTCCAGTTAATATTCCTTTAAATGATCAAAGTTAATTTTTCATTTCATTTTCCATTCCAAATGACCAAGACATTGTTAAATCATACATAGGGGAACTCTTTAACCAACCCAATCCATCAACATGTCCTTGAAATTGATACTCTTAGGGCTTTTCGTAAAGTTACCAGTAATGCTACAGGAATGGATGGTTTTTCTATTAAGACGATTAAAAAAATACTCTTTGCTTCTTTGACATGAACACATCCGGTCATTACTGCTAAATTCAGAAAGTCATTGGCCACAAATACCATTCCTAGCTTATGGAAGTATGCTCTTGTTTTCCAATTGAACAAAGTACCTGTACCATCAGAAGCCAACCATTACAGTTCTATTAGCATCTTGCCCCCTATTTATAACAAACAATAGGGGCAAAGTATTGAACAAATTGCGCATTTATAAATAAACACATTTCTTAAAAATAATATTCTTAATACATATCAATCAGGGTTTCGTTCCAGTCATAGCATAGAAACAGCTCTTCTCTGTGTCACAGATGACATTCGTGGAGTTATGGATACCAGAAAATGTACAGTCCTAACTTAGTTAGATTGATCTAAGGCTTTTGACTGTGAGGATCACTTCCCTCCTCTAGTTAAACTCCAGAATTTAGGCTTTTCAGATAGCAGCTCATGTTTGATTAGATCTTACCTTACTGATCGTCAGCAGTGTACTGGACGACAGAACATGAACCTTTAAATTAGTTTCATCTGGTGTCGTCAAGGCTCAATTTTGGGTCCACTGCTATTTCTCTCTATGTTAACAATATACGCTCAATCTTTTTCTTCACTAAACATCACATGTATGCTGATTATTTGCAAATCTATGCTCCCTCGTGTATTAGTACCTTAAACGAAACAATAACTCGTAATAACCTAGATATTGAAAACTTAAGTCAAATTGACCAAAAATCATGGCCTTAAACGTAATGAGGAACAACACAACCCATAATTATTTGCTCTTCTCGCCTTCACACAGAATTCAATATTAACAATATCAAACAAATTCTAGTCAATGGCCTCACTGTACCTTCACTCTGCCTTACTGTACCTCAGTTAAAAATTAAGGTGTTATTTTTAACAATAATTTGACTTGGGAAGAAGAAGTGCTTATTGTTTGTAAAAAGGTTTCTGGTTCTATCCATTCCATCAAACGAGATCAATACTTTCTCTCAGTAAAAATCAAGCTTCGTCTTGTAAAAGCTAGGAGAACTCCACATTTAATCTATTTCAATTCTGTGTTTAATGACATGCCTGTTGCTTTGGCTAATAAACTTCACGTTTGTCACAATGATTGTATCAGATTTGTTTTTAATTTAAAATATGATGATCACATCTCTCAATACAATATTCAAAATCCCATTCTTAAATTGGCTGACCTTTGATTATTTAAGATATTGAGTATATTGTTTTTTCTACTTAACTATGGTAATCCTAAATACCTCTCTCATTATTTTCAGTACGGTACAACTAAAAAATTGGTGCTAAGGAGACACACTCAGTCTCGTGAATATTACGTATTCCTCTTCATAGAACATCTTTCTGCACTAATTCCTTTTCAGTTACTGCCTGCAGATAATGGAATACATTTTCTCCACATTTAAAGAGATGTGACAGTGGGGCTCAGTTCACAGCATAATTGAAAGCCTTTCTTTTTGAGCGGATGAGTCCGTGATGATGGCTGGGGATGGGGTCTGGGATTAGGGTCGAACGAGTGTATAAGTGAGAGAATGGAGAAATTTAAAATATGTTAGAAGTTTATTTAATTTGTATTATATATGCTTCTTTTTAATTTAATTAGTTGTATTTTACTTTAGTTTAGTTCTGTATTTCAATGTTTCTGTAAATTAGGCTTTGTTGAATTTACTAACATCAATATAAGGGTTAACTGTAAGAGAGGACTTATTAGGCCTAAGCTCACTATTTGTATGAACACGTTTTTGTAGATTAAAGCCATTATTATATTATAGATCTGGGCAGTCCATGACCTCATTGATCAGGTTGTGTATAAACAGAGTGTCATCCATATTACTTCTGGACTTCAGTAGTGGGAAACCCAAGGTACTTCTAACATCGTCGACAGGCATGTCAAGATAACGATATCCAAGCCGTAAGCCAACTATTCTTATCATTCGGATCTGCATAATATGCTTTAAGGCTCCAACATGTCCAGTCTGGTAAGGGCTCCAAACTATTGAGGAGTATTCAATGATCGGGCGTATTAAAGTTTTGAAGAGTGTGTCAATAGTTGATGGAAGCTAGAAGTTCTTTGCTGTTCGGAATATAAACCCCATTAATGAGTTAGACATATTGCGTATGTGTAATATGTGATTCCACGGATTAAATCACTGAACATGACAATGCCAAGATCCCTGAACTTATCTACTCTAGTCAGTGTAGAAGCCTGTAGTCATAGAGTATAGGAGATGCGGATCTAACGTAAGTAATAATTGCGCTTTTCTTGGCATTCAAGTCCATACCATTCGACTGACAACAGGCCATAATGGGGTTAAAGGTATCCCTTATTACTGCACTATTATTCAGTTAGGTGACTTCCAAAAATACCTTGATGTCGTCAGTAAACACGAGATACTTAGTATCGATGGCATTGCTGATATCATCCAGATATATGTGTTGAATAAAAATGTGGCTAAGTGGGAGCCTTGGTGTACACCTGATGAAGCCAGGAATGGTAGCTTACAACCAGATTACGGTTAATTAAGTAACTACCACTCCAATAATGGGCCACATAATCCATGTTGCTTGGCGTTGCTTAGTGGAGGTAGAGATAATGTAGTCCTGAACTAAAATCATTAGTTGATTTTGACTTTCCATTCGAAAACCATTTGGCTTATCAAAAGTTATTTGCTTGAAGAGGAACAAGAGCCTGTCAAGAACCAAACTTTTAAAAACCTTGGAAAACACAAGTTAAATAATTAATGGGCCGGTAATTTGCCACATAATTTTTGCTGACAGATTTTAAGATGGGTATAACATAACTTAACTTTAAGTTGTCAGGGAAGATTCCATTATCAAGCAGCATATTGAAATAGGTTGATATATGAGCAGCTATGACAGGGCTACAGTACTTTGCAACTTACTGGTGGTGTACAGTCCGGTCCAATGTCTTTGTTTAGGTCCAATTTATTTAGTTCGTCTTCAACTTCATAAGTAGTCACTAAGAGCTTGCTAATGTAAATGCTAGTAATAACGTCAATTGTTTGACTTGGTAAATTCGTAGTGTAAACAGACCTGAAGAGATCAGAAAAGAGGTCATATTGAGATTCGGGATCAGTGGCTTTTATATTGTTTTAGTTTAAATATAATGGATGCACTGTAGCTTTAAGTTATTATATGAGACTAAAACACCTTGATGGTGCTATTAATAGTTGCTTCCACAAAATCAGTGTATTTACGGTAACATTCGCCTTTAATCTGTTTACATTGGCTCTTAATCGTCTAAAATAATTTTTTATTAAAACACATTTCACCTGTTTTTTAAATAGTCTGTGTACCTTCTTTTTCTTCACAACAAGGTGTTTTCGTTTAGTGGCGAGCTTTAAACTAAATTAAGCTTACTTATAGCAAAATAGAGGAAAATGGTAAGAAAAAGGTCTTTTTTGTGAATTTCCTTAAAATTGTTTAATAATGAAATAGGAATAGGTCTCCGATCGTCATAAAATACTAATCGACGTTTTATTAATATGCATATTGAAAAAGAAAAAAAACGTTTAATATATGTTTATTTCACTCTGTAAGCTATTCGCTCCCTAAAAAGACTCTTGAGCTATGAAAAAGCTAAGAGTGCTGGATTTAATTAATTTTAATCCTTATGGGCCAAGAACGTTGGGAAAATTTACAGAAATGTCAAGATTTTTGTGGGATCCACCTACTCGTTCTAAGAAGTAAATTATTTTTTCACTAAAGTGTTTATATTAATACATATAAATTCTCTCACTTGAAAACATCCTTATGCGGTGCACGGTAACTAAAATAGATGATATTTTAAGGGGCTAAAGGTTAACGTGGAACACCTCGGAAACGATTTTATTTTAACAACCTACAAACGATCAATTGTATTGATAACATGAGCAACAACAAACGGTCCTCAGTATCCTGTGGGATATATGGATGCTACCTAGATTGCAAAATTTAACTGAGTGAGGCTCGGTCTGCTGGTACTAAGGAATAAGTGTTTGTATCATAGCCCTAAGAAATGTTTCGGACTTGAAAATAACCTTTAAAACAACCCTTTTATATTACAATATTAACAATGACAGTGGGTAGTTATTATACTAAAGAATAATACTGGAGTTAGTAAACAAAAACAATTCTAAATATTTACTTTAATAGCTCTAATTTAACTGTTGAAAGCTGACCTACTTCGCTTAACACAGTCGCAGACTGAGCAGGTAGGCTGAGGTGTCATGAGTGCAGTGAGTGAGACCAAGGACGCAGCCCCAAGATATGATGCGTGGTTAGCTGGCGAAGCATTTACAGGTAGTTATCTAAATTCAATCTTATGGGCCATCAGAAATACAGTAAACAAAAACACCAGTCTATCTGTTTTAGATGTACATATCATTGATACCCGGTATGGTATAAAGATAATGTATAAGTAGTGATTGATTGGAGTGAAAAAGCGTCTCATTTAGTATTGTCTTGTTTTTTGTCAGAATTAGAACACATTTACTGTTTAATAATCTGTGTTTTTAGTCATCATTAGAACACATTTACTCTTCAATAATCTGTGTTTTTAGTCAGCGTTAGAACACAATTACTGTTCAATAATCTGTGTTTTTAGTCAGAGTTAGAACACATTTACTGTTCAATAATCTGTGTTTTTGGTATAATTTTTCTTGAAGTTTAGCAGTGCCAACATTTGGAAGATTCGTCTAAAAAAATACTTGGGCTGTAAAAAACTGTTCGTGGTTATTTTTCAAATGGATGTTCCCAGGAAAAAACGCAGCAGACGTCGGAAACGCTCAACGTACGGTACGTAATTACATCATTTAAGTTGTAAACAATGATAAAGCTCGTATTACAATTGTTTTAACTATTCGTCAAAGCACTTTTACTTAGCATGAATAAACTGTAATTTGTAATTTTATATCTTAGATAACTTTGTATAATACAGAATAATTAAATGGGCAAAATTAATTAAGACTATTCTGAATTTTTTTGCCATGACTGGGCACTTTAGTAGGTTTTATTTAAAATTTGAAGACAATTTTAATGGACTTAACACTTGAAAATTGCCTTAATCTATCCTGAAAAGGTGCTAGCTAACTTTCAACATTTTATTATCTGCTCTATTTGATAGAAAACACTCAGCAATACAAAAATCATTTGTAAAACCTATAATCAAAATTATTAAAGAATGGAACAACTTTTTGAACTTAACAATGCATACTTGGGATTATTTGCACAGCAAAATACAGAGCAACTTCAGTATACTATTTATGTGAAGTGTAACTATTAAACTACGGAATTAAAACTATGCAGAACCAAGTGTATGGGCATTCTGACTTTCACAGACACATACTACGATAAAAATACCTCATACTCTTAGTTCATCATAAAGAGTAAGTTTAACAATGGCCTGATCAATAACTGCTCTTACGCATTGAGATTTAAATAACAAATATTGCAAAGCATAAAATAAGGACCCTTTTAAGTCTTATACCAATTACGTTGTAGTTAACAATTAATTGTATAAACTTGTACTAAAACACAATAAACTACTGAGACTCACTTTAACTATCTAATACGTATAACTTTGGATTTAATTGGAATATAATACCAATGTGGGCAAATTATTTAATGAACATGAAATGATTAACCACACAAAAATCAGATTCAAATAGTTTTAATTATTATTTTAGATAATCTAATATATGCTTTTGATATAAAAGTATTTCGACCAAAAATATAAATCTATTTGACATCATGTTTAGGTAGATGGCTTAACTACGTTAAAAGACAGAAATATCCGTTGGAAGATCCAATTCCCGGAATAGAAGAGAATCCCGTATATGACAATAAAGGGAACTTACTATATTATACCAAGAAAATAGGAGAAGAGTATTATCACATTTCTGTAAGTAAAAGGAAAAGTATGAGACACGATGATCCTTCTTTCAAAAAGCCTACTTCATACGAAGAACACGAGGACTGGTTTGACAGTTACACTCCCGAACAAACAGTAGTGAACATCGTACCCCGCAGTAGTTGGGGGGCCCAAGATGTGGAGGACTTGGAGGAACTTCGCATTCCTGTAACCAAAGTGGTGATATTCTATACAAATACAGAAGCTTGCTTCACAAGACAAGAATGTGTTAATGCAATGAAAAAACTTCAAAATCACTTTATTGCTGAACGTAACGTTCCAGATATACCATATAAGTGAGTAGAACACTAAACAAAACTTGAATATTATTTGACACATCAAATATATGTGTTTTCGTGATATTTGTTCACTTATATCAGTAGAATTATTATTTTTTATACAATTTTACGTGTATAGATGAGTGGGTGGGTCAAATAACAATATGATAAATAAATGCTGAATACTCCTAAGAAATAATAAATGTTGATAGGATATTAAAAAAAATGCTGATTTCTCTTCTATTTTTGTATAAGTAATCTAATGTAAAGTTTTGGTATTTTTAGAAAAGGAACCCCACTTAAAAAAAATGTTATATAGGAATAGCCACACGAATGGAACTAAAACAAAATTATGAAAAAAATTGCACATTTATTTTCTATTTATTATGAAGTGTTATTATGAAGAAAAGGACATATCCTAACCTAACCTATCAAGGGTGGGGATCCTCTTCTAAAAAAGAGCCGAAACTTTTATCTGAGACTAATGTTAGAAGAGCTGGTGGAAGACCCATCTAATGTGTCAGAACTTTGAAACTGAGTAAAAAAAGACAATAACAAAAAAACTGAAGATGAAATTTACAAAAGCTACATTAAACTACCCCCTCCCCCTCCCCAATTACCTAAGATTACCAAAGTACCGTGAAGTTATCTGAACAATTCATAAACGAGCAGACAAAACGAGAGCTAAACAGTAACTAAGTTTAAATAGACAAATTATTATGTAAATATAAAATAACTTTTTATTTGGCACTATTCCTTTCAGTTTTCTGATTGGAACTGATGGAGATGTGTATGAAGGCCGTGGTTGGACAACCAAACCAACAAAAGTACACAAATTGTATAGATTCAGAACACATAAAGAACTACAGAACACAATAGATGTTGCCTATATAGGACCTTTTAAAGGTAAGTGCTTTCTTATTGGTTTCCTTTCAAATAATTCCGTTTCTATAAGTATTAATTCCTTCCATGTTTTATATGTTATTTAACGTAGGTTTAAGGTTTATTTGCTTATGTAGCGTAGGCATTTAGGTTGCTAATATTTTTACAGAATTTTATATATTAGACAACGTATAATCTAAATATTTCTGAGGACAAGGACTTATCTTAGATATAAGGATATTTATCTACTTATTTCATATTTTTCACTTCCTTATACAAGTCTTAAATAAGCTGTTTTTAAAATGAATTTCATAGTCTGAATAATTTTTTGTCAGTCGAACCTTTCTTATTTATTAAATAGCCAGGTACATTAAATCAAATATTTCAAACTACTTTTATTGGACATAAAGTTACTACTTAATGGCTAAGACTAAACCTATATAAGCCATTATTTTCGACGAAGCATTGACGATTAAACATAATAAATCAAATACGGAAACAAAACTGGATTTACAATCTTTGATTAAAGTAGGGGCTTCATTTTAGCTCTCAACAACATCTACACATGTTCTATAAAGCCTCTAATTCAGGAGCTTTAAAAAAACTGATTGTTATATGAACAAAATAGTGGTGCTAGATATTTTAAAATACCATGTGATAAATGAAAAGTAAGTTTTTTTTTTAATAACTTTATCGTGTATTTTAAGGACGTTTTTCATTTCGGTATCCTTCAATTCTGAATATAAATAAACGGTAAAACACTTTTCATAAATTATACAATATATATATATATTGTAATGACTGGAAGATAGGAATAGTGTCGATAGAGATATAGAGTATAGGATGTTTTCTTCATTGGCGGTAGCCTAGATGGACGACCATAGCAATAGAAATCCGCTCTCACCGTCCTGTGGTTGGAACGTAGTGGAGATTCTCTTGCCCTCCGTATTTGGAATCTTGACGATACGCTGGCCCTCGCATTGGTACTGCGCATTGGTTAATGCTCTTTGGGACAATACAAGTAACGTAAATGTTCCGATGAGTGTAATATATTGTAATTACACTTAGGTCACAGCTATGGTGTAAACTGTGCTTTGAGTACACCTTTATATATATATAGAAATACTCAGACTCTTATTTTGTGGCTACCATAACGCTATTATTGTAATGGTTGTACTGTTGTGACACTTATGCCAAAATAATAAACATGTAATGGAAATGAGATTATCGCATCTATAATAACATTTCATGTGACACGTTATAATATCAATATACCCCTTAAAGTGACCATGGTGTAACAGTTATGTTATGTCTATGATATACGGAACCGTTATGCCAATTGTATACTATTGCTGCTCTTTTATTTATACTTTTAAGCTAAACGAATAATATATTTCTCAGAAACCTTACGTGATGTACTATTGTGTATAAAGTGGTAGCACATTTACGTAGAACTGTAAAGGATCAATCTACATGGATACATTAATTTTATGATAACTGTTGTTATGGTATGTTATAATGTTTATATATCACTTTAATTTTACAGTTGTAGAGTAAGGTAAGATCTGTATTTGTTGCTGAGTAAAGTCCTAATAATTTTATGGAGTTTTTGGTATAGTAAGTACAAATTACTGACCTTGTATTGTTACTAGTCTGGTAATAACACCATTTTAAGTGATTTTAAATCCTGCTCAACATAAATGAAAACTTTAAAGATGAAACTAAACCAGAATCACCTTTGAACATATAAAATTGCACCATAAATAACTTTAATGTTCTATTTTTAAGTAGTGACAAGTGCTTAAAGCCCATTATTTTAATATTACTAATTGTTGAACCACATGTATGGGTTGACTTCTTTTCTCTCGGCCATTCCGGTTTCTTCTGGAAGGTGGGATTTAATTTGGCATTTAATATGCCCGTAGGTGGAGTCTGAACTTTCCCGAAATCATGCCTAGATTCCACTTTCAGAACAAACTCCACCATAGACAGACAAGTCAAAAACCTTCTCTACTTGCACTGACACCTTATATAGGCAACCCTCAGCATGCGAGTCGTTCAGTCAGTTCAGTGGAGCGGACAGTCAAGTGTCACTGTTAAACGAACATTGACATATAATGTTCTAATACTAACTCATACGTGGTAACTAACATTAACTATTTTATATAATAGTGGTTTAACATTGTTCAATAGTATCTGTCGTAATATATAGTTCTGTAAATATCTCGTTTTGTAATTGAATTAATTAGTGTTTGTAAGTAGCTACAATGTGGGATAACCTTATTATTTTGGACCCGGTGGTTAATAGATTTTTTATTATTTTTGTATTTTTTTTGTATTGAAATTTCCAGCCCCTAAATACCACACTTGTATATACAGTAGCGACTAATCTACGTGTTTTATTTATTTTCTGTTATTCTAAAATAACCAGAAAAGCCTTATACCTTTTGGGTGCTGTAATTCGATGACGAATGGTGGAGTCGTCAGGGAGAACACTTTAAAAAGTCGCCAAAGGCATGATGCTCGAAGTGAAACACAAGCAACATCACACAATGTGCGAGCTTTTTCAACAACGGGTGCTATTTGCCTAAAGTCCCCTGAGCAGAGAAATATCTTATTTCCAAATGGGACATTAGTATTCATGAGATCTCGAAGTGACCGGTCGAGGATCTCGAATATGAATCGGTGCGCCATTGGAGCCTCATCAAAGACAATGAGCTGTGCTGCTCGGATGAGCTCTGCTCGTTGGGACCCGTTGGTAATGTTCCACACGCTCATGCCGTCCAAGATCGAGAGGGAGCCGGAACATGCTGTGTGCGGTGGTACCACCAGCCAAATTACCGGCAGCAATACCTGAGCTCGCCACGGCAAGAGCGACGTGATGACAACTCCGCACGTACGCAAGGATGACACGAATGAGTGAGGTTTTTCCGTATCCTCCAGGCCCATCAATGAAGATTGTCCTGGAAAGATGTGTGTCATTGGGTCTTGAGAGTACCAATTGCACGTAATGTAACACTTGTCTTTGGTCGTCAGATAACTTGGGCTCCCACTCTTCAACAATTGCCCTCTGAAAGCTTTCTCCGAAGTTAAGCAACTCTCTACCCAACTCAGTCGTGTCATCTTCTACATATGGCAGGCCATGGTCAGTCAGACTTGATCCCTGTCTGCGGAGGCTGCGATCAATATCTATCAATGATAGTTTTACTGCCAATTCAGGATTTGAAGGGTTCCGTTCTAAGTGATCCTCACAAAGTGAGTTCTTGAAAGAGTTCCACAACAGTGCCGCTGGAGCTCCCATATTACATAGGAGAACAAAGAAGGATCTGAGTCTTGGTCCAAGCATGAATTGAGAGGCTTCTCAAAATGAATTATTAGATGAATTTATTTTAAAGAAAATAAACATTTTTAAAAACTAAAACATGAAACTTGAGTAGCCACTTTTGCTAGTAACTTGGCTACTAGAATAAGTAAAACTTAGTAGTTAACTAAAAATAAATTAAAAATTGAGTCTAGAATGTTTTATTGTAAACACTAACAACCGAACATAAGATAATTAATTAACCGCTATAACATGAAGTCCCCGCTTTAAAATTACCTTTTCTTGAAAGGATTTATATGTTGTAATATATTTAAGGTAAACTAATTATCAAAATTAGTTTTAAAAATTATAATGAGGAAGAGGCTTGATTAACTATTTTATATAATATTTAAGTTGAAAAAGTCAACTATAATATTTGAGTTGAAATTAAGAAAATCAATTTCCGAATTCGACAATAACCGGTTAAACAAATTTTTGTAAAAAAGTGCCAAAGAATTAATATTTGTTTATTATAATTGTCAAGATACTGTAACGGTTGAATATGGGTTGCGAATCGATGTGTTGCTGTAGATGAGTGAGTGTAGTCATAGTTACATCCTAAGGATGAATGCTCTATAAAACGAGCTGACCTTTATTAACCCAATTGTAAAGCAAACTGAGAGATCTACCACTTAATGAGATAGCCGAACCACAACCACGTAGTATTTATATACATTTTGGTAAATAACAAGCCTGATAGACAGTTATATTTTCTATATAGCATAATTGTTGGTATTTTGTCATATCTAGGAACGTCAATGTCGGTACTAATCATTCACAAGGTACATATTAGTATTATTTTTTTAATTAGCATAATAAGTGTTGGTATATATACAATACAATTAAACGTCACACAACACAAATGTATTACAATATAAGCACAAAATACTTATATTTATGCACAAATATATTACAATGCACAAATATATTACAATATAATTACAATATGCACAAATATTATTGTGATCGATTTCGGTGAACCACGCTCACCTTCCTCAGACCACAGGTATTCACAAGAAATTGGAAAATGGTGTTCTACAACTCAGTTTATAGGCCTATGATCAAGTGACCCCATTGGCTGGAATCGTCAAAATGGTGGCTGCTATGATACTATTAATTAATCCGTATTGGCTGTTACTTCTGTTCTTTTAGTTGCTGGAAATACATTATTAAAAACTATTTCGGAATCAAAATTAACCTGTTCATTCAATGATTTATCACGATCTTTACATTTTTCTTTAAAAATAAATAAATCTTCCCAAGCATTCATAATACGACCCTTCTTACAAACTTTTAGAATATTTTATATAGAATATTATATAGATTTTCATCTATTTTACTCAAACTGTGGGTATAATTCAGAAGGTGTTTAGCTACATTAGATCTTTCAGGTTTCTTGTTTTTAAAAGCAGAGACATAGTTTTTTATATCTTTTGTTAAAATTTACAGTCTGACCTATGTAAAACATATTACAATCATTACAGGTAATCCTATATATTCCTGAATTATTGTATTTATCTTCACTTTCAATATTCGGGTGTAAAATGTTGGACATAGTATTACAAGTCTTAAAAGCTACTGATAAATTTAATTTCTTAAATCTATTACCAACTTTTTGTGTAAACGGTCCATTGTAATGGAGGTATACATACCTTTTCTGTTCTTTATCGGATTTTTCTTTTTTAAGTGTTGATCGTTTATCGTCTCGAATTTTATTTTCTTCTTTATTTTACTTCCAATTTTATCAATAATTGATGCCTTGTATCCATATGTAATAGCTAATGATTTTATTAAATTTATTTCCTGTTTTCTATCTGTAATACTTAATGGTATTGAATACGCCCTATATAACATACTTCTGAAGCTAGCTGTTTTGTGAGAC
This sequence comes from Stictocephala bisonia, assembly GCA_035578905.1. Taxonomy (NCBI): domain Eukaryota; kingdom Metazoa; phylum Arthropoda; class Insecta; order Hemiptera; family Membracidae; genus Stictocephala; species Stictocephala bisonia. Next base: position 21,851 of record JAQJVL010000117.1, on the reverse strand, counting down.
GGGGGATGGACAGAACTGTTATTTATTGTACAATTGGTTTGTGTAGGTTTCCTGAAAATTTTATGTGAAAGTTTGTTATGATCACGAATAATTTTTAGTTCCAAAAAGTTAATTTCATTCATAGATTCAAGTTCACTGGTAAAACTAAGCTTCTGGTGGTGACAATTAAGTATATTTAGCATATTATCTAAGTCATTACATGATTTCTCGTTAAATAAAACCAGAATATCATCGACATAGCGGGTGTAAAATATGATATCATGTTCCTTTTTTAATTTATCTAAAATGGAGTCTTTATGATGTTGTAAATACACTTCTGACAAAATGGCTGACAGTGGACTACCCCATAGCTAAACCATTGTTTTGTATGTAAGATTTGTTATTGAAACGGAAGTAATTTTGTTTCAAGATAGTTTTGAGCAACTTTCGAATTTGATTTACATATATTTTTCATATTTTTGTTCTACAAGGTTTTTCTTAACTAAGTTAATCACATCATCAACTGGAATATTAGTATACAGATTACATATGTCAAATGAGGTTAATCTAATCTTATTACACAACTTTACATGATTGACCTTATCGACAAAATCAATACTGTATTAACGGTATATTTATTTACAAGGTTCAAAGCAGAAGTCAAAATATTGGTCAAAATCTTTGATACATTGTAAGTAGGCGCAGATTTGAAATTTACCAGGGGCCTAATATGTACATTAGGTTTGTGAATTTTCGGAATACCATTCATTGTGGGTGCCTTAGGATTATTCATAACAGGCCTAAAACGAACATTATCAGTAATAACTTTTGTACAAGATTTTACAACATTATTGATTTCTCCCTAATATTTATTAGTAGGAACACCTATTAGTTCTTGAAATTTATTTTCCTTGATAAAATCTTTGGTTTTAGTAATATAATCTTCTTTTTTCAGAATTACAATTGCGTTGCTCTTATCCGCTTTAACTGTGACTAGATCTTCGTTCTGTAAGTTCTGTTTTACATCTAAACAAACTTTATAATCTAGAACATGTTTCAAATTATTCGTTTGAACCTTAATTGTTTACTAACATCATATCTAATTTCGTTTCTATTACAATCTTTTAACTGAGATAAACTACATTCAATGTCGGTGGCTAAAATATCAGCTTGTTTGTTTTGATTTTTTATGAAATTATGTTTGGGCCCATAACACAATACTTCATTTTCAGATTTGGTGAATTCAACATTACTCATATTAATTACCCTTTTATGAAAATCGTGACTTCCATCATTGATTAAATGGCGGGTTAGATTGTCATTATTACTTACATTCTTTAATCTTTGAAATTTTGTATTAAACTTATTATATTTAGATTCCCTTAAACGTAATATTTCCTCATCAAGATTATCATTCAACATATACCAAACCCTACTACAATATTCTTTAACAAAGTGCATATGAATGTCGTAACACTTAAATGTCAGTTCGTCTTTTTTGCGATACAAATCTTTAATTGAGTTATTTACAACCCTTTTTAGCTTGTCGTTTTTTTCCTAAGCAACAGTATTAAATAAAATTTTCACATTAACGTATTTAAGTATTAAACCATGCTGCCAGCATTGCTTATTAAAGTAAATATTGGTAAGAGTAGTATGAACTTTGATTCTAACATTCCTGTAAATCATTGCTAAATTTGCCTAACTGGCATTTACAAATAGTTTTTTTAATTAGCATAATACATATTGGTATATATACAGTACAAGTAAACGTCACATAACTCAAATTTATTACAATATAAGCACAAAATGCATTCAGTGGATATAAGGCATCAATCATTGATGAAATTAGAAGTAGAAGAAAGAAGAAAATAAAATTCGATACGATAAACAAAGAACACTTAAAAAAGAAAAATCCGATAAAGAACAGAAGAAGTATGTATCCCTCCATTACAATGGACCGTTTACACAAAAAGTTGGTAATAGATTTAAGAAATTCAATTTATTAGTAGCTTTTAAAACTTGTAATACTATGTCCAACATTTTCCACTTGAATATTGAAAGTGAAGATAAATACAATAATTCAGGAATATATTGGATTATCTGTAATGATTGTAATATGTTTTACATAGGTCAGACTGTAAATTGTAACAAAAGATATAAAAACTATGTCTCTACTTTTAAAAACAAGGAACCTGAAAGATCTAATGTAGCTAAACACCTTCTGAATTGTACCCACAGTTTACATAAAATAGATGAAAATATAGATATTCTAAAAGTGATTGATGCCTTGTATCCATTGAATGCATTTTGTGCTTATGTTGTAATAAATTTGAGTTATGTGACGTTTACTTGTACTGTATATACCAATACGTATTATGCTAATTAAAAAACTATTTGTAAATGCCAGTTAGGCAAATTTAGCAATGATTTACAGGAATGTTAGAATCAAAGTTCATACTACTCTTACCAATATTTACTTTAATAAGCAATGCTGGCAGCATGGTTTAATACTTAAATACTTTAATGTGAAAATTTAATTCAATACTGTTGCTTAGGAAAAAAAACAACAAGCTAAGAAGGGTCGTATTTTGAGTGCTTGGAAGAGTTATTTATTTTAAGGAAAAATGTAAAGATCATGATAAATTAATGAATGAACAGGTTAATTTTGATTGCGAAATAGTTTTTAATAATGTTTTTTTCATAAATTTTCAAAAATTTCAAAATTTTCAAAAAATTTCAAAAATTTCATAACATTACGTGAATAGGTAGGTGGGTCCATAACACTGTATGAGGACTGATCATAACACTACCTGAATAGGCAGGTACGTGGGTCCATTGATCATTTTAAAACGACAGTAGACTTTGTTTTAAGGATGCAACGGCAAATGATGTACCATTTCTTATTCTTGATTGTGCATTAACAAAATAAAAGAATAAATAAGAAAAAATTCACCGATCGATCACCATAATATTTATGCATTTTGTACTTGTATTGTTGTAATATATATCTGCATTTTGTGTTTATATTGTAATACATTTGTGTTGTGTGACTTTTACTTGTATTGTATATTGGTATTGTAAGAAATAATAAGAACACCTAAAAATGGTCCTAGTATCGAAATATAATGTATATATATTTTATTCTCTAATATTAAATAAATTCTTCAATGCTTCAGGTTACGGTGAAGACCCACTTAAGACGATGCACTACTGGCCGAAAGATTCATTTGTAGTTCCAATGCAAAGGTCGTTGGAAGCCTTGTTGAAATATGGCCTCAAGAATAATTATCTTAGGGGGGATTTTACAGCTCATCAGTTATATTACTAAGTTTTAATATAATGTAAGAAAATCTTTATAATACATAAACTTAAATAATCATCCAGACTGAGGGTTTTCAGTGGTTTATTAAGTATCGCTATTGTTTTCTAGTTTGAAATTCAAATTAAGCTAATTTGATGTTTACGAAAACATATATTATCAGATACACAATAATAAAGGTAACTCAGTTTTAATAAATGACACACTTTAGTAAAATGTGTTTATAGTCAAGGCTAGTCTTACCAGAATGGAAGTAACGATATTAGTAGGAATAATAAAAATAACTGAGTGTGTTTTTTTTAATTTACGCGATTCATGTTCAAATCAAATCCTCAGTAATGCCAAGGATACTTATATATATTTAAGAGACTTCTTGTTTATTCTTGTTCAAGAATCTATATTTATAAAAGAAGAAGGGAAAAATCCAAAATCAATGCAGAACCTTAACCATAATACGTAGGGACTTGATTTAACACTACCTTCATTTTAGGGTCTAGGTGCGCGCAAAGAAAAGATTTTGAAATTTTAATACCGAGGTGGAAAAATGATGAGTTTTGTAAAAAGTGTACACCTCTCTATCATAAATACATAAAGGCCTAACTAAAAAACAACGTACAGCGTATACCGTAAAAGATAGCTACTTAAAATGTTTACAGTAAATTAATTGATTTAAAACAGCTTATACAAACAACATAAACATGATACAAATCTGTTACAAATTTAATAAATTAAAGTATTATTTTTTTATCTGTTGACGTATTAGTTTCATTTTAAATTGTTTTTAGTTGTAGGTAAACATTTCTTTCTGAACTTTGTGTAATTTAAGTTAGCGTGTACATATTAATGGCCTGGAAGAGAAGTTTCGTCATTTAATTTTTTATATAACTCAGATTCTTTTTTTTTTTTCCTTATTCAAGATATACTTGAATATATAACGGTGTATTCTGTATACCGTGATTCTTCCTATTTCTGTAGTCAATGGGAATACGAACCGACAGACGTTCAGGAGTTTGAAATTCCATTTGAACTTCTAAACTACATTTTCATACTATAATAAATACATAATTTTATATTAGACGTTTATACTACCTTAAATTTCGTCAAGTGGTCCAAGACGTCGTCAGATGGTAACCGGTTTCGACTACTTAATGTAATCATTTTCAAGCCGAAAATACATAAAATATTCACTCTTGTGAGGTCATCATAAGTCTTGAAAATTACATTTTCTTTAATCAAGTGTAATTTCTTTAAAAATTTCAAGAAAGTGTAATTTTCAAGAGTTATGATGACCTCACAAGAGTGAATATTTTATTTATTTTCGGCTTGAAAATGATTACATGAAGTAGTCGAAACCGGTCGCCATCTGACGGTGATGTAATTTAAGGTAATATAAACTTCTAATATAATTAGACAGTGGTCCGGAGGCAATAAATTAAAAAAAAAACATAATTTTACTATGGAGATCATAATTTAATATTAGTAAAATATGTAACTAGACAATAATAGTTATAGGAATTCATAGAATGATTTGAAGTTTTAAAGGTTTCGAAAAAATAGCAGTGAAAATCGCGTACATAGTACTGTACCTAATAAACAGCAGGATAAGCTAATTAACAAATCTAAATACCATATCCCATATAATTTCAATAAGCAAAATGGAGCAGGACTTACATGAATATAAAAACAATAAGTATACCATAAAAAACTACACGAATTAATAAATAATTTTAAAATATGAACCTCATATAATGCATGGAACCAATATACAATGCAATATAATATCAATTAGTACGTAAAATATATGGTGGCATATACAGTATAGGTGAATGATTCACTTAAATATATGGTGGTACATACAGTGTAGGTGAATAATTCACTTAAATATATGGTGGCATATACAGTGTAGGTGAATGATTCACTTAAATATATGGTGGCATATACATTATAGGTAAATGATTCACTTAAATATATGGTGGCACATACAGTATAGGAGAATGATTCACTTAAATATATGGTGGTACATACAGTATAGGAGAATGATTCACTTAAATATATGGTGGCATATACAGTATAGGAGAATGATTCACTTAAATATATGGTGGCATATACAGTATAGGAGAATGATTCACTTAAATATATGGTGGCATATACAGTGTAGGTGAATGATTCACTTAAATATATGGTGGCATATACATTATAGGTAAATGATTCACTTAAATATATGGTGGCACATACAGTATAGGAGAATGATTCACTTAAATATATGGTGGTACATACAGTATAGGAGAATGATTCACTTAAATATATGGTGGTACATACAGTATAGGAGAATGATTCACTTAAATATATGGTGGCATATACAGTATAGGAGAATGATTCACTTAAATATATGGTGGCATATACAGTATAGGAGAATGATTCACTTAGATGAATGTTTCACAATTTAGAGTGAGAGGATTACGTCATGTCCAGTAGTAATGTACAAAATGTCCTGATAACTACAGTATTACTTAATTTAGCAGTAATGGACGAAATTAAAGGGTTTTAATTTGAAACCTTTATCTTCTACCAACTTTTTATCTGTTACAGGGGTTAAGGTTATCAAACTCTTATAAATAAATAGTCACGTTGCATTTTGACGTTATTTACACAGCACAAGTTATATATATTGGATAAGTTTTATACATTGGAATATAGTGTAAGTTCTTAGGTTAGTTTTTATCTATTTACAAGTCAACACTCAAGATTACTGATGAGTTCATGAATTAATGTACATTTGGTTCCTACGTGGGGCAGATTCTATCAACATATTTAGCGTCTTATAGCATTGATAAAATGTACTCGAGGTCAGTCGGCGTTGTTTAACATTTATGCTATGTTTTGTATTTATATAACTTAATACAATATATGCTTCATTACAATATAGCTTAATATTCAACAAACTATGAGTTAATTGAGACCATGATAGAAGTTTAAGTTACATTTCCATGACTATATATGGACCTAAACTATTAGCACTTACTCGTCACATAGTTCCGAGGGAATAAGTAAGCGATAATTACATGCAGTACCAGATCGATTGTCAGCATATTAATTAATTAAATATGTGTTAAATAGATGTTACGTTAATTATTCTAATTATATTTCTAATGAACGTGACAGCATGTTTATTAAAAACAAGCAGTGAAGACGGATTAAAATATATAACTCTACTAAAAACTCCGATTACACTCTAAAATATACATATGTATATTTCAACGTATGCTATATTCTATTTACATTCTAGTGTATGTAAATAGAAAGTTAGAATCGAAACTCAACGTACACAACAACTCAGCATTACGTACATTATACGAAGGGTGGTATTGACCCACCACCCATCCATATACATACGGTGGTATTGACCCATATACATACGTACAGTGGTATTGACCCACCCGCCCACTCATACACGCACAGTGGTATTGACCCACCCGCCCACCCATACACGTACAGTGGTATTGACCCACCCGCCCTCCCATACACGTACAGTGGTATTGACCCACCGGCCCACTCATACACGTACAGTGATAATGTCACACCCGCCCACCCATACACGTAAAGTGGTATTGACTCACCCGCCCACCCATACACGTACAATGGTAATGACCCACTCGCCCACCCACACATGTACACTGGTATCGAACCACCCGCCCACCCACACACGTACACTGATATCGATACACCCGTCCGCCCATACACGTACACTGGTATCGAACCACCCGCCCACCCACATACGTACACTGGTATCGACCCACCCGCCCACCCACACACGTATATTGGTATCGACCCACCCGCCCACCCAAACGTACACTGGTATCGACCCACCCGCCCACCCACATACGTACACTGGTATCGACCCACCCGCCCACCCACACACGTACACTGGTATCGACCCACCCACCCACCCACCCACACACGTACACTGGTATCGAACAACCCGCCCACCCACACACGTACACTGGTATCGACCCACCCGCCCACCCACATACGTACACTGGTATCGACCCACCCACCCACCCACACACGTACACTGGTATCGACCCACCCGCCCACCCACACACGTACACTGGTATCGAACCATCCGCCCACCCACACACGTACACTGGTATCGACCCACCCACCCACATACGTACACTGGTATCGACCCACCCACCCACCCACACACGTACACTGGTATCGACCCACCCGCCCACCCATACACGCACACTGGTATCTTAATCTTTTGTGTTTACATATAGCGCAAATAAATAAATTGTATTTCAATGATTAATTTTTTAAAATAATGCACTGTAAATTCGGCTGAAATAATCAAGCTCAAAAACATTAATTTTATAAGCAAATGTAAAATAATAAAATAAAATGAGTCAACCATGCTCTAAATAAATATAATATTAAAGGACATATTCAAGGTCTTCCCTTACAACATGTCTACCAACTTATTCTTGGTTTAAAAAAATTTAAGTTTACCAATTTTACTTAAATCATTAGCATAATTATCATGAATTGGCGTAAGGAGGCAATTAAATATGTTTACAATATTTTAAATTTTAACTTTAACTTGATCTGTTTCAATTCTCTAATTTTCAGTATCTGATGTAATATTTATAATCTTCTGTTAATAAAATTAGCCTTCAAAGTTGAACTTTAACTCTGAGATAATCTCTAAATCTAGAGCCTCTTGTTGAGGTTATTTTTATGTTTCCTAACATTAACTGATCTAGTTCTTCTCAAAGAATATTATTTCACAACTATTGTTTTTCCTAGACAGACATTTAAATGGCTCTCTAACATCCACTGTAATATGGAACATTCTCCCATACAGACATATACTTAAAACTGTTTATGGCATTCGTTTGTAATTGTTAATGTTGTATTTTAATCAAACAAACAAATATTTGCCTTGCAAACCCTTCCAGAGATATTGTTTATGAAAAATAGGAAACACGATGGGCCAAGAATATATCACTGTGGTACTCCTCACGTTATTTATATTACTAAAGACTATATGTTGTTTGGACACCAATAGTCATTGGTGTCCAACATCACCTGCCACCTTAATGAGAAGAAATGCGTTCCTTCGAATTTCCTATTTAGCAAAAATATTCAAGAATGCTAGGCAATATAAGTAGTTGAAGACACCAACTATAACATTACCACAGTACGTGTATTGTCAGGTGGGTTGGCCATTACCACAGTACGTGTATTGTCAGGTGGGTTGGCCATTACCACAGTACGTGTATTGTCAGGTGGGTTGGCCATTACCACTGTACGCGTATTGTCAGGTGGGTTGGCCATTACCACAGTACGTGTATTGTCAGGTGGGTTGGCCATTACCACTGTACGTGTATTGTCAGGTGGGTTGGCCATTACCACAGTACGTGTATTGTCAGGTGGGTTGGCCATTACCACAGTACGTGTATTGTCAGGTGGGTTGGCCATTACCACTGTACGTGTATTGTCAGGTGGGTTGGCCATTACCACAGTACGTGTATTGTCAGGTGGGTTGGCCATTACCACAGTACGTGTATTGTCAGGTGGGTTGGCCATTACCACAGTACGTGTATTGTCAGGTTGGTTGGTCATTACCACAGTACGTGTATTGTCAGGTGGGTTGGCCATTACCACAGTACGTGTATTGTCAGGTGGGTTGGCCATTACCACAGTACGTGTATAGTCAGGTTGGTTGGCCATTACCACAGTACGCGTATTGTCAGGTTGGTTGGCCATTACCACAGTACGTGTATTGTCAGGTGGGTTGGCCATTACCACAGTACGTGTATTGTCAGGTGGGTTGGCCATTACCACAGTACGTGTATTGTCAGGTTGGTTGGCCATTACCACAGTACGTGTATTGTCAGGTGGGTTGGCCATTACCACAGTACGTGTATTGTCAGGTGGGTTGGCCATTACCACAGTACGTGTATTGTCAGGTGGGTTGGCCATTACCACAGTACGTGTATTGTCAGGTGGGTTGGCCATTACCACAGTACGTGTATTGTCAGGTTGGTTGGCCATTACCACAGTACGTGTATTGTCAGGTGGGTTGGCCATTACCACAGTACGTGTATTGTCAGGTGGGTTGGCCATTACCACAGTACGTGTATAGTCAGGTTGGTTGGCCATTACCACAGTACGCGTATTGTCAGGTTGGTTGGCCATTACCACAGTACGTGTATTGTCAGGTGGGTTGGCCATTACCACAGTGCGTGTATTGTCAGGTGGGTTGGCCATTACCACAGTACGTGTATTGTCAGGTGGGTTGGCCATTACCACAGTACGTGTATTGTCAGGTGGGTTGGCCATTACCACAGTGCGTGTATTGTCAGGTGGGTTGGCCATTACCACAGTACGTGTATTGTCAGGTGGGTTGGCCATTACCACAGTACGTGTATAGTCAGGTTGGTTGGCCATTACCACAGTACGTGTATTGTCAGGTGGGTTGGTCATTACCACAGTACGTGTATTGTCAGGTGGGTTGGTCATTACCACAGTACGTGTATTGTCAGGTGGGTTGGCCATTACCACAGTACGTGTATTGTCAGGTGGGTTGGCCATTACCACAGTACGTGTATTGTCAGGTGGGTTGGCCATTACCACAGTACGTGTATAGTCAGGTTGGTTGGCCATTACCACAGTACGTGTATTGTCAGGTGGGTTGGCCATTACCACAGTACGTGTATAGTCAGGTTGGTTGGCCATTACCACAGGATTGATGTCCACCCTAATAGAGCCATGAGAGCTATTAGTGGTACTCTCATGGCAACTCCACTACCTTGGCTCACGGTACTGTGAAATATAGTTCCTCCAGAAATAAGATGTCAGAAGGCACTACTTAAAGACTTCAATAAGATCTTGGCTTCTCCGAACCTTCTAATTACCCAGGGTCTCCCACGTCAGAACAGTCGCTTAAAATCTCGAAAGCCACTTCTATGTACTGATTTCCAGTTGAGCAGATAACATTTCTCGCTCAATACTAGCTGAGCGATAGCGTGGAACAGTTTTGATGGACGAAATAAGTTTCTTATTAACAATCCGTCAATTCCTGTAGGTGGAATGAACCTCCCTCGTAGGGAGAGCACATTGTTAAATCGGTTCCGAACTGGAATGGGCAGATGAAACTACTGGAAATAAAAATTGGATTGACAGTAGATCAGTCATGTGATTGCGGGCAGACTATCCAAACAATGGATCACATAGTTTTAGAGTGCTACTTGCGCTGTTTTACGGAGGGATTAGCAAGCATAAACATAATCAGTGAGGCAGTTCTTAAATAGCTTGATGTATTGGATTTAGATTTGTGACAGGAGATGATTTGCTATCACTTTATTTATTTTTAATGTTTATTATAATTTGATGACTTTTGGAATTTTACAAAGTAAAAAACTCACCTTTTAGAATTTTAAATTAAAAAAAACGTAGCAGACAAAAAACAATACAATAAATGTATCTATATATATCACAGTTCGTGCATGGATGGGTGGGCAGTCCATTACACTTTATACCATTGATACACACACACTTTTAAAAGCAAATATAGGATGGACAGGAAAGTACTGAAAATCAAATACTAAATGAAGGTAATTAAAATCAATGTAATTTTACTAAAATGTATGTAACATGACATATTTTGTACCATTTGGTGTGTTATTTCTGCAGAAACTTCTTCTTGCTTAAAAATTTTTTGGTTTTCTTATATTTCTTTATTAATATATTATAAATTAAACACCTTACTTACAACAAGAATTGCACGGAACTTATACTTATGCTATCAATAGTTAAAGATAGGGAAGAAATAGTGGAAAATTGCATTTATTTTACAAGATTTTCTTGGAAACCAAAATTATTCCTTAAATAGTTTGTACCAAAGAGAAATCCGAGGTACATTATTAATTATATATGTAACCTTGGAATATGGTTGAAAAATTGACAACACTTTAAAATTATTGGTATATTGGAAAATTTTATTGTTGTGGTTTTGTGCAATATATTTACCAGGTAAGATTGAGCAATTTATAATGTGATTATTAGATGTAGAAAAGCCAGACAACGCGCTTTAATAGTTTTAGAGGAAATGTTTCTTTACCTGACAAATTACAGGGTTGAACGAGTTAATCCTCGCTAAACAACTTTTTCCTCACTTACAGAAAATAAACAGCAATTTTAAAAGAACGAAACCTTAATATAAATTTACTAAATGATACATAGTTACCGTATCTGTAGATTTTCCAACGTTAGAAAATAACTTTTATTCTGAGATTGATTTTGGGTCATGATACAATTTAATATAATTTTGTTTAACATGTATGATTTAAAACTTAGGAAGTAGCTTCATAGCCTCTCCTCGGATATATCATTAAGAGTGTTGTGAAATTGTTTTCATATCATTTGTTGTACTGTTGTAGAATGCCCGTCAGAATAGTGTCCAGAGTTGAATGGCAGGCAAGAGATGCAACTTTCTTGTACGATCTTCCCGTTCCGGTGAAGGATGTACTATTCCTATCATGTAACGTCAAGAATCGCATGACGTATGAAGAGATTGTGGACTGGCTGCCAGACCTTCAGAGACAATGTATAGACCACGAGAGTGATCTAGATATTCCATACAAGTAAGTATAGTTCGAAATAAATATTTAGCCTAATCATGAGATTTCAATATTTTACAAATAAAGTACAACAATTTGAAGCTTAAATATAACTTAGATTGATATTTTATGTAACATTTCGGAAATTACTTAACCTTATAATATCAATATTTAATACTTTTCACAATAACCTTCAAATTTTGTTTTGTATTTTGAAAGAAATGTTTAAAAGTTGTTTACGTTATGAGAGTTAGTGAAGCTGAAAGATTACAAATACAAAGGTAATACTTAAATTTTTAAAATATATATTCTCTAGCGTATCGTACATAAAATTATAAATAAAACATGTATGAATTTATAAAATGTATTTTTCAGTTTGACAACTCTAAGTTTTTTTGTATTAACTAATTTAATCTTTTTATCCCGAAATATACAGTTAAAACAGATTAAAAAGTCCCATAAATAAAAAAAGCTATATTTTTGTTGTTTTCAGCTGGTTAGTGGATTGTCATGGAAACATTTACGAAGGCCGGGGGTGGAAAAACAGCGTACTCAAGTTAGATGATGATCTCTTGGTTTTCAACAAGCGGTCGCTCGACATTGGGTTTATAGGAACGTTCAATAAAAGTAAATATATTAGTTAGCTTTAATCTTCCTACTAAAATAGGTTATTATTGGAACTAGATATAAAGTGTAAATGTATTTTTCACAGTATCATTGATATATTGATTGAACGTGTTGAATTGCCATTTTCGGAAAGAATGATTTTTGGACGTACAATACTGATTACATCTGTGTACTGATAAATATATATATATATATAAATATATATATTGACTACTTATAGATGTATTTTAGATAGGATTTATAGTTTCAGTTTGATTTCAATATGATTCGTCTGTCGATATGTTTACATTTAACGACGGAAAGGCATCAATTTAAAACAACAATTTCTAATATAATTACAATGACGATATGTATACAGTAGTATTCAAGGAAATGATCAGAAAATAAAAGTTCTCAGTATAAACTTATATTCTTGTCTATGAATTTAATAATATCAACTGTGTCACTAAATACACTTTTTATATCAAATACATTCAGAAAGTGTTAGTCAGAATGAACATATTGCCTTGTTTTGCAGATCGTCCCGCACCAAGGTCCATGGAAAGGACAGCTACCATTCTTTTGAATCTTGGAATGAAACAAAACTTTGTAGTGAGTACAAGAGAGTTAAAAATTTATAACTGGAACACAATAAAGATATACTCTCCACCCTCTGCTTGTTGATCCTTCTTGCTGGACCTTAAATACGAGGCCAGGACAATGATATCTAGCAAGTTACATTGATGAAAAACAACGTCAGTGATTATAAGCATGAAACGTCTTCGAAAACGATGAAGATGGTCAAAATAGTCCGTGATGACGGTCTTGATGAAGATGGTCAAAATAGTCCGTGATGACGGTCTTGATGAAGACATAATGAAGAGAATTAATATGTCAAGAATGCAAAATAAGGCTAGTCTATCCTTTGTATAATCTGTTTTTATAATTGTACTGTAAAATTGTGTTATGCCAAAGAATAAAAATTCCTTAATTCAGTAAAGGCTAATTACTGTATATTTACCGTAATAGGACTAATATTGCAGGTTTAAAAATGACTAAGCAGAATAACTGTCCAAGTTGGTTTTCCTTCAGTAAAATAAAATCAGGAAATACTTTGGCATTCTTGATATACCGTTGATCCCGATCTGTATTGCCAAGCATGTTCTTTGTTTCCTCAATTTAACAAAATTTAATCTGAAACTTACGTTGAAGACTAGTGCAGATCAGTATATCATATATTACTTTAGGCTATGATTTGAAAACTACTTTGAAGACTAGTGCAGATCAGTATATCAGATATTGCCCTCTATACTTGCGGCTATGATCTGAAACTTACGTTGAAGACTAGTGCAGATCAGTATATCAGATATTGCCCTCTATACTTGCGGCTATGATCTGAAACTTACGTTGAAGACTAGTGCAGATCAGTATATCAGATATTGCCCTCTATACTTGTGGCTATGATCTGAAACTTACGTTGAAGACTAGTGCAGTTCAATATATCAGATATTGCCCTGTATACTTGCGGCTATGATCTGAAACTTACGTTGAAGACTAGTGCAGATCAATATATCAGATATTGCCCTGTATACTTGCGGCTATGATCTGAAACTTACGTTGAAGACTAGTGCAGATCAGTATATCAGATATTGCCCTCTATACTTGCGGCTATGATCTGAAACTTACGTTGAAGACTAGTGCAGTTCAATATATCAGATATTGCCCTGTATACTTGCGGCTATGATCTGAAACTTACGTTGAAGACTAGTGCAGTTCAATATATCAGATATTGCCCTGTATACTTGCGGCTATGATCTGAAACTTACGTTGAAGACTAATGCAGTTCAATATATCAGATTGGCCCTGTATACTTGCGGCTATGATCTGAAAACTACTTTGAAGACTAGTGCAGTTAAATATATCAGATATTGCCCTATATATTTGCGGCTATGATCTTAAACTTACGTTGAAGACTAGTGAAGATCAGTATATCAGATATTTCCCTGTATACTTGCGGTTATGATCTGAAAACTACTTTGAAGACTAGTGCAGTTCAATATATCAGATATTACTCTGTATACTTGCGGCTATGATCTAAAAATTACGTTGAAGATTAGTGCAGATCAGTATATCAGATTTGCCCTGTATACTTGCGACTATGATCTGAAAATTACGTTGAAGACTAGTGCGGATCAGTATATCAGATTTGCCCTGTATACTTGCGGCTATGGTCTGAAACTTACGTTGAAGACTAGCGCAGATCATTATATCTGATATTGCCCTCTATACTTTCGGTTATAATTTGAAATGTTTATTTGCGTTATCAACTTGAAACAAACTTGTGCATGGGTTAAACACAACGTGAACTGGACTACTGCATGATTGTGTGTAGTCCTTTTACTAACCTTAACTATTTATAGTATGTATTAATATACTTCATGATTAAACATGGTCTAAATGTATATGTAACGTTAAATAAATATTTAAACTTACATATCAGGTTTAATATCTAGGGTTAGAATATAATTCGTTCTCATTGGTCACTTATGTTCCTGCTCTTAGCACATAATATTCATCCATTAGGAAACAAAGGCATTTAGATGATTCATGTTTTGGCATGAAATAGTTGTTAGTTTGTTTTACGTTGAATTTCCTTAAATGCAATACCACACATATTTATTGCAGAATGCTTGTTTACCCGGAACTTATAAAAACACCCCTTCATCGTGACAACCATTTTAAATGGGAGGTTTAAATTGGTTTTAAAACGCCACCTCATCGTGAACGATACATCAAAACTATTAACGATCGTCAAATTCATTTGAATGTAATCATTAGGAAACAAATGTGCAGACAATAGGTCAAATACTGCAAGTGTTAAAACAAACTTGCACTAAGAGATCACGTTTGCAGAAAGAGATCACAGTGAACACAGTGAACCTATACAATTGTAACAAGATATGTAGATCAATCAATAGGAGGTAAGCAAATATTATTTAGGAAAACAAACTCTTAGGAATAAAAGTGTTACTTCTTTAGCTTTATATGAATAGTTTGTTTTTTATTTCTCAAAAATAAATGTTTATAAAAGAAAATCAAAGTAACACAATAATAGATGCATGAAAGCTTATTGTTATTGAGACCAACTACAGAAAATCCACATAGATATTAAATGTTTAAATAGTCTCTAAAGTTTGCACAATTAATATGCATTTATTATTAATGTATAAAAAATACGATTGTATTTTTATAACTGAATCAGGCAGAAAATAACAAGTCGCTTTGACTGGAGCATTACAGGGATCTGTCAAATGAAATGCTTTAACATTATCCATCCTTTTTTTAATTCAAACATATTTAAGAAACTATTGACAAAAGAGATCATTTATGTTACAAATTCCATAATAATAAATGTAGTCCATCTATAAAATAATTTCTTATTGAAGACCAAGCATACTTACATGAACTCTCAGAGATTATATACATACGATCCTTTATCAAGCGTCACATACTCCTAAACAATTTTATTTACAGTTTTTTTGTCAACATGCAAAAAACTAATATGGTAACAACAAACTGTTTAAGATCCCATAAGTATCTGTCACGTAAATAAGTATGATACAGTTAAGAATATGATATGTACATAATATTTGGAATGTACATACATCTTGCGTAAACCTCAAACTCTCACCTCAGTTTGATTATATTGTGCAATGTTAAACTTCGTTTTAATTCTATCGAGTTTATATCAGTGGTTGTAAGTAAACACCATAAACTTCTTTCAATAAGAATTCCACTACAGAAAAACTCGAGGTAAAATTTGACAGAAACAATATTGCTTTCAGATGGCGGAACAATTGAAAATTTACTTTCAGTAAAAATCCATTGTTTATCGGCACAAAATGGGTTAAATGAACTGAAAATGAGTTTGTGGCAGTAGACTTGCCGTTTTCTCACACCTCGGTGATCTGAAAAACTGTCTTTGTTGCCAATGGAGTTCACATTGTTTGAGAGATTTATTCCGAGAAAAATTCCACTTAATTAAAATCTCTCTTTTTCATAAAAATAGCCCTTTGTATTGTTTGGAGGAATACAAGGCTCCATTTTCACCAATTTGTTACCAGCACTAATACCATTTAACAATACTTATTTTGAGGAAAAGTCATTTCTATTTTAAAAGACTAAAACGTATTTATTTAATATACCTTTTAAAACTGTTGACATAGCAATCATGTCAGATCAAAACAACATTACCCTTAGAGTTTTATTTATTTTTCAAATAGTTGTAACAGAGGAACAAGCAAACATTTTGTACGTGTGAATATATTTAACGTATAGCTTTCAAAATCAGTTACCAAATTTAAGGAAATATGAATGAAACATTTAAAACTAAACGTGTAAATTAAAATGCATTGCACATTATATAGAAATTGAATATTACAATTAATTATTTATATGATTAATTAATGTCTACAGATGGTTTTTGGAATAATGATGCCAATTTGAGATCTAAGTCATAAACACCTTCATATTTTCAAAAGGAGTTTATATTAAGTGAGAATGCAGGAGATAAATGTGTCCATTTCATTAATATGGTATCATCTACTAATTTTAATAATCGTATTTGCAAATGAAGTTAACACCAATATGATATCATAACATCTCAAAACCCTTTGTCCTCAATAATGAATAATATGAATAAACTATGTACATAATGAATACATGATGTTTATGGTCTGAACCTTATGTAGAGAACGGGGCTATAATTTTATGGATGTCTAGAGGTTAGGGATTCAATAACTACCCTTCTAACTAATGACACTGGGAAATCTTTGCATGAGGAGTGATTAGTTTAATTTTATTTCCTAACAAAGCATAGTTATATAATAAGATTTAATATTATGTACTGGATATTTATGTAGTGATTTTTACTAACTTAACTACATGGACATCCTATCATCCATATATGCACACAGTCATATTACGTAAAGCTTACTACAGTTTTGGTTTGGTCATAAATTGTTATGATTATGAAGTGCAGGAGGCTGATTGACAGAACTCTTATTAATATGTAAACGTGTTTTTCCTTTAATTACTATACATAAAATGACTCAATATCCGCTTGACAAACGGCTTAACAAAACTAATACAGGGTTTGAATATTTATCTTTGACCACATTTGTAAGCTAAAATTATTTGAATACAAAAAGGTTATGAATTATATTTATAAAATATTTTAAAATATTATTTATTTTATCCAGGAAAATTTTACATTTTTGAACAAATACTTCTCCAATGTGAAGACACATGTTAGCCAGTACAGCTTGGCAAATGCATTACTAAACTTCCCTTTAGGGTAGATGCATAGATAATAATCACCAACGAATATTGAATCCAACCATCATGTACGAAAATTGTATCCAACCGTTCTCCTCATGTACGAAAATTGTATTCAACCGTTCTTCTCATGTACGAAAATTGTATCCAACCCTTTCTTCTCATGTACGAAAAATGTATCTAACTGTGCTTCTCATGCACAGCAATTATATTAAAACATCCTCCTCTTTTTCGAAAATTGTATCCAACCGTTTTTCTCCTCTACGAGAAATGTTTCTAACCGTTCTTCTCATGCACAACTTCAAACATCCTCCTTATGTACGAAAATGGTATCCAACCATTCTTCTCGTGTACGAGAAATATATCGAACCGTCCTTCTCGTGTACAAAACTTGCATTGAACCATCCTCCTCATGTACGAAAATTGTATCCAATCGTTCTCCTCATGTACGAGAAATGTATCTAACCGTCCTCCATATTCACAAAAAATGTATCAAAACACCCTCCTCATGTACTAAAATTGTATCCAATCGTTCTCCTCATGTACGAGAATCGTATCCAAAAGACCTTTTCATGTACAAATATTGAATCCAACCATCCCCCTCATGTACGAAAATGGTGTCAAAACAATATCCTCATTCACAAAAAGTGTATAGAACCGTTCTCCTCATGTACGAGAAATGTGTCTAACCATCCTCCTCATGCACAACAATTGTATCAAAACCCCTTCTTCATGTAAGAAAATTGTATCAAAACATTCTCCTCATGCACAACAATTTTATAAAAACATCTTCCTTATGTATCCAACCACCCTTCTCATAAATGAAAATTGTACACTCTCTGCCAGTCCTTTCACCTATAATGCCACAGTTGAAATTGCTCATTCATAATTCATAAGTATTGAGTGTATGTTGAGAGAACTCGAACTTACGTATGTGAAATACAAGAGGGTTATATTTTGAAGTATTTAGTATAATTAATACAATGTCACTTGTGACAAACGTTCCTTTCACGTACTTAGATACATAAACATTTCTTTGTTTTTTAAAAAATTTAATTTTTTATTTATACTTATATCTAAATAAATATCTAAAATTCTCAATGGTGTCTAATTTTAAGTTGTTACAAAAATTATAAAGAAAAATAAATTTTTAATACAGTAAATACCTCTCAAAGATAGTAAATGATCATTTTTTTCAGTTAGCTGGCTATTTTGTTCGATATTCATTCTTTGTGTTCGATTTAATATCAGTTTTTAATCGTAATTTAATTTATAAGAAAATAAAAAATAATGATATAGTTTCCGGTAAACTCTGCGTGTAATATGAGATAGTCATGCTGCTTTAGATATTACATGCTCGTAAGATGAGGTTTAAAAAGCAATTTGACTTGTATTGCTCATAGAGGTTATAAAAAAGTAATCTAAAGTTTTACGTGGTTTTGTAACACCATAATAGCTTTCATTACCACGTTCTCGTCTATACAATGATATACCATTGGTTTTTACATTGTAAAAATGTATTCGAATGTTCCCTCTTATTTTTATCTTCAATCATAGATGTCAGCAGGAGTATGTAAGCGTCATTGGAGGATCTTGACTGACTGACTTGCTGTAAAATAAAATTTTTGAGTATGTTGCGATAATTTAGGCAACTCTTGGTAACCAATTGGACAAATACCAACTAAGTTTTAATAAACCAAGCCAATACCAATGAATAAATGCCATTGGAATTAAATACAAAGTCGTCATACTTGTCTAGAATATGTTAGTGTTGAATGACTGAAAAAGAAGGTGAAACACTACAGACAAATTATTACGGTACCTCATGACGCAATAAAGAACAAGGGCTGAGGATTTAGGATAAACGAGAAGGAGGCGAAGTTAGGCTTGAGAAGGCCTCTCCAACAGCTATTCTGGGGAGTAATGACCTAAGGGTGATTTCCAAAAAGGCGGAATGCATGCAACGATGGTATCTCTCACTTTCTCCCATCCAAGGACCACATGCTCAACCACGCCGTTATATTGAGGTAACCATCCACATAGGAGTAGACAGTAACTGGCAGAGCGAGATTCAGGTCTCTGTAGTATCACGGAAAATGAAGGCGCTACCTTTTAATTAATTAATGTTACCAACCCCCCGTGGGAATTTTCCCTTCAAAAATTTCCCTCCAGATTCCCAAATTTCCCTCACATTTCACACATCATACTATATAAAATGCACTTTTTCAAGATGGCGGCCTTTCCCTTGTTATACTATATAAAATACACTCCTATCCTTTTCCCCGTTATACTATATAAAATGTAAAAAGATGGCGGTCTTTTATATATATGTACTATAATAAATGCACTTTTAAACTTCGATTATTACCGTCGGCTACCTTCGTACGCTCTTAGCCTACGATATACGCGTCGGCTGCTGGTCTGGCGCGCATGTGCGGGGACTTGTGCTCGGTGGACAAGCACGTTACGTCACCACTCATACAGCGGCTGCGAAACTCGGGTATAGGACTCCAGGCGTCAGACTGGTTTTCATGTCTGGACAGGCGTGTGACCCAAATGCTACGCTCTGATTGGTTGCCTCCCTCCCTCCCTACTTTACAAGTAATCTTTCTCACACGCACTGTTAGCCTACCTATTGTACCGGGTCGTTTTGACCGGTACATTTTTCGCTTTTTTCGTCGTTGTCTGCCAGGCTGCCTGAGTTCGCTCACGCTCTGCATTTTGCGTAAGTTGGTGGTCGTTGGCCCGGTTCCGTTTCGTTCCGTGTTCCAGCAGCTTCGGTGAGGTTGGCCTGTCTTCATTTGTCTTGTGCTGCCGTTCAACTTAACTATGCGTGGCTGAGAGACACTGTAACGTAAGTGTTCATTTTGTAAATTTCTAATATCGAATCACCCTTTTGGTGAGAATATTTTGTTTCCATCATATTAATCGTTCTTGCTTGTGTTTTAGGGTTTTGTTAAATTTGTATTTTCTTTGTCTAGTTTAGTTAACCTATGTTTGAGCCATGTGCTCCAGGTTACAGGTTTACCAGTAATTGCTTTATTATATCTTGTTTTATTTTCAATTGTAATTCTGTATGATGTTTATTGAGCCTTTTTACAGTTGTAGTTACCGATTTACCATATTTTTTGTTAATTGACAATAACCTAGCCTATCTTTAGCTTTTCATGTTAATTCCTATTGCTCATGTTCCATAGCCTGGTTTTCAGTTTGTCATTTTAAGTTCATATACGTAATTAATTCTTTGATAATTTGTTAATCTGTAATTCGTCTTAGATCTGAGTTTCCAACCTAAATTCTCATAGCCTAAAAATAGATCTTTTAATTTTCTAGTGTGTTAATCATGTATAATTTTGTCTTTTCTTGTTTTGTTTTGCCATTTCATGTTTATTAGTTGTTATGGGTATTATTTTGTAAAAGGGTTTGGCTGTTCTATTTTTAATGGCTGTGGTGTTGCCCTACAGTCCAGGGTCCTCGAGTGGGACTTTCAGCCCTCAGCCTGCCGTCCGGGGGAATTTCGATCTTCTGCACTGCTCGCCTGGCCTGAGGACCATGCTGGAGCCTGGTTTCGCCCGCTACCCTCTCTACAGCTCTGGGTATTATTCTTCAGTCCTCAGGTCAGTGTGTTCTTTTTTGTTTCCCGGCGGCTGAGCTGGGGGGGGGTTTTGCTGTGTAAATATTTATATAAAAAAAAAAAAGAAAGATAACCAAAGAAAAAAATGGACGTGAAATCTGAGAAAAAAAAAAAAGAAGAATAAACAAGTTTGTGAAAATATTGAGGTGGCCTAGGCCTAAAACTGGAACTTTGGCAGTGATTTCGGGAACAACCATTGGGGACTTATATATTTTTTTATTAAAGGGAAAAGGAAGCGTGAAATACACAAAGAACTTTTTGGATGTTAATTTTCATTTATACTTCTTGTTATTAATTAATTAAGTATTTATTGTTACATTTTTTTAGATTTTATATTTTGTTAAGTCCT